>JAQMYJ010000023.1:29820175-29850051 GCA_030014305.1 Clarias laeviceps | reverse complement strand
TTTTTATAAATTAGCAAAAATCTCAAGTAAACTTTTTTCATGTTGTCATTATGGGGTGTTGTGTGTAGAATTCTGAGAAAATTTTTTTATTTAATCCATTTTAGAATCTCTTTATTCCAACCAAACAAACAAAACATTCAAAGTCCCAAATGAAACAAATGAAATACTTTTCTTCTTCACTTGTTACATAATTGGAGCAAATTCAATCCGATATCTGAGCTCTATTTTAGTATCAGCTTGATAGTAATTTTGAATATCGGTTCAAATGGAATTGTATACTGTAGGTCTTAAAAACAGCTTTAAGATAGCTGTTTAAAAATGCTCAAGAAATCTAAAACCTAAATCTAAACCCAGCACGAGTCTCTGTACCCTGTTCATTGTAAAAGTATTCGAATGTCATCTGAAGGTTAGAAATTACCTTCATGAAAAGTTTGACGTTCTCTTCCTCCCGCAGGAAGTCTTTATACAGAGAGGTCCACTGTGAGACGAGGTGCAGAACCTTCCTCTTCCTGTAGAGGGCCTCCTTTCCTTCCTCCTTGCCACGGCAGCGCTTAGTGCAATAAGTGAGCCCATGTTAAGGGCCAAAACCAACAGAAATGTGAAGATAAGATACTGATGGTTACCAGACCTGGTATATAGTCTCTTATATAAAGATATATCAAAAGAATAAATATTATTTCATCATCTACAAAGCAATTCAGAAAGTGTATTTTTACAATATGGAAGGATATTGGCCAAGCAGCGCCTGGCAGAGATCATTGGTGGACATGAAGACCAGATAAGTGAGCAGAAAGTCATCCAGGAGCATCTCTGTAACACAACAAGAGAAAACATACAGTACAGTCACATAGCTGAAATGTAGAAGAAGCAACACGCAGATTTTCAGGCACCTGCTCACATAAGGTGAATGCAAATAAATAAATAAATAAATAAAAGAGTCATGAAATCTAAAACCAGTGCTGCGCTCATTACCCAGACAGAGACACTAGCAAAATACAGTAAGGAAACATAAACCCTTGTAACAGCACGACACACTGAACTGAAGAGCTCACAGGCTCGATTAATCTGAAAAATCTGCACGTCTGCACCAACTTGGCTTCGATGCGTTTACTGGTGTGTATGAGCCTGAGGGGAAGAACAAACCATAAACATGTTCTCGCTAATCTTTCTCCTGCCTTGAGAGCGAACAGGCTTTGTTCTGCTCGTTTATCTGTCATTACTGTGCTGAACCTATTTTCTAATGGCTGCACAAATCAGACACCTGATCCTTATCAGCATCAAATCCTCAGCTTCAGTTTGTTCTTCAGTCAGACACTACGTTACACACCCACTATGTACTGTGCACATCTGTAAAAATGACAAATCGCAAGTGAATTTTTAATATTACAGTACGTATAATTTATAGCATATACTATATAAATATAAAATTCCATATTGTGCACATTATTGGGTTTTTACTATAATACACACTGATATTTTCATATTTTCAAGATTAATAATGCCATTCATTGATCTAGTCACTAGATCATCTGTCCATTCAATAGTTTAATATGTTCGTCCATCCATCCATCCATCCATCCAGCCAATCATCTTCTCATCCAGTCACCCTTTTGTCCAAGAAACCAACACTAATCCATCCAATTATGAAACTGTCCATTTGTTTGATCATCCATCCTTTGAATAATGTGTCCATTCATCAATACACCCATTTATTACCCATATATACCTCCATCCATCCCTTCATCCAATCATGTATCAAAACACTAAATGTATATCCAAGTATATCTTATATAACAATTTATCCATCCATGTATCCACTATTCACCTTCTAAAATCTATTTGTCCATACATCTAATTATCCAACCATCCGTCCATTCACCTACTTATTTGATTATGCATCAGTCCCTCTCTCCCTCCCTCCCTTCATCCATCCCCATTAACCTTAAATACACACAGTTAACTATAATGATTATAAATGACACTGCCTGGCCAAAAAAGAGGTTATACACTCTAAGATTCCATTCAAATGCCTTAAGCTTTGATCACAGCACACACTGTGGTGGCCAGTTCATGCGTGAAAATGATTCTGTATGATCCCAAAACAATTCTGTCTGTGCCATCAGGGAGGAAAAGTGGTACAGTGGCCACTATGCATGATGGTTGCATCATGTCATGGCCTTCCCTTCCTACCCTGACATGCCTATTACTTTGGTATAGGGTCAGTCTGGACTTTTCGCATTGCTCCAAAGTCCAATCTTTATGCTTCCTAACAAATTGATGCTTTTTTTTTTAGTCTCACTAACACATCCTGTATATATATCTTCTTATGGACACACAGCTGTTTAGTCCCAGTCCTGAGTCCTCATCGCACTGTGTGTGTATGGAAATGCTCTTACTTTCACTATTAAACATATCACCACTTCTGAATCAAAAAAATTGATTCCTCAGCACTAACATTCCAGGTTTTAATAAGGTGTTGAAGGTTTCATAACCCAGTTCCAGTCATTTCAAATCTCCTTAGTTGTTTTCTTTAGTTGATGCAGCCCAGTAATTTGACCCTTCTGAATCGTGACTTGTTTTTGGCCCGGCATTGTGTATCAAATAAGGGTGATATCTACATCTCTATTCATAAACATAATGAGTTATTATATACTCTTATTTTAATACTCAATATAGAAGAAGACTTTTAATATTGATTTATTTTAATATATTCATAATCATATATTCCTATATTCCATATTCATATTCCATATTCACATATTCTGTAATAAAAATATTTAAGGGTACTAACATACTAAAACAACAAAGATTAATTATGAAGGACATTACTTATGGTGTTAAAACATTTAATAGTTTTGCAATTTATTTAAAATGCAAAAACAATATTTACAGTTTTTGAAACATCCCTGAATTGTTGGTGACCTGTTCATAAACAAAAGGACAGATGTACTGACCATCATCCTGTGTATTAGTGAGAGCAAATACATTTCTAGGACACACACTATATAATCCAGTGGGGTTTAGGAAAAGGACGATAAGGCAATTTTTATCCAAATAAGATTTTTTTTTGTACATAGCGTGAACAAAACAGCAGAAGTGCTGAAAGATTGATCTCTCTCTTTCTCTCTCATACACACAGGCATTAACACACGCCTCCTCCATTCCCTAGTGATGAATTTCCATTTTCATCTTTATCATACGTCTTCCCTGTGCTGACACAGCACGGCCCCATGAGACAGCCAGCCGAGACCTGTCTCAGCTTTGACCCAGAGAGAGAGAGAGAGAGAGAGAGAGGGAAAAGGAGGGAGGGGAGACGGACAAAGTAACAAAGAGGTATGGAGAATTGTAAAGAGAGAACAAATTGGGTGGATAGGGAAAGAAAGAGATACCATAATGTGTACTGTATATACTGTACAGTATATCTAGGGATAAATATTTTCTTTCTTTTGCCTATATAGATATGGATATCTAGCACACAATTCAGTGCTGAATTGTTAAGTCTTTATCACCTATACATGATTATTGAAATAATTTTCTTCTATATCCCGGCTTATTGGAGTCAGAGTGCCGGGTCAGCCACGATACCCCTTGAGCTGGGGTTTGGACCGGCGACCTTCTGATCAGTATCTCAGAGCCTTAACACAATGAGCTACCACTGCAATGCAGTGGGTGCCAATATTTATACCTGGAGTAAAACAGAGATCAAATTTGACAGCATACACCGACTCTCAATCTCTTTCAGTGTCGATTTTACAATACTTTTAATAACACAATGTGCTTTTTAAAGAGAGAGGAGGGAGAGATTGAGAGAAACAGAGATGCTGGTGAGGGAGCTGTTTGCAGCTATAATGTTAATAATACTTTGAACTAACTTGTCTTATGGGTGTTAAATAAGCTTTATATCTACTGTATATACAAACCATTTAACAGGTGATACAGAAACTGTAATGTAAATTATAATCTTTGATGAATCGCTATGGTGTAAACAGAATAACACTTCAGATCGTGCCGGTACACAAAAACTAACACACTTTGTACTGATATCTCAGCATCTAGACGTGGATTATTCATGCCAAAGTACCCAAAGTCTACAAAAAATGATGTAAGAAAAGCACCTTGTGTTGTTATAAAACTGAGAAACAATATTATGCAGACTGAGATCCAAGAGAAAAGTATTTTTTATACACAAAGTTTATTTATTATTATTTTTTTCTATTTTTTTTTATTTTTATTAAAACCTCTGTTGTATAAAGTTTTCATTTTGGAATATAATTTTAATGCTGTTTAATCTTATGATTCCTTCTCTTTCCTTCTGTTTTCTTTTTTTTATCTCTTCCCCCCTTCCTTTTCATTTTCTTTTAAAATCTTATTTGATCTATCTATTCTCTTAAGCTTTTTTTAAAAATAAATTTAAATCAAATAATTTCTTGTTATTATTGTATTTAATTCTTGTTTTAAATCAGTTCTTATTTAATTATGTTTTTACTTTTCATGTTTTGATATTTTTTAAATATAATTATATAATGATATACTGTATTAATGATATTTATATAATCATCATTTCTACTTGATTCTTTTTATTACTGATAAACACTGGTATTTGTATTAAGTCTGTACATTACTCAGTCCCTTAGGAAAAGGACAAGGCGGGAAAACTATTCCTATGCATTTTAAAAACAACCCGCCTATAAGCTGACCTGACATTTCACTATGTACTCAGTGTGTGTGTGTGTGTGTGTGTGTGTGTGAGAGAGAGATTACAGAATGCCGTACGGTGACATTTCGTAAAAACAATAGCAGCTTCCACTTTGACATATTAAAGAGAATGATGTTGCTCTTGAGGCTGCTGTCTGAACGTCCCCCAGTCTTTACCCCTGTCTCCATACAGATCCGGTTACAACAGCACAGCACCCCACCCACTCTATTTATTCAGATGAGTGTGTGTGTGTGTGTGTGTGTGTGTGGGTGCTGGCGAGTGTGTGCCTGCGTGAGCATGTGTGTGATTAGTTGCCAGGTAATACACACTGAAGGAGAATACTAAACTCCAGGTATTAGCATGAGCTGTGATACAATGCCGAAGAAGACCGCTAATTACCCAGAATGCTTTGCACCAGAGGGCTGTTCAACACGACTCACCACATTTATCACACGAACACATGCCAGCATAATTTACTTAGCTTTCTATCACTCTTTCTATCTCTCCTGTAGCACCTACAATCTGGTTTTTTTTCGCCAAACAATGTGTTAGTGAAGTTATTTTTTTACCTTATTAAATATTTGAACAAAAGGAAATTGAAAACATCTTTAAAGCAGCAGTACACAAGGATTCTTTCCAAGCTTTTTCCAAAACTGACATTATGCTTAAGGGATAGACACACAGTACAGCAGATGAGATTTTGTGTTGTTGTTGTTTTTTTTATATTATGAAGGTTTCTGAAATTAACATACTGTTTTTTAATTGAATTTAATTGTTTAATAAATGCACATAATTCAGTTTGACCTGTCAAGTCCAATTTTATGTCTGTCTGTTTTTCTTAATAATCTGCTGTGTTATAAATATGCAATAAAGACCACTTGGTTAAAAAATAAATAAATAAATTACAATTTATTATTTGTTTTTAAACACACACTTTTTAATAATCATCATATTCATATTACTCACTGGATAACAAGCTCATTACTTCATGACTGCTTCCCGAACAAACTAAACAGATTTGGTCATTTTCAATTTGCATTGCAGACATTCAGTCTAAATCAGATTTGAGAAAGAAATCAGATTCCCGCTGCTGTGTGAACAAACCCTGGAGTACACCTCCAGTTAACAGGATTAGCAAACATCGTTTCTGGAGAGACTAATACATGGAGAGATTGCAGATAGCACTCCTTAGTCCTTACTCATACTCATCCTGAACCAGGGCTCAACATACAAGCGAAAGCTGCCCCATCCATACAAAAAAGATCAAGAATCTCCCAAAGGAGTTGATGCCACTTTTTGGAACAGTTAAAGACATTCAAAGGTTTAAAAAAAATTTTTTGGTTAATCTTGGGAGTAGTTTCAATATACGCTGCCTGGCCAAATAAAAGAAAATTTATTAATTAGTTGATTAAAATACACATTAAAATTTAATTTCATCACCTTTATCTTTGATTACAGCACACAATCTGTTCAGCTCATGTGAGAAAATGTTTCCTCGTGCTACCAGAACCACTCTTTCACAATTCGAGTCTCGTGCCATCAGGAAAGGAAAAAAATCACATGATGTGACAAGATGTGATAAGCCTTGTCATTCAGTACATTCAGGTTGTCATAGACCTGACCAACTGATTCAACCCCAGATCACAACACTGCCTCCAGAGGCTTGTACAGTAGCCACTACGCATGATGAATGCATCGCTTTATCATTTTTAATTAATCACATTTTTTATTTAAATGTTTTGATTTCTAATATTTAATTACACTTGATTGTCTTTTTTTTTATCTAATTCATTTCAGTGTTCTCATTGTCAATTTTTTGTTAAATCGTCCGCAGCAATTCAATGCTACTTTATATTCACTTACATTGAATGTTTTTTAACTGATTTACAGTACTGTGCCAAAGTCTTGAGCCACTTCTCATTTCTTCATCTTAAATCAAATGATTAAATAAAATAAGTTATATTTAACCTAAAGGTACAAAGAGTCTAAAGGTACAATTTAAATATGGGTTGTTTCGGTAACAACCTCAGCGGCAACCTCATCTCCCCTCAAGTCTGTTCCAACCACTCAGCATTCAGCATCTCCAGTACTGTATACTAATCACTAATCACCGGCCTGATCATCTGTCATCATCTGCACCTGATATTCACTGGTTCAAGTTAGATGGTTTTTAAGGCTTGAATGATTCATAGGTCACTGTGTGGTTTAACAAACAAAAAACATTCATCTGAAACTGCTCAGGTTCAGGGACTGGTCTGAAAATGCGAGATAAAAAAGTCTGTCAGAAAGTCTGAAGAAGTATTCCTCAAGACTGCATTAAAATACAAGAAAGTTTGTCTTTTGGAAGCAAAAAAAACGGGACTTTAAACAGTACTGTAATTTTTTTTTTCTACAATTTAGTTTTTTAGCATTTTCTGCACTCCTTAACTGTAACTTTTACTCTGACCCTCTCTTCATTACAACCCTTAGCCCCACCCTATCCGACTATTATTTTTTAAATGCCCCTAACCTAACCCTGCCAGGGGATTCAAACACAAAGCATTCCAGGTTGACAGCTATGCATGTTGACTCATTTAGTTCTGACTTGCAGGAACATTCCTATATAATTGTTCGACCTTCAACTAACTACAGTAGCTCTCGCCACATCACTACTTCTTACCTTCATTGTTTTTTCTCAGAAGCAACAATTTAAACATGGTTATGGACTGATCCTGCTGTCTGGGTAAATTTTTCTCCTGTTTATTTACGGCACATCACCACTGTCAGTTACTGCTATCCGAAAAAGCTAGTGTGCAGGGCGTATGCTGGTGGGCGTGGCCAATATAAAAGTGACAATAACCACAGGCCACACCCCCATAATTTTAGTTCAGCCATTATGGTATGATAAAGTCACAATAAAAATAAAGACTTACAGTGTGATGCTCAGTTTATTTAACAACGGCTTGGATGCTTTTGTTAAAAAAAAATATCTGGTCTTGCCAGGGGATCTCAGTGATGTAACAGAACATCAATACTGCAATATATTAAAGTATTGTAGGTATCAAGAAAAAGCTACTGACTGTATCATTTTGTTAAATGCTTTCTTTTTTTTTTTGGAAATATGCCTCAAGCCTTTGTTAACAACATTGTTTAGTAAAACCTTATCAATGGTCTTCACATATAAGTAAACATGATAATTAAGTCATATCAGTACGGCTGTGATGCGGGCAGATATTAAAGCCATGCTGATATTCAGCACAACAGCTTAACCTCAAGTGTTTTTATACAGCTGTTCCAAAAAAAACATTTATTATCAACAGATTACGATTTGTTTGTTAATTCAAACAGTTATTTTGCTCCGCCAACAGAGGCGACCGACAGTTAGTGTCATTATCAGGGTTCTTGGGTTAAATCCCAAATAGCGTTAAATGGAAAGCTAGTGCGCTATGTAGGGTGGAAATCACATTTTCATACCAATTAGTGCCCTTGATCAGGGGTTAGAAAGCGATTTGGGATTCAGCCTTGTGTTAGAAGCTAGTCAGCTTTGTAGCCGTAAATAAAAGAACACAGAGGAATGATTATTAGATGACATAACAGACATAAATGTGTTTTGTTGCTGAAAGTGCTTCTATGACTGGGTTTGAATGTGGTTTTTGGCAGGCAGTTGCTCTATCTTCAGTATAGACCTACTTCTTTCCATGCTGGTCACAGACATTTAGTGTAATTAACGGTTATTACACATACTGTAGTTAAACGTCCCAGCGCTGTGATTTTCTATAATGGCGATTAATGGAACGCCTCTCATCAAATCAGATTGCTTGGTCAGAACTGACTGTTGTATAATGAAATAATATCTTCATCACCACTGTAGTTTTCTTCTACAGAGGGATTTTTTGGAAGTTATTTCGTGTTTATAATACAAGCTTTCAACTCTCTAAAATGATTTTATGGAAGGAGTCTCCAGTATCAGAGCTTTGTAACAATCAGGGATAATTCTGTAATTTTTTTTTTTTTTTTTTACAAGATATAAGAGAAATAAAACACTTTGGGGCATGTTGTTATTGAAAAAAAACGTCTGGGATGTAGTGGTATCACCCCACAGTATCATTGTTATGTCCCTGCTGTATAACCGCATGCTCTCAAGTGATTCATTCAGTACAAAGTTAAGCCAATGGTAGAAAGAAAACCTTCTTAATTTTAATTTGTTTTAAATTGTGATCATTGATACATGTAGCTAAGCGGCTACTCTTGAGTCATTTAATCTGCATATTTGCGTGCATCTTTGAAAACACATAGCATGTTAGCATATGCTAACTATTAGCATATTTTATAACCAAAACTACATACTACGCTGCTTTGAATGAATTCAGATATTGAAATTGAAACCATTCAGAACTTTTTAATTAAATAAAGTGCGGCCCACTCACCAGCTTCTTTGCCCTCCGTCGCCCCCTGGTGCTCGTCCAGCCTCAAGTCACTCAACAGGTGCTCCAGGATCTTATGGGGCGTCCCGGACACCACCACGTACCTGTCGGACACAGCAGAGCATGAGGAATCGGATGGGTACTCGTCCTCAGTGGAGCAGCCCGAGTACAAACTGCTGCTCCCGTCCCTGCTGCTAAACACATCATCGTCTTCGTCCTCGTCCTCGTCATCAATATAACGGAAACGAGGGATGTCAAAAGTGCATGGTTTAAAACCGGCGGTACAGCTGCAACGCTCAGACTCTGATCCTTCATCATCGTCGTCGTCATCATCATCATCCTCTTCCTGTTGCACGAGTGTCACTGGTTTGAGGTTCTGCATCTCTGTGACGCTCCGGGTCATGCCGTCATGCTCCAGGGGGAAGGCGGTGGACACGTCCGAGCTCCAGGTACACGCTGCTCTGCTCCAGCAGCTCTGGCCCAGTCTTGCTGAACACTAGGCGCACACACACTCTCTCTCTCTCGTACACACGGCAGACACTCCCTACCCTGCGCAAAGCAAAGCTCTAGTACACACACACGTACAGTACACACACTATACCTAGGCTTATATGTAAAGACACATAATTTGACTCATCTCGAAAACACACACACATAAATAGGACAAACAAACACACACATACACACAAACTCTCAGTCTAACAGAGGCCACTGCACTGGTGAGCTCTGCAGCCGGAGTTTATTGAAATGTTAGAGGGAGGAAGAAAAGGAAGGAGGGAGGGAGGGAAGGACAGAGAGAGAGTCAGAGAGAGGGGGGGGTGATTGGTGATTAGAAGGAGGAGGAAAGCGAGTAGCTCAGTGATGGTGATTGAGGGAGAAGGAGGAGGAGGAGGAGGAAGAGGAGGCAGAAACTGTGGAATTACTGAGAAAAAACATAAAAACCGAGAGAGATGAGCAGGTCACTCACCTCCTGTCACCGTCATCCTCTTTGACTCCTCCCGCTGTTTGAGGCGATGCTCGATCAGACGCCACTCTCTGGAGCACCAGCACATCCTGACCCCTCTCCTTCAAACACACCCGAACCGCTCCCTCACCCTGAGCCTGAGAGACACAGAATCGAAACACAAGCTTATACACGCGGAGACACATCCCACACTGCGTTTCTGCAGTCTCCAAGACTTCCTGATTCTTAATGCTCCATATAGAAGTGCAACATTTTAGTCTACATTTTATATTATAATATATAAATAATATATTTATTTATTGCAGCCTGAGAAAACTCATCAACTGGTCCTTTTTTTCTTTTTTTTTTACTTTTTGTAATAGGGCTTGGAGATATTTCGATATCGACACCGTGATTAATTATGTCATTGTACACTTTACTACAATATTTATGTTTTGATATTATACGTTTTAAAATATACCAATTAAAAAAATGAAGGGAACACTTAGTCCTGGTTGAACCATACAGACACACAAGGGGTGTTCAAGTCAAACTGGGACTATGTGTTAACTTTTTTTTTTTTTTAGGAGCATATTTTCCCATTTTATATAAAATTCCAGCCTGGAAACAGCTGTATTTGGTAAACTGTTTTGTCTTTAATTTTTTTCCTTATTATGCAAATGTATGTTTTAATAATTTTAGACATTCCGATGGGTCTCCTGTGCGTGCACAAACATAAACGTCATGAAAAACTGGTTGATTCTTTTCCCTATTTTTTGGTATCCGCCATATAGAAGTAAACAATATTTCCTCCCATTGTGACATCATATAAGAAGAGCCCCTCCTTATCTCGGCTGCTTCTCTGAAGGGGCGTGGCTCAGCAATAGCTCATTTACATAGAAAGTGAAATGGCACATTTGGAGGAGGAGTGAAATAAAGAGAGGTAAAGATCAGGGAAGGAAGCATAAAGTTTTTTTTTTTTTAAAGGCTGGGAAGGTAAGGGAAAATGAGCTTTAATGCAACCTACTGGATTCCAACCAGGAAGTAGAAAGTAGAAGTAGAAAGGAAGTAGAAGAAGAAAATGAATGATCTGAGAGGTATTTTAGCTGAAGTGTTAACACACACTTTGAGACCTGTTAAAGGAAACTTGTAAAAGAAATAGTAAAATATGGCAAAATGTATTTATTACGAGTCATAGATTTTAATTTGCACATAATTTATTATCTAATAATTAAAAATCTGATCAAAAATATAAAAATCGTAAGGGTAAAAAATCCCACCGTTGGTTATATTCAGACTGTATATGTTTTAGCAGACATTTCTAACAATGGCTCTTTGTTTGACTACTATCATCTTTGCAGAGGACCTAAACATCCTTTAGGTTTGTATAAAAACAGTATACAGTATGTTGTTCTGGTGAAATATATTTGTCAGATGTGTCAGTGAACGTATTTGTTTTCCGCCCAGCAGATGTCGACTGGTTTTTCCCAAACCTCCAAACATTACTGTATGAACGCATGTATGCAAAACAGATCTTTTATGAAAAACTAATCTAAATCTGTTTACATCATAAATCATTCAAAGCAGAGCCTTCTTCATTTTAAAGTCCCACTGCTACAATTTTGGATTTTTTTTTTTTTTTGGTTTATTTGCTAAACACTTTCCGTTTTTTTGTCTGCAATACTTGTAAAAAGGAAAGGGAACTCTATTGTCTTTGTGATGCTTTGTCAGCAAAACCTGAATGATACGTAATCTGTATAGTGTATAGTAATATATGAACTGCTACATAACTGTAGTGACCAGTAAATAGGCGTCACATTCTAGTTCTAGATGCCCTGGATAGTAGCACACTTATAGCTGGGAGATGACTGATGGAGATGCATGACAGTACATGCATCAAAATGTCCCACAAAAGAGAGCGACAGAGAGAAAGAGAGAGAGAGATGGGGAAAGCAGTAATCTGCAGGGAAGTAGGGCAGCCTGCTGAGGGCGCAGTGCTCCAGAGGAATGATGATGAAGTGTCTGAGTGATTTCTATCAATATTTACATTACAGCACCACATCCACTCTCCGTGCCAGAACACTGTTGAACCTGGCATTTAACCTTGCAATAAAATACTTAATTTAAATACTTAATAAAAATACAGTGGTGCAATTTGTGTTTTTTTCCCTGGTGTAAAATTTTCTTTTATGGTATAGGAGTTATTAATGCTCTATGCCCATTTACTCAATTTTCTCTCTCTCTCTCTTCAATTATCTATAAATACCTTGACCCATTTTTGCACTTATTCGGATGCCATGATATTGTTTTATTCAATTAAATATTGATTATTTAATTATTTGCTGTTTGACTTTTCCAAAAATTCTAGTAATCCATCTACCTTCTATTGCACGTGTTTGGACATCATCATTCAACTTTACAAACCCATCTATTTATCTGGGCTTTTTCTCTTTCTCTGGATCGTCACATCGGATCATTATCTGATTTGACACTGGATGCCGTTATTGCCGCAACCCACCCATTTCCACAGACTTGAGGATGGCAGAGTATTTTATATGGTGGGCACAGGGTTAGGGGCCTTGCCCAAGGGCCCAAAAGTGGCAACTTGGCAATGGCAGAGCCCGAACCCTATACACTCTGATCAGCAACTCAGAGCATCAACCTCCTGCACCACCACTACCCCATGTAGCTATCTATCTATACTAAATTAATAAAAGAAAAAAAGGCAGAGAAAGAGAGACAGGGTGCATGATTTTTCCTTTTTAAACAAATGCAGCTGTGTCCCTACTTTAAAAACCTTTTTATTTACTTCTGATTTTCTCCCTAATTTAGTTGTATCCAATTCCCACCTGTCACTAGGAGAGTCCCACATTAAAGCCACTATTACCAGTCAGGGTGGGCCAAAGACTGTCACATGTTTTCTCCAAACCAATTAAATATTTTCGAACTGCTCGCTCACTCACTGTTGGGGTGTAACACGCTCCTTCAGCCATCTAGCGATGATCTTACCACTGGTAAAGGTCCACAGGAGTTTAGAATGCATTATGCATGACATGAAGAATGCATACCCTGCATGTTTGTGTGTGTGTGTGTGTGTGTGTGTATGTGTGTGCGCTCCATGGAACACCTGGCCAGTCACACATGCCATCTCATTGATGATTCATTCAGTTGTAAGCACCTGGCAGGTGAGCAGGTGAATGATGTCATCAGAAGGAGTGGGCGGAGTCAGACAGGTTATAACCTGCTCTCATTCTGTACCATGCTGCAGCTGCCGTCTGCTCAGTCCTGTCCAGACATCAAAGTGCCAACCTGACTCACTGTGCGTGCGCGTGTGTATGTATTCTAAATGATTATTTGCTTTATTCATACTCATAACCATTAATGGACCAAACATGTAGAAATGTAGAAATGGGGATAGAAAACAAAGTCATAACTGGGGAGGGGGGGGGGGTTGGGGGTCGATATGGCAATATCTCGTAAAGTCTTCTATAAATGTCAATCGGTTTTAACCCTTCATTCACAAGAAACCTAATCAAAAGTCCTGGTTTGACTTGAACAGCCATTGTATAATGAAGCATGGACACTAGAACTCCTTCTATCAATGTTAAATAAATATCTCCCTACAGAAAACCTCAACACATCAAGAACTATATGGATTTACTTGTTAAATAGTGACACAGAAACATGCTGGTGATGGTTAGTTCAATATTTATTTCGAATGAAAATAACTAGTCACATGGCATTTTATAAAAGGTATGCTTTTATCACTGGCAATCGTGCACATCATGAGTCCAAGCAGATATTAACAGCTCTCTTGCACAAACACACACATGCTTGGGCTGGGTTCAAGTCTCTCTCTCTCAGCAGCATGACCTTGCTGCCAGGCACCACAGGCTTGTGGAAGTGTGTGTTTAATCAAAAGCTATTTTTTTCCCTCTCCATTGCACAGTGACGGCTGATCAGACTTGGACACAACAGGAAGCTTAAACACCTGCAGGCCGGAAACCTCTAGAACAGCCGGGCTCTTCTGCTCAGAGAGCAGACATTCGCCCTTTAGATGACCTCTAGCCTCAGCAAGGGTCGACAAAGGTCAAAGTTCAGTAGTCTATTACAAATCTCTTTATAAGACAGGGCACACTTCCCAGCATTCCTACGAACCACTGATATCTCAGTTCATCAGTGTGTAGTCCTGTGTGTGTGTGTGTGTGTGTGTGTGTGTGTGTGTTCAGGGTGCAATTATGTAACTCAATGAAAACATTTAAATTAACAAACAAAGCTCTAGAGGGTGGTGGGAAAAAAATGTAGCGATGCACACGATAGCAAAAGCGTTTATCTGTGCCGAGCACATTTCTCTAGTGTGTCTCCAAAGTCAACAGCGCACTCCTCCAGGAAGTGTGTGAAAGCCGTGCTTACACAGATGCAGCCTCACAAACTCACAAATTCTACTTCCAATGATTATACATTAACTTATAACATTCAAATCTGCTCCGTCTAATCCAGTGCCAGGTTGGACCTGGTCGTGCACAGACATGCAGGCGCGCGCAGCGCAAAAACAACACTCGTGCATCAGGAGAGGAACCGCAGTAATGTGGTGAAAGGTGAAATGCGCAGTTCTGGCGTCAGAGAGCTCAACAATGTTAGGATTAAAACAAAGTGCACTAGTGCAAGGGAAAGAATTCTGAGGAAATGGAGCAGGAATGTTAATCATCTGTGTAATACACACATCGATGTTGAATTGTTGGATCTGATTGGTCAGAGAGTGTTGATTTACTCCGACAGTTGCATTTCTATAAAAAAGATATATAGGGGGACTTGTAAGGTAGAGTACCGTAGGTATACCATATAACCGTAACTTTGTAATGAATGAGTTTTAACAGGTGAGTTATCATCCAGTATTTTCTAGTTCCTTGTTCAGATGAAAAGCTGAACTTTTGGTCTAAAATGATGCTGTTATACACTGATATTGTGTACCAATATTGTGTACCCTTGTGCCACCAGGACAGATGTTTCGGGGACCCTGAAAGACCTCTGGGGGTGTGCTGTGGTGTCTGGCACCGGGACATTAGCAGCGGATCCTTTGGAAGCCATGAGTTGCAGGGTGGGGCCTCAATGGTTGTATATGTTTGTCCAGGGATGTTGTGCCATGGATGCTTGAAGAACAGATCAACAACCTTGAATTATTTGCCTGCTAATCTGCATACTCACGTGCTCACATTGTTATAGTAAACAGTACACGCGTGCACAGATGTTAATTATACCAGTGAGAGACGAGCACTAAGACCGAGCAGGCGAGACGATTACCCACAATTCCACAGCACAAGAGAGAGAAAAAACATTGGCTCAGTTGTGATCACATGACGCTCATTTTGCAAGTCAAAATTTTATTAAAAATCTTTGCTCGTCTTGCGAAACACTCGCAAACCGCGTTACTCGCAATCCGAGGTTTCACTGTATTTCATTTTGCATTTTTTCCTATTTTCCATATCTGTACAGCCATTATTGTCTATTTTTTGTACAGCTAAGTTTTTAAATTATTTTTTTTATATCCTATATTTTATATTTTGTTCTTCTATTTTTTTCTGCAGCTAAGGTTTTCTATATTTTATTCTTATTTTATTCCATAATTTAATTCTTATTGATAATCTTGATTTTAAGGTCACGAGCAGTCGAATAAGCATTTCACTGCATATTATACTGTGTAAATTTTAATTTGAAGATTGCACATTTATTTTGCATACGATCTATATGAAAACATTCTGTTTTAATCCAATGTGTTTATTTTTTTTTTTACTCAGAAGTGTTTTCCTGCCATAAACCGGTATATGGATGTTCAGATCCCTAATCAGATTGCCGCCTAAGTGTATAAAAGTTACAGGAAGCATTTGTTTCCATGAGTTGCCAATATGGCCACCACGCACCAGTCCCCCCCCCCTCTAATAACATGTCAGAGCACATGCTGTACCTCAGTGCTATTATTCCTCTGAGAAAACCCTCTAATGAAACTAATGACAGAGCAGACACGGCATCCAACCCCTCTCTCTCTCCTCCCCTTCCTTCCCTTCTTTCCTGGTCTGGTTGTCTGTTGATATCCATCACTCGTCAGGACGTTACCTCGCCGAGCTTTCTGACACCATATCCCCATCAGGCCCAGCTTTCTACTTCTCTTCCAAAAACGCCACTTCATCTACAGATCTGTAGCCCAAGAGAAACATCCCGAGGTCTGCACTCATTTCTCTTCCATTTTGTTTTACCTTGGCTCTGTCACAACTACATAAATAAGGCAGGAATGTGAAGGCAAAAAATTATTTATTTGTAATATGCAATACATGGGATCAAAGAATTGAGCTTCAAATAAACCTGCAAAGCGTAGACTTTGTTTGACCCCATGGTTGTGTGTGTGTGTGTGTGTGAGAGAGAGAGAGAGAGAGAGAGAGAGGCTGACGTAAGACTTAGGCCATAGAGGAAGGGAAAGGAGGCATTCATGGAAAGCCTGCAGGAAGCACTCTGTGTTACTTTTCCTGTGTTCCTGAGCACTGTGCAAATCTGGGAAACTGCGTGTCACTGCAAGAGGGTATCCGTATTCATGTCAGGGTGTGTGTGTAGTAGCTGCAGTATGGTGTATGGTGGACATCCCAAAAAAAGCTGCAATGAAAACCGAAACTCCTTTTACTGGAAAATTCTACTGAACTAAAAGCAACAGGGCCTGGTCAGGAAAACACCGTCTAATCACAATCACATCCAGAACCGCTCTGAACAAGCACAGAAATCAGCACTACATCCTGCTGTAACATGTCAAAATTATTATTATTTTTTTTACAAACTGCGCAGAATTGTACAGAACACAGGAAATCCCCTTTCCATATAAAAGAAAGTAATCAAATTAGACAAACTGCAGAGGTTTCTTGGCCAGGAAGGGAGTGAAAACTAAATCTCATTAATTATTAAAGCTAATGAGGTTAAAGCAGCACTAAGTAAGTCATGTATTAATGGCTTGCTAAACCCAGACCCCAGAACTTCTGATAATCCTGCACAATTTAAACACTTGGAATGGAAATCTTGATTGGGGTGTGCAAAAAAATTGTAGGCCAAAATAAACAGTTAAAAACAAAAATTTAAATAATATTTAAAAAGATTATAAATAAACACTTTTTCATAATCACAGATAATTTTAATTTATTTTCTTGGTGCCGTTAGCTTTTTATTCCTGATTTACATTTAGGAATTTGGCAGACGCCCTTATCTAGAGCAAGTTACATTTTATTTTAATCTCATTACATATCTGAGTAGTTGAGGGTTAAGAGCCTTGCTCAAGGGCCCAACAGGGACAACTTTGGGATTTGAACCTGGGATCTTCCATACCGTAGTCCAATGCCTTAACCACTGAGCTACCCCTGAGCATTTTAACAGAAAAATGTTTGCATTTGATCAAGTGATAGCAAGTTTGCCTGTCAAAGACGTGAGTCCAGGAGCTAAGAGAGAGAAACTGGGCGTACTCTCTTCCCTGTCAATCACAGCAACATTCGCTTATCCTGGGAGTCTGTAACCTCAAGTATGTGCAAGAGAGCAGACTGTGCTTTCCTTTGGGAAAGAAAGATGAGATATTTCTCTCCAAAGAAAAAAAAAAGTTGTTATTGTGTGCTAAAATGTTAATGTTTAATACCACTAGATAATGATGCCTTTCGTGCAATACGTTCATGCCATATTCTTCAAAAACTTTTTATTATTTTTTTTATAAAAAAATCTTTTCTGCTATCTACATATCTTCTAAAGCATAAAATCATTCTTTTCATGCTATTTTATTAAATGACGTTTTTAAGAGACAGCTTCAGCTTCCATCCGACATGTTACCTAGCAACCTTGATTTCCATGACTACATTGTGTTAAGGGTAAATTCATTCCCAGGCTCAACAACAAGCTCTACAGTCATCAGTGTTTAACATCACTAATATTTTTTAAATGAAATTCAGTTTGAAGTCTCTAGAAGTAACGAGCTGAGCATCCTGTTTCATCCTAAATGCCTGGCAGACAGCTATTTCTGCTGTGTCATTAAAGCTGCTCATGAATGCATTTACTGTGTTTTTTTATTTTATTGATGTATTTTTCTAATGATGTTGCCTTTAAAAGCGAGAAATAACCGACAGACTGTGGCAGAAATTGTCTCAGCAATCTGAAAGAGACCCGAGCCTGTGTGACGTTTGTTGCTTTATCTTCTTTCATGCAACCTTCAAGGCTGAAAAGAGGAAAAAAAACTCTATATGAAGCATGGTCAATGTGACAGCAGCAGATTAGTGCAGAAGCAGGCATTTAGCCATGGGAGAAGAGAGAGAAAAAAAAGCTTGTACGTGAGGCAAACAGTAATCACGTCTGGTCTCTCACCCTGTCAGTGACGTTTCTGTCACCGCTGATGACGGCAGGAGTCAATGGCAGGAAGGGAGAGACCGAGTCGTGGCTATTGTGAGGCTCGCTCTCTGTTTGGTGCAACATCTATGTGTAAAGTGGATCCTAAATATGCTCAATGCATTGAATACTGTAAACCCTAAATCCTAAATAGACTGAATACTGAATACTAATTATGTTAAATCCTGAATACCATAAAAAACCCAAATACAATGAATCCTGAATACTAACTGTTGAATACTAAATACCTTGGGTCCTACATACAGTGAATACTGAATACTAAATATGTTGAATAACTGAACACCATGGATCCTAATTACACTGAATACTGAAAACCCAATATACAGAAGTCTGAATAGACTCAATATTAAAAGGGTTTAATACTGAACATGCTATATAATAAATACACTGCTTACTTAATAAACTAAGTATTAAATATATTAAATCCTAAATAGACTTGATATTGATTACAGTGAATAATGAATACATTGATCACTTAATACTAAAAACCTTATACTTAATGTTACTTTGTATACAGAATACTGACTAGACTGAATATGGAATACTGGATATACTACAGTAAATATGCATGCAGTACTAAATATCTAATATACTGAATACAAAATACTGAACAAATCGAATACCTAACAATAATTACTTAATGAATAATACTGATTGGTAAATACGCTGTATACTAACTACTGAATACACTCAATACATAATATATTAAATACATAAAATGTAAATCAAAACACTGATTACGGAATAAACTAACACCACTGAATACTAATTTTAACAAATACAGAATTGTGACTACTTAATACTTGAATACAGAATAAACTAAATACCAATACACTGAACACAATGAATAATGTGTAATGAATAAACTTAATACTCTAGATGCCAATTAGTTGAAGTAAAGGGAACATATGCAGGAAATATGAAGGTTTATAACCTCAGGGTTATAACTTTCTAAACTTTCCACAGAATTGCATTCATGTGCGGAAGTAGCATAATTAATTTAATTTACAGTACATATGTAAATTGAAAAAAGAGACTTTTTAAGGGGCTTCAACCACAGAATTGGCATTTTAGGCTGCACAAGTAACAAGGAGCATAAAAGGAGCATGATTAAAAAGTCATATTTCTGAACACCTGAAGTGTCCTATATTTTATTACACTTTAATCACATAGCAATTACATGGTGACTCTTGTACATGCCTAAACCTCTGAAACCTCCTGATGTCATCAGTAATTCCATACTCACATTCCTCACTCTTGTCACTACATATTTTTCCTATTATGGATAAGTCATACTGGGTACTGAATAATATGCAAGACAAAAGTCCAGAGAATAAGTTGTGGTGCTGCATGATGTGATGTGAATATTGTGGTCACGATACGTCAGGTAATGGAGTATGTGTGCTTACTGTACTTAAATATATCTTTTGTTTATCTGTACTTTACTTAAGTTTATTAAAGGATACTTTTTACTTTCACTCCTCTTAAAAGTACAGCAAATATATGTACTTTTACTTAACTACAACTGTGAATAGCGTTGCGTTGCCGAACCACAGTAGTAGAGTGAAACCTCGGATTGCGAGTAACGCGGTTTGCGAGTGTTCCGCAAGACGAGCAAAGATTTGTAATAAATTTTTACTTGGAAAACGAGCAAGTCTTGGTTTACGAGTACCGAGTATCATGTATCACGCATGCGCTTCTTGTTTTGAAGCCAAGCGTCACGTGATCACAACTGAGCCAATGTTTTTTCTGTCTCTTGCACTGTAGAATTGTGGGTTATCGTCTCCTCTGCTGGGTCTTACTGGTATAATCAACATCCATGCACGTGTACTGTAACTATAACACTGTGACCACGTGTGTGAGCGTAAAACATATTTTATTTTGTGTTTGTATGAGTGTGTGTACAGCATCCGTGTACTGTCTATTATAACACACGTGTGTACAGCGCGCGTGTAAAGCAAAAGAAAGTCTCTCATTAGAGAGGTTAAAGATCCATTTTCTCTCCCCCTCTCTCTCTCTGTATCAGCTTTGTGTCTGTGTGTGCGCATGTCATTTGACGCCATGCCCCTTCGCACAACACACACACACACACACACACACACTCTCTCTCTAATGGAAACACTGCTTTGTCGTGGTTCTTTTCAAAGGTAAAGTTCAGGTTAATTTGTTTGTTTTTTTAACTTTACAGCAGTGATTCCGTTAGCGTGCGCTCATGCGAGAGTTATTAGCGATGTTCCTTGCTAATTTTCCCGATAAAACAGTCTTTCCATTAATGTGTGTGTGTGTGTGTGTGTGTGTGTGTCTTCAGCTTCACACACATACACAAACACACACACATACACACACACACACACACACACAAACAGCACAAACGGAAACACTTAATCTGTCAGGATTTTTTTAAAGCTAAAGTGCAGGTTAATTTGTTTTATTTTTACTTTATATTTTGTATTAATTACTTTTATGTATTAATTTTTTTGGGCAGTGGAATAATAATAATTTGAGTTTCCATTATTTCTTATGGGAAAATCGGTTTACAAGTGTTTTGAAATACGAGCCGCTTCCGAAACGAATTATGCTCGTAATCCAAGGTTCCACTGTATGTGATATTCAAATAAGGAATTTCACCACCTGCTGACTTCTATGCATATTTGCATGACTTGCCTTTCTTTCGAGACACATGTAATTAAGTAACAGGTGTTTTAAATCAGAAGCAAAGCTGGTTGTAGACAGCGACAAAAACAATCGGGAAGCAAAGAAGTATAGATAGACAGAGAGAAAGAGAGAGAGAGAGAGAACTAATACAAGCACTGTACTTTTGATACTTAAGTGAATTTGAAGGCGAATACTTTTGCACTTTTACTCAAACACACAAGTAAATGGAGGACTTCTAGGCAAATTGCAATTGCAGAAAAAAATGTAATCGCCACTGAATGCAGATACAAATTAGTTTTTTAAAAAAGGCAACTCGGGTGATTAATACTCCAGATGATTAAGTTATAGTTCAGACTAGATACAGTTGCACTAGATGTTCATAATCACATTGCAGTTCTTTTTTTTTTTTTGTATGCCAAAACTGACTTAAATTAATGCTTAAAAGCCGGAACTGCCTGTCCATAGAGCACTGATCGTGAGAGGTTACCAACTCACAAAATACAGTAGCTAATTAAATGGTGAAAACTAGGTCCCCTTAAACACTATATCCTTTACATATCTATCCACAATATTGGCACTTGGATTTTATTTGGAAAAAAATAGGTCATATTGCTCATTCATGCATTACATACATTTTATTTGTGGAGGGGGGGAAGTCAGTAGATTGGATTAAAAAATTTGCAGTTGAGAGTGGGATCAGAATTAAATTTCTTGTACTTTTGAGCTACAGAAGCTCCTTCAAAGATTTCATTCTGCATCCAAAACACAAAAACCTCATCACGTTATTTCCCCTAACTGGGGAAATTCAGCACTTTCTACATTATGCAATGATAGCATGCAAAGTACTTATTTTTCGCAGCTCAACGTGCCATTCAGGCCAGTCTATGTATTTAATCAGCTTGGACAACTCAATACCCGACCAAAGATTCTAAATGCTTTTGGCCAATGATTCTGTATTTTTCAAAATCTAACATTATAACCAGTATTCAGCCATGACGACCAGTAACAACTCGACTGTCAAAAATTGGAATTCTTGCACATCAGTATTATAGATACTTATATAGAGCTTAAATGATATAATGGATGAACCTTAAGATCTTAACTTCGCTGATAGTAACAACAGAGACAGACAGTCACTTTATCTGTCTTTGACGCTCTTTTAATCACTCACTCAGATGTGTCACCTTGCTGGAGGCTACAGAACACACTCATGGACATGCACACACACACAAAGAGACTAAGTGAATGCTTGTAGTGCAGGTCCAAACACAATTCCTCTGCTCCCTACAGACTAAACAGTGCCAGCTTTACTCAAATCATGTTACTCCATAGAGCTGCAGTTAATAGTGCAGCTGACCTGAGCAATAGAGACTCAGCCATAGTCTACAACCAAACCAAACCTAACAATAACTAAAAACAGCTACTATTAAGACATTATTAAGAGTGCGTATGTATATGTCAGGGAGAAAGAGCTTAGGGATCCGATAATGATCACACTTTAAAGTTGATTATTTTCCTAAAACAACACAAAGTGTTTAATTCCTTTTGCACAACAGCAATATTTATTTTAACTTGCCATTTTCATTCTTTTAGTACATTTATAATTTCAAAAGTAAAAATATATACTACTGTGTAAATCAAAATTTTGTTCACTCTGTGCATTACATCATAAAGTACAACACTCATGCATTTTCATGTGTAACCTGGTGTGTGTACTGTATGCAACTGTGTACAACTGTGTATAAAATGTAAATTAAGAAATTAAGAAAGCACTCAATGAATCAATCAATGCATCAATGCATCAATGGATGAATGAATGAATATATAAATCAATCAATCAATCAGTCAATCAGTCAGTCAGTCAGTCAATTAATCAATCAATAAATCAATCAATCAGTGAATCAACCAACCAGATCTACTAATAAATATATAATATAGTGGGTGGAATATTAAGACAAAAAAAAAGGCCTATAGTAAAAAAAATAGTTCATTAACTGCAAATTTAGTTACCCAAATAAACAAACAAACATATAGAACTACTGAGTTGAAATCTTGTGACTAACAGGATATGGAAATAAACAAAAAAAACAAAACAAAAAAAAATTCGGAATTATTAATGATTACGATGGGAAAAAATTTAAGTATATTCTCTATTTAAGGAAGCACAAAATATAACAATAAGGCTTGATGTCACTAATGAAAATTAATGTTACCTTAAAAAAAAAAGTTAGATGTACACACTCCTGCAGCAAGCAATGAAGCTACAGTAGCCCCACTATAAGCATGCGAGAAAGTAAAGCATGTAGAGAGAGACTCTCACTGACCTGTGTGGAGCGTTCAGGTAGTCTGTAGTTCTGGTTCTGGAGGAAGCGGCAGCCGTCCTTTGCCAGCCTCTGCACCATCTCCAGGCGTGAAAACTCATCCGGGGACCTCAGCGCGCACACATCACCCTGATGCAGAGCCGGAGGCAGAGAGAAGAGATACTTCAGCCCGCAGTCCCACGTCATACTGCCCATCTCTTCCACACACACACACACACTCACACGCACTGGCAGACAGAGCCAGATAAACTACAAGACACACTCTGAAGCAGGAGCACACACACTGTGCCGTAATGTGTAATAAACTCCTGATGAGTCTGGTGGAGAAACTGGAAGTCTCAGTGCTGTCAGAACGGTGGTGTGTGTGTGTACACGCTGCTCCCGACTCGCTTTCATCCCCTGCTAGTTCTCCGCCTGTCTTAGTCTGAAGTATGAGTGAGCTCACTTTGTGTGTGTCCAACTTTCAATGAGTAAGTGTATGTTTGGCAAAGAGAAAAGAGGGCGCGCTCATAACTCCGCCCCAAAACAGGAGCAGGAAAGTGCCGAGAGAACGACTAAACTGCTGTGGGAAAGAGTACTTAGTTTCCTGAAAGGAAGCCGTTTTTATCAGCCACAGGCTTCACATAATACACACAGCTACAGATTTGATCTGAGGTGTGTTTATGTTACTAGTGTGCAACCTAGATAGCAGGAGAGAAAAATAAAAGGGTGGGTGGGTCCATATGTTTTGCAAAATGATTTACGCAATTATTTTACATGATTTCAAACTATACTGATTATAACGGGTTTAACCTTGTATGCTCTGGGGTTTTAAAGGACTCCTTTTTAATGTAGAATTCACTTTTCAATCATTGTCCCAAATTCAATGTAAATGTAATTAGATATTCATAAAATATCTAATTACAATGGCACCTGAAAGCCGGTAAGATACATTAGGCAAGTGAAACTTTTTTCCTGAATTTCATTGGAAGCAGAAAACATGGGAAAACATAAGGATTTGAGTGGCTCACAAGAGCAAAATTGTGATAGCTAGATGACTAGATGAGAGCCAAAACCACAGCTCATGTGGGATGTTTGCAGTCTGCAGTGTTCAGGACTTAACAAAAGTGGTTCAAGGAAAAAAAATAAGTCAACTGAAGACAAAGTCACCTGGATGCTCATAGGTGTCCAAGGCTCACTGACTGACATGGAGAGTGAAGCCTAGCCTACTGTAGAGCTACTGTAACTCAAACTGATGAAAAGTTTAAAGCTGTTTCCAATAGAAAGATTTCAGAGCAAAGTGCGTTACTGTTTTGGTGGAAAAAGTGGGGAGCTACGCAATATTAGGCGGGTGGTCATAATTTTATACTGGTTAGTGAATAGAAGACAGTTGTGGGTGAAACTTTATGTAAAAAACATTTAAGATTTAACATTTACAATTCCAGTAAACAAGTTATGGTTTAAGATCAAATGGTTGAAATCCATTTTCATTTTATTTTACAGACTACCACTATAAAAATGTGGGAATGTTATGGTGGGTGGGGTCAAATGGAAATACGTATGCAAGACGCTGTATGTAGATTAGAGTGAAAACGTATTTTAATCTATTTTTACATTTTCCGCAGAAGGGAAACCCTAGAACAGATAACACGCAAACCCAGACACACCCATGGGACAGTAGTTGTGAGCTTCAGAAACATGAGGAGGGGGCCTATGACTACAGTATAAACTATCGTCAGAGCCAGAGGCCTGTTTTTGTTTATTGATACTCAGGTGTTTTTGATTGGTGCAGAGCAGAGCACTTCCTGTGAGGTAATTACCCCATGTTGCGTGAGACAAAAATGATCCGCACTCTGACTGTAGAACTTATTTAAATTAACTTTTAGAAAAAAAACATGCATAATTTTTTGACATAATCTCCTTGCTTTTCAATACACTTTATCCATCTGTCACCAAGCTTTCATATTCCCACGATAAATTTTATTATTTTTTTTTTATTATAAAGCCACAAATGCACTGCTGTCTCTACTTCTTCATCAGAAGTGGATCGTCCTCGTTGAGCTGCTTTCAGGGGACCAAACAGATGAAACAGAGAGTGTGAGGATGTGCATTGTCAAGCCTTTGTATAACAGTCCTCTCTGACCCTCAGACCACAAAAAGCGAATCACTGCACACTGCCCCTTTTTGTCCAAATCACAAGTGGGGTGTGATTTTTGCTCACAATGCAGTTATAAATGAACTGATCTAACATGTTCACACCTGCACAACAGTGACTGGGGAGACAATAGCTTGAAACAGAAAGCGCTGATAATACCAACAGACGTTTAATATCATCGGAATGTGGATCATTTTGGACTCACTCTCGTATTTATCTAAGCTAACAAAAAAATAACTGGAGAAATGATCTCATTAAGAGGATGTCCGTCAATATTTATTAATCATTTCAAAATGATTGAAAAAAATATATATAAACAGATGTTTACATTGTTGACATAAATTCCAAAATTGTAATCAACTCCAGACTTTTGCGATTGAATAATTGCACGGGTCCAAGGACCTGTGAAATAATTACACATTCTGATTGTTGATTTTTTATGTTATTAATAATTAAGCACTTTGGTTTGTTTTTTGGTCCTTACAGTCAGATTCGTTCACTGATCTATGAGTTAAATATCTGTATCTATATACAGTAGATATAAGCATAACATGCTTCCTGATACCTGCTGCAGTAATAGCACCAAACCTTTTACTCTCTCTCAATGTATTAGTAAATTAACCTGCAGCCATTTTTCCAATTCAACATATTAACAGTAAAAGCAAACACCTCGAGAGCAAAGTGCCCATTAATCAGATGGTCTGGTCTATAATGACTGTGGAAAGGTAACTGGTTTTCATCAGTTCAGGTTGACGAGAGAGAACGTTTAAAAGGTTGCCGTGAGCGGTCTCTCATCAAAGCTTTTTTCATTTTAATAATGTCCCTCAGTGGAAGACTAGTGCGACTCAGCGAGTCCCTCAGAGAAGAAGCTCACTTTTTATATTGGTTTCTGATGGCCGTTTTCAAATGTATCTGACCACATTTGAGTAAAACCGAGAGAGAGAGAGAGAGAGATGCTATTACCTAAGCTGTAATTACCTACATGGTAATAACCATACAGGCTGTGGGTGGAAGGAAACCACAGAGGAGCTCTAATCAGATGTAGCACAGCCAGATACACACACACACACACACACACACACGCTAAGAGCTCTGTTTGGTATCATTCAGTCTAATAAGACAAAAGGCCCCCAAATTGCACGAGCTAATAACCTCCAACTCAGATCTTTACACCACACACCACAAACACACACAAACTTTTTTCATCATTCACACTCGCACATACAGTGTAGTGTAACAAACACCAAGACAGTGTTGCAAGAGAATCAAAGAACAAAGTGAAAAAAAAAACTACCTTCATTATGGTCAAGCAAAATATACATTTATTTGTTTAAAATGAGGATGTTATTATTATTAAATATTCATTATGCTACTGTAAATTCTCAAATCCTGATTGGCCGGTAGGTCCAGCTGCCCGTCAAATGTGCTCATTCTAATCCATTAGTGTTTCTATGGTAACAGCTAATTTGCAGGGACTTGTAAGACGGATGTGCCACGTAATCGAAAACTGTACATAACTGTAATTAACTGGGTAATTAATTGTTAAGAAAATGTCCAATCAGGGATCACAGTATCTCTTCTGTAAGGAGGATTTTTATTTAGCATGTGACTCTGTAGCAGCCCAGCACCCACTCAGCTCTAATCACACATCCAGCACTGCCCGGCTGGTCCCACCATGTCTCAGACATCGAGGAAAACATGCATCTAGACTGTTTTCTGTCCTGGCACCTAGTGGTGGAATGAACTTCTTCCAGATGTCCGTACAGCCGAGTCACTGCTTTAAACGACGACTAAACACCTATCTGTTTATTCAATATTTGTTTTAGCTTTCTTTCAATATTAATCTCTTCTCACCATAAAAAAACAGTGTTTGACTGATGGTACTTACTTAGTAACCTAGTAAGACACTGTAAGGATCTATCCAATGATATAAACTTCAAAGCACTTTTGTAAGTCGCTCTAGATAAGAGCGTCTGCCAAAAGCCTAAATATAAATGTGTTCATGTGAAAAAGACTTCCTGTTTTGTACATTTACTGCATTTAGTAGACGTTCTTATCCAGAGGAATTACATTTATATTATAATATACACCTGAGCAGGTAAGGGTTAAGGTCCATCAGTGGAACCTTGGTGGTGCTGGGGTTTGAACCTATCAGAAGTTCAACATGTTAACCATTAAACAACCACTACCCACTAGTTCCTTCTGTTTGTATAAACTTTGTCAAGCATATGACTTTTTTTTTTGTGATTTTATTAGAAAAGAATGCATTTTAGGGTTGTTGCTCCTGCCTTACGGTACACCACATCATTTAACTTATTTTATTTAGCTTTTTTTTTTAGATTATTTTACTATATCAGGACAACCACAAGTGTATTATACACTTACTTATGAGATCATGAAAACATCATAACATTTTCCAGCATTGTTTGCATCACCTGTAGATGTTTCACTTTGTTTCATCATGTTCCATCGCTTTTTTCTTTTGTAAGTGAATTTAAAATCCCTTCTTTAACAGACCCCTTTTTCCTGTGTTATAACTTTCACTAAAAGAAATAGTACTTAATTTATGTTAATTATTTTTTTTTTTCTGTAAATGGGTTAACAAATTGTTTAATTTCTTCCCATGGTTTTAATTGTTCTGCTGAATGTCTGCTAACATTCCTAAAAAATATATTTTTCTTTTTTCCAACATTGCACAAGAGTGAGTGCTGTTGTGATGAATATCAGCATGGCTGTAATGCGCAGCAAGAGCGCCTAAGACTTCACTGCCATGCTTATATCCAGCAATACTGCATGACCTCGAGTGTGATATTGCTTTTATACAACAGTTCTACAAACACTACTGTTGAGGGATTTGGGATACAACCTTGTTTTAGAAGCTAGTTAGCTTTGTAGCTTGACTTAGGCATAAATAAAAGAACACATACATTTAAAGCAATTATTACATGAACAAAGTTGTTTAAAATTACAGATTCAATGTGGGTTTTAGCAGGTAGATGCTGTCTCCTCGGTACTGTGGACTGTACAGACTCACCTTCAGCCTTGTTACTACAGTTATAGGTATTAATTAAACATCCCAGTGCTGTTACTGTCTATTATCACCACTCCTGGAATACTGTATCTCTAATCCAATCAGATTGCTCGGTCAGAACAAACTCTTCTATAATCTACTTTATGAACTTCTTTCCTTTCTTTTAAAAACAAATATTTATTCTATTTCAACCAGAAACATTATAATAAATAAATCAATTCCCAAACTCTCTTCTGTTCAGTTAGCTGAAGTGCAGTTTCCAGTGAAAAATATTTTTCAACTCTTATTATCTAGTTTCCATGGAGCGCTTAGCATCCCTAAGGAAAACTACATTTTTTTCCCTGGGATTTGTATCATTAGCTATAAATAACCATCTCTGATTTTGTCCCCTTCTCACCCACATGTAAACAGACAAGTAAACTCCCTCATTCCTGCAGGAGTTTCCTCAGTAAATAAACATATCTGATAAGCAGCATCATAAGACCTGTCTGTCTGTCTCTCTCTCTCTCTCTCTCTCTCTCTCTGCCTGCTGAATTTCCTGTTACAACAACAACAATCATGCAAATACCTCAAACTGATACTAACTACAGCCACCGCTTCTGTCCTCTGAGTTATGTAACAGTGACGCACTTTTATTTTGAGACAGTCCATACATGCATGTGGATGAGGAAGACATACAGTATGCTGGGTTTTGCCCAAACTGCTCTGCTCTTAGATTTTTTCTTTGCAGTAAGTGAGCCGAGTCAGATCTCAGACCTCGGTAATGCATGTAGTAAGTCTTTCTAATCTCAAGTTAGGGCAATGTAGTCTTAAATTTTTGTATTCTTTTATCGATTCTCTCTATTCACATGCATGAGAAATGTGTTACTTTATTGTGCCTGATCTCAAACTAGAGGTATTAGACTGACTTTGTTTAATCTGAGGTCTAGTCATTGTCAGTTCAATATAGAGCTGAAATAAATATATCTGAGCTCAGATCTGTTGTATGGGTGAAAAACGTCACTCTACTGCCTAATCCCAGGCTTGTACAGATTATAAAGCATGTGGTATTGTAGTGATCATACCGAATCTGATCTCAGAGATCCATGGTGCATCGGTGGTGTATGTCATCTATACAGTGTGGGACTGCAGTGAGCATGTGACCTATGACCTTATGACTCTATGATCATAATAGCACTGCTGTGGCAGTTTTGCATCATGAAATGTATGATGAAAATCAAGCAATTTCGCCAAGCAAATATAAAGAAATAGGTTGCAGCAGTTTTTATTTCGACT
>JAQMYJ010000023.1:29813243-29820075 GCA_030014305.1 Clarias laeviceps | reverse complement strand
AATTTGACCATTAATTTTGTGACATTATAGGGGAAGCTGAGCTTCCCTTGCAGTCTTAAAGAAATCGCCACTGGTTTCATTGTGGTGCTGAACATGTCTGATCCCAGATCTGTAGCTCTGGTGTAGTATGTTCCTTTTCTGTCTGATCTCAGGCCTGTGTAGTGTGTGTACAGTACTGGACTGTAGTGAGGAAGTCTGAAACCTTAAACCTTTTGCTGCAGTCTGGGCACTGTTCTATTTTTAGATCTGTCTGATTTTAGATATAATGAATTTATATTATATCTATTATTAGATATAATAGATATAAACAAATAATGGCCACTTTGGAGCCATGTGCTATTGCAGTGTGAACGCAGCATGTCTGATCTTAGGTCTGTGGTATATTAGTGATCATGTGTTGGTGTGTATCTAACATTAAGCTGGTGCATTATGTCAATCTTTAGTCTGATCTCAGCTTTGTGTTGTACATTGCATTGTGGCTCTTCTCTCTGATCTCATGACCTTGTGTGTGATTGCAGTAAAGATGCCTGATATCAAATACATGTTGTGTTGCTGTAATAAGTGCTCTGTTGTGTTAGACTCTTCTGTCCGATCAAATCATGGTGAGCTGATGCATTATTGAGACTCAGTAAGAGGTTTCCCATGTCTGAAATCCCGCCAAGCTCACTCGGCCCACCCGCTCCGTCTTGTTTCCCGCTCTCGCTCCCTCTCTCTTTCTTTCTCTCACACACACACACACATACACAACTACAGACACATAAATGCACTCAGACACACAAACACAACCCCAACACCTACAGTTCACATTATTCCAGAAATCCACAGGAAACACACACCTTTTTTTCGAAATAAAGCAGCATGTTCCTCTTCAGACATGACCCCCTGTGCTCTTTATTCTTTACTAAGCTGCTGAGTCACTCTTTCTAAAAGCTAATTTGCTCTAAATTCTTTGTTCAGGAAACACGAACTGCAAAAAAAACAAAAAAAAAGTTTCCTACAGCTGGCTAATGGAAGTTTGTTCTTACCACAGTGTACTTACAGTACAGTACACTCACACACAGTCACACTCACACACACAGTCACACACACACACACACACACACACACACACACACTCACACCCATACACCCACATCCACACTCACACACACACACGCACACACACAAACACACCACACACACGCACACACACACACCTACATACACACACTTACACCCACACACCCACACCCACTCACACCTAAATGCACACACTCACACACACACACTCACACCCACATACACACACTCACACACACACACACACACTCACATCCACATACACACACTCACACACACACACACTCACATCCACATACACACACACACATCCACACTCACACACACACATCCACACTCACACACACACATCCACACTCACACACACACACTCACACACACACACACTCACACACACACACACTCACACACACTCATACACACAGTATTGATGGAATGTTTTACAATTATCTTAAAATGGAATCACATCCTTTTTTCAATCAAATCCAATACTCCACTCCACAATGGCAAAGTAAAATGTGTTTTGCTAATTTATAAAAAATAAATAAATAAATAAAGAGAGGACTTCACTGGAAATAATTTATATAATGTGTCACCATAAATGGTGTATGTCAGAGTTAAAACAAGTGAAGCCATGAGAGACCAGAGAGCCAGGATTGTGTGAAGACACAGATCTGGAGAGAGATACGAGAAACTTCGTGCATCATTGAAAGCACCTAAGAGCACAATACCCTGCATCATTCTTAAATAGAAGAGAGTTGGAACACCTACAGTCTTCCTAGATCTGTCTGCCCAGCCAATCTGGAGAATCGAAGATGATGCACCCTGGTCTGACAGATTTGCCAGAAATCCAGTGACAGACTCTCAGACCATGAGAAACAAAATCATCTGGTCTGATGCCACAAAGGTTGAACTCTTTGGAATCAGGAAATCAGGCACTGCACATCACCTTACTCTACCTCTTGAGCCTTGTACGTTACATTTTCTCTTCTCCATGCTTCTCTTTATTAAGAGCTTTATGAGGTCTTAAGAGGTTAAAGTCATCCCTACAGTCAAACATGGTGGAGGCAGCATCATGCTGTGGGGATCTTCTTCTGTGACTGGGACTGTGAGACTAGTAAGAATGCAGGGGAAAAAATGATGCAGAAAAAAAAATCTGGGTGAAAACCTTATCCAGTGTGATCAGGCTGCCAGACTACATTCCAAAATTGCAACATTGCAAAAAAAACAAAAAACAAACATAGAACCAGAGTGCCAGCGAGAGTCTGGACCTGACCCCAATAGAGCATCTCTGGAGAGATCTGAAAATGGCTGTTCCCATCTAACCCGGATGAACTTGAACGATTCTGCCAAGAAGAATGGAAGAACCTTCCGAAAGAAAGGTGTGCCAAGCTTGGAGCATCATCCAGAAACAGACCCGAGGCTGTCATTGCAGTCAAACTAAGTGATAGTTATGACTTTTTTATTCTTTTCTTTTTCCTTTTGTCTATTTTTTACCATGTAGATTTACAGTATGTATGAAAGTAAGTTGAATCCCCAGGATACTGTTTAGCTACAGTACATACCTTGGCTTTGTCTTCAATTGGTTTCTGTGGCTCTTGTGGGGAAGTCTCTCCTGTCTCCGAACTGTCATCCTCAGACACTGCAATCAATCAGCATGCAATCTATTAGTCTAACAGTGTTTACTAAACACACCCGTAAAAACAAGACACTCATTTATTTGCCTCCCATCAGAAAGCTCATTAATCTTACTTGATTTCCTGGCTTTCCTCGCCAGTGCAGCAGCGAGTTCATTTTGTACCTGTGAAGAAAAGGAAATAGGTTTCTGCTACACGTTAAAAGGAAGAGGATAAAGGAAAAAAAAACTCATCGGACTGAACTAAGGTCACTAAGGAGAAAGTGCATGATGCAGTATCTAAGACAGCTACTGTAGAGAACAACACCCAGACTGATAAATACTGCACAGCTTTTTCTTAATGGAGAAATGCTGTCGAGTTTTCTCTGAACAGGACTCCCGAACTCAACGAGGACGTGTCCCACCCCAGGACACTATAGCTGACCTGTTCTTTTTTCTTCTTTATGTTAAAATCTTCAAAGCAATCTGGCAGTGCTGACTGCAGAACCATTGGTTAGTCAGAGTAGGGAATAAAGCATGTGAAATGGATGCTGAGATCAAATTCAATCAGCAAGAAATGCACGAAACCATCTTTTTTTTAGACATTATAGTTCAAGCACTAGTATTACTCAGCGTGCGCTTTTGAAGACAACAAGGACTGTGTTCATTTTATGTCTGCCGAGAAGAGGTTATATGATGATTAGTGAGGGAGGTGTGAATTTTTAAATGGTGGCGTTTAGCATATACGGTTTTTAACATAAATTTTGTATCTGAATGATGCTTCCTGACAATTTCTATTGTTAAAAGTGCTGTATAGTTAGAATAATAGAGAAGAAATTGGCAATTGGGAAGAACAGTTGGTTCTCATGACCATCAGTGGTGACACTGTGCTTAGCAACAAAAAAATAAAGAAATAATTTTATTTATTTACTTTTGTTAGCTGATTGAATGCCAAAAGTTGCTCGTTCATTTATAATAGCTGCCCCTGAACATACTGTAGCATACACAAGTTACATTCGGTCAGCCAGGTCCCTGCAGCTACAGTACGAACCCGATCTGGTCCGAACAGACTACTGAGAATTCAGCAGTGCTAATGCACACAAGGCTTATGCGTTTCTGTGGAATGAAATTCATGCCAGAAATGTGCAATACTCGAAAAGTTAGCCAGCCTCTTTCAGCACGTTATGCATTTTTATATTATTTTTGAACTATTTTTAGGTATTCTATTACGCTCTAATATTACAGCTGCAAAATCTGGTGTTAAGGGTGTAAGCAGTTTCATCCACAGAGAAGACTTTTGTTCGAATTATTCTTTAGCTAACTGCCTCGACAAGAAGATTTATACAGAATTTCAATGAGTGTGTCTTCTACTCCTGCTGAATACACACCATTCCAGCCTATAAATTACAGAGGTTTATGTCACCGCTCAGGAGCGAAACAATCAGCGCTTAACTGAACATGATTTATTGTATAATTTATCCATGTTATTAATCTGTTCAGAAATCAATACAGACATTTGCTATGGGAAATTTACACTAAGCAGTATCTTCATGCTCAACTCATCAGTCCTCTCTCACTGGTTCGCTGCTGGACGTACTGTACTGTACACTGTATGCTGAGAAAAAGGGATAAATGTACAACCATTTCATTTCACTTATCATGAATACAGACCAATTTCTCTGTAAATCATTTATATTCAATCAGACCTCCTAAAGTTTGTGTAAAACTACGTAAGAAGAATTCTGACTGCTGTAAATGGTGCTTGATCAACTTCAAATCGAATAACAGAGTTATTGTGGTTTTAGACAAGGATTAGATTCAGCATTAAAATTCTTATTTGTTTTTCCTCTACGCAAATTTAAACAACATTTTTGTGAACCTCAGTTGCTTCATGTTTTCTGAATTGGATAAATCCACTATGATAGCCAGGGGCCGAGCTGCATTACAGAAACATTTAGGACCCGGTACATAAAAGTTGTTCTTACACAGTTTAATCAACATTCAGTCATTTTCATCTCTCCGTAAGGTTTATCTTTATGGCGTTTGTGGGTGTCATTAAATGTGAATCAGCTGTGTATATGAAACACGCTTGCAAAATTATGCCTAACTGGCATTTAGCAACATTTGAAAAAGATGAAGAGGAGCATTAACGAATTTTTATGGATTTTTGCATTTGATGATAACATTTATGCAAAACTTTGCTAAAAGAAAAACGAGGCCCATTGAGGCTGCTTTTTTTCCCACAATCACAGATCAGGTCGAGAAACGTGAGAAAAACCAACAGAGGACAAAATAAATGCAGATAGGAAGATTGATGACGTTTCTAATTAGAGATATTTCAGTGTAAGTCAAAAAGCCTCCTTCTTATCATCATTAGATGAGCTTGGCTAAATATTAAGAAATGAATCTAATCATTGTTTAAAGTTTTTTTTTTTAAATTCAATTAAATAAACATATCACAGTATGGGTTTTAACGTTTTTCAAATAGGAATTACAACTTTGGCCGAACTGTCTTGTATTTGTTAATGCAGTTTTGAGAAATAATTCTCCAGACTTTTTCCGCTCTCATTTTTGCTCTAAAGTTTTTACTTTTTTTTTTTCATTCCCTGTACCTGACCAGTTTCAGATGAATGTTCTTTGTTTGTTAAGCCACACAGTGACTTATGAGTCACTTAAGCATAAAAAACATCTAACTTAGGCATAACTAAGGCATAAACCAGTGAGAAACCGGTGCAGATGATGGCAGATGATCAGGCTGGTGATTAGTTGTGAGGTTGCTGCTGAGATTGTTACATAAACAACAAATTACTTTGTATCTTTTGTCAATTTTGTATCTTTTGGCACTTTGCAGCCTGTCACAGTAAAACATTTGTTCCCATTTTTACAATTATTTTTATAAATATATATATATATATATACACACACACACACACACACACATACACCACACACACACATTCAAATATGTCGGCCCCAAAAAAATTATATACACTTCAGTAAGGAAAAATAGTATGATGTATATTATATTAATATAATATTAATAATACTATCATAATATTATTATATGAATCAACATATTATGTACAGTATATCAATAAATTTAATATTAAACCATTAACACAAGTTTATGTGTTATAATGTATATGTCTATGTATGTACAGTATGTGTATGTGTGTGTGTGTGTGTGTGTGTCAGTGCTGTGTGTTTCGGAGCTCTGCTACATGACAGTTGCTGAGTGTGAGATAAGTGCAGCTGATCTCTGTGCCACTGGGACAAGTGCATGATAAAATGACAGATGGCCCTCCTTTGGGTTTAAATGGCAGATATGAGCTGAACTGCACAGATACAGAGGGACCGAGACCCAGGCAGACATCTCTTGCATTGGTCACTCCATCTCCCTCTCTCGCTCTCTCTCTCTCACACACACACACACACACACACACAGAGTACACTGACAACATAGACAAGCACAGTACAGTGAGGTCACACACTTACGGTGGATGTGAGTCTTTCCAAAGCTTTCATCTGCAGAATTTCTCCACAGATATCTCGTTTTCCTTCGGGATCCTCTTCAGGACTGGGAAAGGAAAAAAAAAAAAAACACAAAAGTGTTGTATAATACACAAGGGCAATGGTAACAGACCTACACACACACAGGATTAACGCCTCAGCTCTGTACTGCCCCCTCCTGACCTGTGCACTTCACTCTCAGCATGACAAACCTTGACAAGCCATTTGTCTCCATTTCAGCATTTTGCACACACGTTCTTGACTCAAGCATCCATGAAAATACTAGAACAAACTGAACATGACCCACTGAGAATTTGCTATACGAGGATAAAGTGCCTATAACACCAAGCTGTTATAAGAGGACAAAACATATAAGGAAAAAGACATAAAGCAGACAGGAGAGGTCCTGAGAGGCTCTGCCATCTTATGACAGGTAGCAAAATAACAAGTAGAACGTTTCAGACATGACCAAATTTTCTCAGCAACACCTCAGCTAAAATCGTCCAATAACCATATATGGCTTGGACGTGATATTTGGAACAAGCACTGGGTCAGAGAGGTCAACGACACACTTTATGCTTGAAACAGAAAGAAGCAAAGGTCAATCAGAAAAGAAAAAGTGTAAGGGTTTGTGAGAGAAAGCAAAAA
>JAQMYJ010000023.1:29805743-29808243 GCA_030014305.1 Clarias laeviceps | reverse complement strand
CTATTATAATGAGGCAATTGAAACATTAACTACATGTTTAATCAGCTTAGTTTTATAATCTAATAAATAATAGGAAATGTTGAATTCAATAAAAATGCAAGGGGGGGTTTCAAGTCAAACCAGGACGATGAAATTCTCTGTGAATAAAGATATAAACCCGACTGACATTTACAGAAGACTTCAAGCACAGTACAGTTATGTGACTCTTATCCGCAGTAAAACATTCGAATTGTGCTAACGTTGTAAAGAAGTCCGTGAGTGACGATCCCGGCCGAGGTGGCTCGGAGCCCACTGCACTCGTTCCTGTGAACGTTCAGCGAGTGGAACACCTGATTATTGAAAGTCGATGGATAGCTTGTCACCAACTTGCAGAAGAGACGCATCTGTCTGTGGGAACTGTACACACAATCATTCACCAACACCACTTGCACATTACAGGAACTTGGGCTGGGAGTTCTATGAATTTCCACATCCCCCTGTATGTTTGGAGTTCCTGGGAGGCCAGCGCTTCAGATATGAAGAAGGCAGTCCGATCGCATGTCCTGCATACTAAGAAATCTTTCTACATTGATTGTATCCAGGCACACTGAAACATTTTTCTGTTATCCTGCCCAATTAAAAGTCCCGGTTTGACTTGAACGCCCCCTCGTGTTTTTATGTCAGCATGGTTGTTAGTCGGGCTCCAAAATCAGAGTGAATAACGTGCTGATCCGAGACCAGTGAAGGACACCCGGCTCTGTCTGAGGCTGACGTCACACACTGACCCATATTCAGCCTCAGTGAATCATTTGGCCGACTGCAAACACACCGCATGGGCTGGCGTCCAGCACAAGGTCACAAGGACTTTGGAAAGCACCTCTTTAATCAAGCATGATAATGCAAAAGTGTTTTTGTTCTCACTTCCCTGTGTGTCCAAGAATGTGTGCGTGTGTGTATTTTTTTTTATATTATCAGTATATTATTCACAAAGTGATTTGTGCTTTTTTCTGTCAAATAATTAGGTCCTGAATGGGATTGTGTTCCTTTTCTCCAAGCTTTTCCTTCTTTCTTCTGTATCATGTATTATGTTCTCAGTAAGCTTTCGAAATCTGCTGAAACATTCACAAATTCCTGAGTCGTTTCATTCTCCATGGATGTACAGTACTGTCACTATTTCTGCTTATGACCCTGTTTACTTTTGCGTATCAGAGAACGAGGAGTAAATCTGGAGAGATGGATTATTACCATAATACCGCAGATGCAGAAGCTGTTAAAATGATTTAAAATGGATTTAAATGCACCTTATCTAACCTCATGCTATTAGATTGTAGAAACAACAAAGTCAAATCCAACACAGGCTTATTATAGAACACACACACACACACACACACACACACACATGCAGAAAAAACATTCATTCATTCATTCATTCTCTATATCGCTTATTCTTCATAGGATTGTGGGAAGCCTGAAGCTTATCCCAGGAGAGGTACACCCTGGACAGGGTGCCAATCCATCACAAGGCACATACACACACACACACACACACACATACACACACACACTAATTCATACACAGTACAGGCAAATTTGAGAACACCAGTCTTTGGACTGTGGAAGTACCAAGGTGGGTCGGAAACCACTGCGGTCATTCCTATGTATATTCGGCTACTGGAACGGGTGATCCTTGAGAAGCGATGGATAATTTGTCACCAACTTGCGGAAGAGATGCATCTTTCTATATGAACTGTGCACACACTCATTCACAGCACCACTTACACATTACAAGAACTCAGCTGGAAGTTGCTGCCACATTCAATTCAATTCAATTTTATTTGTATAGCGCTTTTAACAATTGGCATTGTCCCAAAGCAGCTTTACACAATCAAAAGAATTATTTAAGTTTGTATGGAATTTGAATGTGTATGAATCAAAACATTCCCCCACATCCCCCTGTATAGTCAAAAATTTCCATATTTAGCTCCTAAGCTTTAGAATAGTCTTCCAGACAGTGTTTTCGGGGCTCAGACACAGTCTATCAGTTTGAAAGTAAACTCAAGACGCATCTCTTTAATCTGGCGTACACATAATTCATCCCATAACCTCGTACTTCAGTACATCAGTACTCTCTCATCTAGTGCTGCTAATATCCTGAACGGCAACTACGCTAATTCTTTCCACCTGTTCTTTATTTCTCCACCCATTCCGAGGCATCTGGAGATTGTGCCAGCTCCAGTAGACAAAGGCCAACCCTGCGAGGATCCTATGGCATCCAGAGAAGATCCAGCTCCAGCTGGATTCTACTTCATGATGGTTCGGATCTGCACGTGCTGCTCCTGAGCTCCCAGTGATCCAGATCCCCCTCTGTTTGACTCATCCCTGTGCTGAACTGGACTCCATGATAACTAGGACAACTTTTGTTATACTGAACTTCCAGCAGCCTTATGAGGATGGGTTCCCTGTTGAGTCTGGTTCCTCTCAAGGTTTCTTCCTACTGCCATCTCAGGGAGTTTTTCCTTGC
>JAQMYJ010000023.1:29740068-29753514 GCA_030014305.1 Clarias laeviceps | reverse complement strand
CATGGTATTAGTTTTCATTGTTATGCTGATGACACACAGTTATATGTCTCAGCAAAACCAGATGAGAAAAACCAACTTACTAAAGTTGAGCAATGACATAAGTGTGCAGGACATAAGAGATTGGATGTTAATGACAATGTTAACTGTTAAAAGCGCTGCACAAATAAAATTGAATTGAATTGAATTGAAGTTTACATAATGCATAAATCAAACACTGATGTATGCAACAACAGTACAACATTATTCAATATAAACATCTGTGATATGGGAATTATGAATTTCTGTGGATTAAGATACACCTGTTTTATACAGATTTGTAGATCGATGGAAAGTAAAATTTTAATTGAAATTTTGTGACTGTATGGCAGATGTTGCAAATATACTCACAGAGATGTTCCTACCTGCCTGCTTTGTGTGTGTATTCACCTATTATTTACCTTCCCAGCCCTTTTTTATTATTTATTTCCTGGATACATGTATGACGGACATTCAAGTCAAACCGGGATTTGAGAGGAAATTTCTTGTGAATAGAGGCGCAAAAACGACTGAGGTGGTTCTGAGTCCACTGCAGTCATTCCTGTGAACATTCATCAAGTGGATCGCCTGATCCTTGAAAATCGATAACTTGTCACCATCTTGCACAAGAGATGCATCTGTGAGAACTGTACACACAATCATTCACTAACACCACTTGCACATTACAGGAACTCAGCTGGAAGTTATTGCCATATCCACTGTACAGCCCTGACCTCGCTCAAAGCCATTTCCACATGTTTGGGCCATTAATGGAGTTCCTGGGACGCCAGTGTTTCAGACTGAAGTCTGATCAGGCTCCGGCGTACTGAGAAATCTTTCTACCTTGATGGTATCCAAGTACCAGTGAAACACTGAGATAAGTGCATTAGTATAGCAGGGGATTATATAGAGAAATAAATGTGGGAGTGTTTACTTTTTATTTATAAGTGTGATCTGTTATTCTGCACAATCAAACATTCTGGTTTCACTCAAACACCCCTCGTATATAACCTGTAAGTATTACCTTCTGGTAAATATTGATTCCTTCCAATTGTTCCTCTTGTTGTGCTTGTTGTTGTTGTAGGATGTCTGTAGTTTTTACTGTATGTTACTCTTTTTTATTTATGCAATGGGGGTTCCATTATTATTGTGATCAAGCCAGACAGACACACTTACAGTACATGATAATAATCTTAGTAATATTTAAAACAAGCATATTCTGTTTACACCATATACAATAGTTACCAGTTTGTTTCCGTATATCAGTACAATTTCCAGTAATATTTTCTTCTAGTATGCCACATCTAGGCAAAAGTGTCAAATGTTGTCATTATTTCAGGTTTCCAAATGCTAGTTACATTTTTCATAACAACTGTAATTCATCAACCGTCTAGCGGAAAAAACAGGACCGTACACAAGAAAAATTATCCAAACCATGTGCAAAATCGGGAGGTGTGTTATTAATGTTTAGTGTCTAGTATATAAAGGGGATTTTTGTGAGATTGATGATATCTAAGTACCAGAATAATTTCAGACAAAAATAAATGTAAAAACGTGTGTGTGTGTGTGTGTGTGTGTGTGTGTAAAAGCACAGAAAATGAAACTAATCTGTTACTGTAAAAGTATATGCATTTTTCCAGCAAGAGCAAAAGTTTAGAAAGATCAGTTTAACAGTTGGTGACAGAGTTTCACACAGAGATGGTGTGAAATGTAAGCTGCTTTTTTTGTGTTCATGAATGTGTGCATTTCATTGCTCAGTATGTGTCTATGTGTGTGAGTGCAAATGTAAGCTGTGAAGTTCTTGGGAAACATGATTTCTGGGCAATGTCTGATATAGCCTTCATTTCAGAGAAACAGTGAAAGTGATTAGGGGATCTTTTACCTTGTTGCACCAACTAAAACTTTCCTTCACACCAAATACTTCATCCTGTATTGAAAAAAAGTTATAAAATTGCACACTGACATGAGTCATCTGCTAAGGGTTTGGTTTATGGGTCAGAGCACAGTGGACAGGATAACAGAAAGGGGTTACAATGCATCAATGTTATACACCTTATAAGTAACAGGTTAGAACTAGTTTGTTTCCAAGACAAATCCCTCCAGTGAAAATCTCTTTCGTTCATCTGCTCTCTAGATTTGTCCCCAATAAATCAGTGATGTTTAGATCTGGTAAGTGTGTGACATGGAGAGATTTTTCACTTCACCCTTGTGTTCATGAAATGTCACAGAAACAGAGCATTATTATTTCAGATTATGGGAACATGAAGGAATGGGATTTGCACTACAGGGTGCATTATTCAGTTAATGTTATCCGTATTTGCGAATTCCAGTAAGCCTGGCAGCTTTGTCAAATTTTTTGAGCCCTGATTCATTTCTGTGGACTTTTTTTAAAAAAAGGTTTGGTTTTATGGTTAAAAAAAAAAAACTTCTGGAAAATGACTTAAAGTTAATACCACCTTAACCAGTATGCTGTAAAATTTTAGAACACATAAGAGCGCTTTTTCAGCTGTCTTTCTGAAAAAAATCCCTTGGGTGTTACCAAGTGGAACTTTTTCTTAATTATCTAACCTGAGGAAAACCTTATGAAGAACCCTTGTTCTGCCGTTTAATATTTTCAAGTTAGGATCTAAGCCATTATTAACTTTTGAGGCCAAAGGTAAGACTATAGCCTTTCTAGTTTCCTTCACTGGAAGTACAGGACACAAATCTGTTGGATTGGAAGATCTTCCAAATTCTAATCGCCAGTGGTAGCTTAGTATGTTAATTCTCTGGGCTACTGATCAGAAGGTCTGCATTTCAAACCCCAGCCCTACCAAGTTGCTGTTGTTGGGCCCTTGAGCAAGGCCCTTAACCCTGTCTGCTCCAGCACCACTGTATAATTGTTGGTCTTGCCTTCTAACAAAAAGCTGGGATATTAGAAGAATAAACAATTTTACTGTGCATTAATGTACGTATAATCTCACCAATTAGATTAAGTTGAACACGAAATAGACGCACTTGAAGACTCACTAATGAGTGCCTGATCCCACTAATGCTCTTGTAAAAAAATATATATATCCTAGAAATGTGTATCTTACACAGGACCAGGGTTAAGAACCACTAGCCTGAACTTTATGTTACAAAGTCTAAATTTTCAAATATGTTTTTTCTAAAAGTGTAAAGAAAATATTTACTGTGTTGCTCATGTTACCATCTATAATGTTTTTATATCTCAGACATCAATAATTATTGATACATCATTTCTGTGGCGAATGGACCGTCCAACTGTCTCATTATTTTTGTTTTTTGCGTTGGTTTAAAAATTCTGCTGTTATTTTTCATCCAGTTTGCATGCAAATAAATGTTACTCTATATAGCTGTTCTGTAATTGTGGTTTATCTTCTTCAACATGAATGGAATTTCTCATGTGGGGTTCCTCTTTTGGCTCATCCGCTAGCATGCCACTGGAGGATGCACAAAAAAAATGAGCTATTTTAAACGATGACAAAAGACAGCGATGTAACGTAAGCAGGAGTAATGGTGAAGTGTAATGTTTCCCAATAGTGGTTCTCAAAGCCTAGTGTTTTCAGTGTGGAAATTACAATTGTATTTCCTGTTGCACATATAACAGATCATAATGTTTATGTTAATTTATGATTCTGACGCAGTTATTCTCTATGTATACTGCTCATCCTTTACAAGGTCACGTGAAGCCTGGAGCCTATGCAAGGGGACTTGGGGCATGAGGTGGGGTACACCTAGGAGAGGGTGCCAGTCCATCACAGGGCACACACACGGGCAATTTGGAAATGTCAAATACAGTAGGTTACTCCCCATGTCTATGAACTGTGGGAGGAAACTGGAGTATCCAGAGAAACCCCACCAAGCACAGGGAGAACAAGCAAACTCCACACACACAGACCAGAGGCAACAATCATACCCTCAACCCTAGAGGTGTGAGGCCACTGTGCTAACCACTCCACCACTTTAACGCTTTTTATAATAGAATAGTATAGAATCTTTATTGTCATTACACAAGTGCAATGAAATTGAGTGCTGATACCATCCCAAAACAGATGACAGAATAACAGTAGTCACAAATACATTCCTGAGTATATGTACACATACATGTACATGTATAGTCCTAATACATTTTGGTGGTACTTAAAATCAGTAAGAATTTTATATTCTGGCCAAATCAGTTGTAAGATAAACTATATATTTTTCTGAAATGTTTTCCACATTTTGTTATGTTTCACACTAATCTTAAAATGGATTCAATTCCTTTTTCATGTAATACAAAGGACAAAAGTAAAAACAGGTATGTGAACTGTTTTTGATAATATAATATAATATAATATAATATAATATAATATAATATAATATAATATAATATAATATAATGACTGAAATATCCATTTTACGTGAGTATCCAGAACAATGACAATCAAGGGAATCCACCTATACTGGTATAGGGTCACCAGCAAATACCATTACTCCATCTTTGTACTCATCCCCAACTCATTACTGTATTCTTCCATCACGGCAGGGAAAATCTTATGTTTCACAATCAACATAAAATACAAGAGGAACATATTTAGATAACCCTAATACACATAATCTAAATCTATTATAAACAGATAAACAAAAACAACAAAATCAAGTTATTTAGCAAATAAATAGTGAGCTTTATTGTGTTAAAATTTTAATTATCATTTATGTAAGGAGTCTCTAGTATCGTTGTGTGGTAAGCAGTTTCCACCAGCAGTAACTCTAGACTTTCCTTCACAGCAAAGTCTTTAGGAAACTTTACATTTTGGAGAAGTTTACTGCTTGTGGTTTGTCAGCAACACAAGAAGTTGTGTGTTTTCTTTTTTAACTTAAGCGAGAAAGAACAAAAAAAGAGGTTTTAAATAATAATTTAAATAAAATAAAATTAATTAATTATGAGTTTCAATTGACATTTCACTCTTTCCTTCTAATCCAGTAATGCAGCACCTGAAACTTTTCAAATTAAAAAATATGGCAAATTCTCTATTGATCGCTTTATTAAATGATACAGCAGAATGATTGCTTTTTCCTTTGGTTTTCTCAAAGCTTTAAACATAAAGAAGAGTTTGGCTGCCTTAAGGTCTATCCAGTGCTCTTCAATGCTCCAAAATGTGTCAATCATTAACGTTTGCATTGCCTCCAGTGTCACAGATTACCTTAAATCATTTTGGAAAGTCAATTTTAAGATGACACAACCAGAAACTGTGTGGTTTCACAGGAAATTAGAGCTACCGGCTTTACAAAATGTAAGTGAGATAGTGCGAAGATACGAATTCCTTCATAGCTGACCTTTTACAAGAATTGTGATCATCATTCATATAAGAGATTCAGGGTACCGTTAGCAAATAAACTGAATGATGCAGATTTGTGTACAATTATTGATTCTCATAACTTGTGGTGGGCATGGTTTTTCACTTCTAGTGTAGTACAGGTCTACCTCGTCCTTAAAAACTCCATAACCTCAAAGACCACATTACACTAAAACGTGTTGTGAATAAGGTTTTGACAGTGTTAGGTTTTGTTAGTGCCCATCAATTCTGCAATTTAAATTTTTAGTCTCTCCACAATGCATGAAATAATTATGTGATCGTGATTCTGAGATATACTATACGGACACCTGGTCAATCACACTATGGACATTCAGACACATACTGGATTAACAGGGGAGGAAAAGGAGAAGTGGAAATGGACATGTATTGAAAGAAATACAGAAAGAGAAGGAGAGGGGGACAAATGCTGGATGACAAAGAAGGAGAGGAAGAATTTGAAAGAGACAGGAACTGGATAATGATCAGATATAGAGATAGTATTGTGCTATGGCACTGGAATGCCACTAACCAGTAATGTAAATGATGGCAGAATTAATAACAAATAATAAAGTCTGTCACTGAATCAGAGGCCTAGTGATGTCTTCAGAGCAAGAACTTTACCACTTGGGATGAAACCCCAGTAGCGGCCATGACTGAATAAGAACCTAGATGGGTCAAGTAGGCTTTAGTTGTTGGAAGGTGAAGGAGGGAGTGTAGGTAAGGTAGGGCCTACTCCTTTAATCCAATGGACACAAGAGTGGCAATTTAGTGGTGCTGGGATTTGAACTCATGAGCCCAATGCTCTAACCAGTGAGCTACCACTGCTCAACTGACTGATTATTTGATAGGTTCTCTAATAAACTCTGGGGCTTTCCAGGATCAGGTATGGAACTAGCTGCACTACATAATTCTGGAAATTACAGGACGCTTGCAGCAGACCCTTCAGGTGCTGTGGGTTGTAAGATGTATGTGCTCCCTTGGGTGTTTGATCGGACTGGGATTTTGGAAGCAGGGTCGGCAGCCTTGTGCTCTTTGCCTGAGGGGGCCGAGCTATAGTGCACTGGGTGTTCTGGTACCTTTCTATTGTGGCCAGCACTGATTTTCTTTTCACTGATTTATGCTGCATTGGCTTTTTCTGTGGGGATGGGCTGGGGTTTGGTCTCCGCAAACATGGGTGAGTCTTGGGTGCCTGTAATCCTGTCACATGATCCTGTACTGGTATATAATTGACAATCAGTGTTAATGTTATAGATGGGTTATTCCAAAACAGTTCAAGGTGTGGACAACATTTTAGTTGTGGGTGCCACTGTTAGTAAGTATTAATACTGTAATATAATAATGTAATAATGTGATTTCTAAAAAGGGAAAAGTGGCCCATTTCTTCTTTAAAATAAGGTCTAAATTCTGTAAAAACTCAATTACTTCCCAAGACATCCTATATATAATGAAAATGAGGGTGTTTTTTTTTTTTTTTGTAAATCATAGTGATTACTAATCACAAAAAAGTGGGTTGTGGAATTTTCTTTTGAGGTGGTAGCCTATATAAGTTACTCGGAAGTTTCTGAAAGACCAAATACTCAAGAGCTCAACGCACTCAACAAGTCGACCCGTCCTGACGTGAGCACCCCGAGCCGAGCCGAGCCGACCATGCCCTCTCTGAAGTGTGAGTACCGGCTTCTGAGTGCCTCCCCTTTTGTCCTCCCTCCTCCTGCTCTTCCGCATCTCTCACACACTTCTCTCTATCTCTGTGTAGATCTTGGCTTATTTCTGCTTGCGCTGCTCCCCGTGGCTTCGTTCGCGCCGTACAGCGGAGACGCGGATCTTTACGAGACACCTGGAGGCGAGGCGCAGAATGAGGCGCACGCGGGGGAAATCAAGTGGCACAAGATCGCCAGAAAGATGCACAACGACATCTGGCGTGTCCGCGACGAGCAGGTAAAGCGCGCGTGCAGTAAGAGAGGGGGATCAAAGAGCCTTTGATTTATTTTTTTTGATCGTTGTGAATTCGTCAAATGACTGGGATTATTTGAACTCCAGTTTGTAAGGGACTTCGGAACCAGCAACATGACCGAATTCGCCAGTTTGAGGATCGAGATGCCGCTGCTCACCTCCGAGGACGGGTGTGTGCCCTACAACTTAAGCCCGGTAAGTAGACTTTTTTTTTGAAAAATAAAACTGAACAAAGGCTGTCAACTACATAGATACCAAAAATGAAACTTAAAAAATTAAAGCTTAAAGCTTTTTCCTTTCAAAGTCTTGTATTAAGTTAGAAAAAGTGGTGCTTTAATATATGAATTAACGTGTTTGAAAAGTGTAATAATGAAATTCTATTAATTTATAGTGTAATTACTATAAAACCTCCTTATTGGTTAATTACTGTGAGAACAAATCTTGTTTTAACCCTTTAACAATGAATAAGTTTGCCTCCCTACTGTTTGCCCTATGCCAAGATTTTAGATACATTATCATGGCCTAATTACATAAGGCGTTCTTACACTTTGTTGGTATTTTGCGTTATGAGGCTTAGATGATGTGGAAGTTATTTCAGCAATGGTGAAGTTGGTCATAAAGACCATGTTCTCAATCCGTGTTGTGTGTTCCCAGCTTAAATGTCTTCGGCATATCTATGCTGGTTTGAGGACATACCAACTTTACCTGCCCTATGTAGAGAGACAAAACCTGACCGCAGATCACATGGTAGCTATTAAAGAGGGGACAGCCGGACTGTTACATTTTATCAAAGATACAGTAAAAGTAAGTGATTCTAAAACACACACACAAACACACACCTACATTCTAAGAAACAGAAGGTAAAAACTACATATGTATGTAGATATAGGCCACCAAGATAAGATTTTTGGTTTCAAAGCTGAGTGTCTACTACTACTACCGATTGCCGATTTTTATTCTAATCGACAACTATTGTTCAGCCTCTATTCTAATCGACAACTATTGTTCAGCCTCTAAAAACAAAAGATTTCACTACACTCAATTTAGTGTTTTGAAATCTTACTGAAGAGTGAAGAGATATTAGTTTTTTAAGGTCATATTTCTTGAATTTGAAGATGTGGTATAAGGTACAAAAATATACCATGTATTTTGAGATCTTCATTACTTTGTACATTAACACAAAATCTTGTTTATTCTCAAGTTTATTCAATGAGAATAAACACTCCATTCTTATGTACATGTACAGACCTACGGTACTGTGCAAAAGTCTTGAGCCACGCCTCACTTCTTCATATTAAATTAAATAGATTGAAATAAAAGAAATTGGAACAAATGGTTTATTGTGACAGGCTGCAAAGTGCCTAAAGATACAATTGATAAATTCAACAATATTATGCAACAACCACAGCAGCAACCTCATTTCCCCATTCGTCTGTTCCAACCACTCAGCATTCAGCATCACCAGTATACTAATCACCGGCCTGATCATCGGTCATCATCTGCACCTGTATCTCACTGGTTCATGCCTTAAGTTAGATGCTTTTTTTAATACTTGAGTGACTCATAGGTCACTGTGTGGTTTAACAAAATATATTCCAGTGGAACTGCTCAGATGTAGGGACTGGACTGAAAAAGTCCTTCAGGAAGAACTATACCTTAAGAATACATAAAAAAATATATACAAGAAAGTTATATCAAAATATCAAGAAATGAGGCGGGTCAAGACTTTTGCTGCAGTACTGCATGTATAGTAAAAACATATCTGTTAGCAAGAGAGATGAAAGGCAGATTTTATTTCCCCATAAGTTATGCAACTTAAATTATTTCTAAAGGTTTACTATATTCATGTTTCCTGATTAAAGATACAAATACTAAAGCACCTTAATGATCATACACCAGCGTGTACATGTGAAACATACAACACTTGTGCATCTTCTTGTCTTTACATGATATTACAGATATACAGTTTACAGTTAATCCCTCTTTATGGAATAAGAGGTGCTATTTTGTGTCTCAGCGGTATTACATTTACGAATGTATTTATTTTGGAAAGTCTTAAAAAAGCCTAAACAAGCAGTGCTATTTTTTAATCTGTATTCTGTTATCTTTCTGTTCACTTCTAGTTTCTCATATTAAATGATCAAAGCTGTGCTTCAAGTCTCTTTAGTTTGTGTAGATCAGAATCAGTTATTATAGCCAACTATGAAAGCATAGAAAAAGTAACTTGGTATTCATTACCAGAACAAAGAAAAATAGGTAAAAAAATAAATAAATAAATAAAAAATTTACAGTAATAAAAGTTCAAACCAGGGTTGTTGTACAGGATAAGAGAAGACAGTCATGAGAGTAAAAACTCCCTTTATTTCTCTATATAATCCTCTGTTACACTAACTCACTCACTTTTCTCAGTATGCCTGAGCCCTGGGAGGACTGAATGCTTCACTTCATCACTGATGAAACCCTGGCCTCCCTGGAATTGGTTTCATTACCAAAGGCAATTTGCTAGTGCAGGACAATGCATGACCACTTCCTGCACCACAGGAACTCAGCTGAAATTTATTGCCACATTCCCATATAGTCCTGACCTGGCTCCAAGAATTCAACATTTTTGGATATTAAAAGGAGTTCCTGGGAGGCCAAGGTTCCAGATGTGAAGCAGGCAGTCTGATCATGGCCCCAGCTTGGATACCACCAGTGTAGAAAGTTCTCTCTTGCTTTAGTACAACAGGGGATTATGTAGAGAAAGAAACGTAGATTTTACCCTGTGGAAATGTGTTATTTTACATAAACAAAGGTCCCAATTTGACTTGAACACTTATCATAGTGGCTCTTATTACACAATTCTCATTCCAGTGTAATGAGAACACCGACTCATGCTAACTTTATAACATTCTCTGCATTTGCACCTGCAGGTAAATGATGACATAGTCCACCTACCCTTCTTGACCGAGTTACCCGACGATTCAGCGTGGACCCGAAAGATAAACACGCACTCCATTCTGTACAACTTCAAAGACTTCATGGCGGATACAAGCAGAGCGATTACCTACTTATCTAACTACATGAAGTCTCGCATGAAAATGAAACACATCGCAAGGGAAGAAGGGTGGCTCTTAAAACACAAGCAATGAAGTATCTGATGTACCGTTGATTTTATTTATATGGTCACATATTTATTATTTATCTATTTATTGCAGTAATTTAACAAAAAAATTTAATATTTAAACTTAGAATGTCTAAAAGTGAAGGGAATTAATTCTCAGTAATACTTAGTGGAATACAAGATTGTGGTCGGAGTGTTTATATGTGTTATGTTAACACGGGACTGTAGTGAAGAGATAAATAAAGCTTCAAAATAAACATCTGTGGTTTCATCATTTATTCGCTCATAATGCGGGAAACATTGAAACAATCAAAGTTTGAGCTAAATTGAGTGTAGGGAATAATTAATAAACTATAAAATACAAAATACTCCAGTCACATGGTCCAGACATCATGATAAACAATGTTCCCAAACAAGGAGATGGGGAAGATGGAAAATAAAACAGTGCTGAGAACATATTGAACAATAACGTCCACTCTCAAGATGACAAAACCCCTCAGCTGTGTATTACAGGATGTAGAGATGATGTGGTGTTCTGCAGAAGCACTTCATCTTCACCCCTTCAACCCCAAAGCAAACTGGTGAAACATACAAAAAACTAAAATGTTAGTTACAAACAAGACAGTGGAAAGGAAGATACACAGCTTTGACTATTGTTGATCTAGATTACTTAAGATTTAAATTACTGAAACAAGCAGGAAAACTCCCCTACTGATGAATATACAATAGTTCAATAAGAATAATTAAATAAAAAGTTCCATTGTGTAAAATCTAACTTTTGTTCTTGAAATTTTACGGTTTTCTGCTAAGCTGCTACAGGGGTTGGACAATAAAACTGAAACACTGGCCAATTTAGTGTTGGAGGTTTCATGGTTAAATTTGACCACCCTGGTGGCCAATCTTCATTGATTGCAATGCAAATATTCAAATATTGCAATGCAAACAACATTATGGGTGACATAGAGTTCAAAAAAGGACAAACTGTTGGTGCTCGTCTCGCTGGCGCATCTGTAACCAAGACAGCAAGTCTTTGTGATGTATCAAGAGCCAAGGTATCCAGGGTAATGTCAACATATCACCAAGAAAGACGAACTACATCCAACAGGAGTAACTGTGGACGCAAGAGGAAGTTGTCTGAAAGGGATGTCCGGGTGCTAACCGAGATTGTATCCAAAAAATAAATAAAACCACAGCTGCCCAACTCACTGCATAAAAGTGTACTCCTGTTTCCACCAAAACTGTTCGTCAGGAGCTCCACAGGGTCAATGTACATGGCCGGGCTGCTATAGCCATAACCTTTGGACACTCGTGCCAATGCCAAACGTCGGTTTCAATGGTGCCAGCAGCGAAAATCTTGGTCTGTGAACAATGTGAAACATGTATTGTTTTCTGATGTGTCCACCTTCACTGTCTTTCCCACATCCGGGAGAGTTACGGTGTGGAGAAGCCCCAATGAAGCGTACCACCCAGACTGTTGCATGCCCAGAGTGAAGCATGGGGGTGGATCAATGATGGTTTGGGCAATATCATGGCATTCCCTAGGCCCAGTACTTGTGCTAGATGGGTGCATCACTGCCAAACCATTCTGGAGGACCACGTGCACCCAATGATTCAAACACTGTATCCTAAAGGTGATGCCATGTATCAGGATGACAATGCACCGATATACACAGCAAGATTGGTGATGGAGTGGTTTGATGAACATGAAAGTGTTCTAGAAAGAAGTTGAACATCTCCCATGTGCTGCATAGTCACCAGATCTAAATATTATCAAGGCACTTTGGGGTGTTTTGGAGAAGTGAGTCAGGAAACATTTTCCTCCACCAGCATCACAAAGTGACCTGGCCACTATTCTGCAAGAAGAATGGCTTAAAATCCCTCTGGCCACTGTGTAGGACTTGTATCCGTCATTCCCAAGATGATTTGATGCTGTATTGGCCGCAAAAGGAGGCCCTACACCATACTAATGAATTATTGTGGTCTAAAACCAGGCATTTCAGTTTCATGGCCAACCCCTGTATGTTACAAGTCTAAGTCAGGTTCATAAAAACAACTTGGACAGAGCAAATAAAATGAGTTGAGAATCAGAGTATTCAAAAATGTAATTTTAATCACTGATCTAACAAAGATATCCATCATTCCTTCTGGCAAGGTGCTGTGGTTTAATAAAACCCTTCACTGGATGCACTGTTCCAGCAAAACAATTAAGTCCTCTAACATCTCATCACCCGGCCATTGATTACTAATCAATGGAAAACCCATGATTCTGGCTTTTCCTGCACAATATTTTAAGATTTTGAGATTGTAGTGGTTTTACCTCATTAATTGGCGGTGTACAGAAAAACTTGTCCCTAATAAAATTCCCCAATTAGTTGGAAAATTAGTTGAAAATGGCATGTGTTAGAAGCACTGCTTGCTCGCTGCCACTCGACCTACGATGCTCACTTTTGAATTTTGAGACTTTGAAGGCATTTGAGACGGTAAAACGCCTGTTTCTTTACCACCTTGATTGGTAAACTATTTATCTGTGTGGTATGAGTGAATTCTTTTGTAAAAAATTTTTATAGAACTAATTATAATTAAATTATTTTTTTTCTCCATCTACCTACCTACTAAATTGTAACTAGACCACTTATCTGGAAAAAAAATATTCTTATCATTCAATTTCATCACTTATGTGGTTAAAAAAAAAAAAAAAAAATGTATTCTTATCATTCAGTCATCATCTCACGTGCCAACTCTGCTTTTCAGCAAATTCTTCTTCCTTTGAAAAAAACTTGGTCCTGACTTTCTTTTTTTATTTTCTTCTCTCTTTCTTTTATGTTTTTTTTTTTTACTAGTCAGTTTTGCCCTTTGGCTTTTCCATGATCACTCTTTTATATTAACAGAATATTGTTTGTGTTTAAAAGTTTGCTCTGGGTGTCATCTCACTGGAATGTTTATAAAATCACGATACTTAAAGAATTAAAAATTGTTTAAATGATAATTTATTTATTAGGGTTTGAGTTCATCAAAAACAAATGAAAATGAAACCTACTG
>JAQMYJ010000023.1:29658789-29687372 GCA_030014305.1 Clarias laeviceps | reverse complement strand
ACACACACACACACACACACACACACACACACACACACACACACACACACACACACACACACACACACTCTCTCTCTGGGGAGCTCTGAGACCGGTGTTAAATCGTTACAAAGATAGTAAAAATATGGGACCTTTACTACATTGGACTGAACTTTGGTTAACCTGCATTAACAAAAGAACCAACTTCCTCCTGGCACACACACTAAGCAGGACATTTAAACACACATCGTAATGCACATCCTAGCAAAGAGCGTTTTTTTAATAACACTCAGTGCAGTGAAGCTCTGAATTCACACATTTGGCAATTTTAACCATGAGATGAACATTAAGCAGCCGTTCTAATCTGTGTTTGTTGCCATGCGACTCTGAGGAATGAGGGGCATTATCTTATTAATCATTGACTATTATAAAAACCTTTGGACATAAATGTGATCTCATTTATTATTGTATTAAACAGTACTGTTCAAAAGTCTTGAACCCCCCCTTCATATTTTGCTTTCAAAAAGCCAGACATTCTTGTATTTATTAAAATAGTCTTGAGAATAGTTCTTCAGGATTCCCAAATAACTTTTTTTTCAGTCCAGTCACTGTACCGGAGTATGGGTGAGAAACCGGTGCAGATGATCAGGCTGGTGATTATTAAACTGCTGATGCTGAATGCTGAGTGATTGGAACAGACGAGGGGGAAAATGAAGTTGCTGCTGAGGCACATAAAAACTATTTTTTAGCAGCCTGTCGTAGTAAAACATCTCCCATTTCTTCAATTTAAATCGCCACACAGACTGTATAGTGCTGTAAACTGCTCATTCTTACAGGACATAAGATTAAAGCTTAAGTCCTTGAAACTAACTGTTTACTTTGCCTGTACTTTCATTGACTTAGCCTGACCTACAAGTAAGCAGCACGGCGCCTTCTTGCTTATCAACAGGTGTGGGACGGCAGGTGTTATTGACTGCGTTATCACACGTTTCCATCTCTCGTCCTCATACAGTGAACACTGCAATGCACGCCAAAATACAGAGGTCAGGTTAGTCTTGGCCTTCAGCCACACTGTTAATAAACACTTAATACATTTCTTAACAGTGCTTATTTTCTTGCGAGAATGCAGCACAATTTCGCAAAGTGTTCATATATTGCGACACTTTCGAAAGCCTCTGCATTGTTATTATTGGTGTTATTACACAACACTGCTTCCTTTCTGTAAGAGCTAGAAACCCAACTCTTCCACAGAACACTCACCCTTCGTTCTTCTCAGACACGCACACACAGTACTGTAGATCAGTGCTGCTTTAAGTCCCTGGATAAAAGCAGTGAATAAAACCTACACATGATATAAAAGGATGAAAGCGACTTGAGACTTGAGAAATGACAAACTTTATCGACACTGAAATGTCAGCTGGTTTGTCCTAATGCACACACACAAACACAAGATATGAAATCTTCCATTAAAAAAATAATTATAATAATAAGAAATGCACTCTCGGTTTCCAAAATATCAGGACGAGCCCGAGGGTAAGTATTTTAAACAAGAAAATGTCTTTCCTGCCGTAAAGGCATCCAAGATTCAAGATTCAAGAAACTCTATTAATCCCAGAGGGAAATTGCTTATTCTTGGGTACAGTTGCTTGCAGTTGATCCAGTGAGAATCAGTTCTGCAGACAGAAACGGATTGGTGATGTTGGAAGAGGACAAAGGAGAATGGCTTCAAACAGGTTTCAGCTAACAGGAAGTCTACGTTGACTAGAAGCGACCCATGTCTTTGGACTCTTCAAATGATAACTCCACATAGACATCAAAAGTCTAATCTCTTTACCACACACTGGAGGGTGTGATAATTTTAGTATGTGTAATGAAGCCCAGCACCTCTCTAATTCAATTTCCAGATGATATTATTATACAAAGCCAGAAATAACCCCTCTCTCTCTCCCCCTCTCTTCCCAAGACAAATATCCTCATATCCAGCAGCAAGCACGAAGAATCATTACAAAACTATTCTTATGAGCCTGATTCCCACAAGATGAAACTAGAGATAACTTTAAATTAAACTCAAAGAAAAAAAAAAAAAAAAAAAAAAGACAAAAACACATTGCATTCAGATGTCAGACTGAGCTCTGATGATGGAGCCCTCAGTAAAGCCCCCAGCTCTGGAATCTTCAACATTTAAATCACTATCAAAATAAATAATATGTCTGACAATCTGTAGAAGATAGTATTTGGATTTTAACCCCAGAGCAGTACTCACTCGTACTAATCGAACCAAAACTGACCACTGAGCTGGAAAAAGAGACAGGATCAATTGACCACAACAGGACACCATGTAGACAAGAGGAAAAGTAAGTAAATTATTATTACTATTAATTATAATTAAGATGTATAAAAAGCTGAGAAAATATGCCCAACCAAACACCCATCATCGTCGTTCCCCTGGGAAGTGAACGCCTGTCCATTGGTGTCGTCCTCTGAGAAATGAGCGCCAGTCAACTGGGACAGAATTCTGGTCAGCGTCGTCCCTGGGAACCGAACTCATATCAGCATCATTACCGGGAACCGAAAAAGAAGCTAGCGTCCTTACAGGACCCAACCACCGGTCATCGTCATTCCTTAGCCCCAAACTCCAGTTACTGTCATCCCCAGTAACCACATCATTGATCAGTGTTGTTCCCAGGAACAAAATCATCAGTCAGCATCGCTCTTGGTAACCAAATCATTCCATGAACAGCACTGTTCCCAACAACCAATCACTGATCGCTGCTGTTTGTTCCAACTTTGTTTGTTCCTCTTATTAAACTCTTGGTGATTTACACAAAAGCAAGTCACTTCCGCCATAACCAACTACCCGCTGCATTGTTGATTATCTGAGGTTTGCATTCGATTAGAAAGTGAATAGAAGATACAATGTAACAATCTCATATTTATATGAAAGTCATTTTTTTCTCTATTTAAAAACAGTGTTTTAGGGAAGATTTCGCCGTTACTGTAACAAGTTTTGATGTGTAAGTGTTTAAGATGGAACAATGAATATGCAAAAACATGCAGAAATATGCAAATATCCCCCTGCTTGTTATATTGCAGGGTGCCATTAATTCTGAAGTTTATAAATCATAAGCTCACACTGGCTCTGGAACTAAACCTGAGCAAATAAAAAGGGCTATAATATGGACTCAGTGTCACTTTACTCAGTTTAAACAAACCCCATGAAGTTATCAACTTTAAATAGACGCCTGTATGACAGCTCTGCTTCTGACTTTCTACACTCGCCAGTTATCTGTACAGTTTAACCCAATAATTGAGATACGGCTTTATTAACGTTATTTGTTTAATCGTACACACCAGTTTTATTAATTTTACCATAAATGTCTAACAGCAGTTAGGGCGGTGCAGCCGCTCCATGTGGCTCACTGCTCACTATCTATCACCCTATCTACTAACAAGTTAGCGAGTTAGCATCTAGCTAAGGTCATAGTCAGTGCTTAAGCTACTACTCACTTTCATGTCATCTTCATATTTCCTTCTGCTCTGTCGGTTTTTTCGCTCTCTTTCCCACCGAGAGACAGATATCCGTTACTTCATAACCGCGCCGCCTCAATAATTCAGCAACATCACCGCGTTCATCTCCACTGCTTTCACAATTCAAACTACCTTAGATTACGGGTATTTTTTGTAACAGACAACAAGATGAACCAATGGGCGTGGACCATATAAAGCGCACGCGAGTCGCTACAAATAGCAGCCAATCAGATTCGAGAAAGGGCGGGACGTTTAAATTTCCATCAGTGTGATAGGTTGTGTCCGTTTTTTAATCAAGTCAGTTACGCAAGCTAGTGTGCACATGTAAATTATTTTAATATAGTTTTCAGACACTGAATAAATATAATTTCTAATTAAAAGCAAATTTTAATAAGTATGTCTGAAGTGCTCTGTACAATCTCTGTATAATAAAAGAAATTGAAACCATAATAATTTGGCATTTTACTGAAAATGCATCCACTTGTTTTGTCTATATAGATACATTTTATTTTCGTTTTATTATTTTAATGAGCTGAATGACTTTATTTATATTTTCTTTTTTTAAATTTAATTCTATTCTGTATTTGAGTGTCTTTTTTCCTGTTAAACTTATTTTGGATTTAAAGGTATATATATATATATATATATATATATATATATATATGTGTGTGTGTGTGTGTGTGTGTGTGTGTGTGTGTGTATACTGATATATAACTTGAGAGAGAAAGAGAGAGAGAGAGGAGAGACTTTTATTGTTTTCAGCAATAACAGCAAAAAAAGACAGTAGCACTGTAGCCTCAACTGGTTTAAATCTCGCCTCAAGTCTGTGTGTGGAATTTGCATGTTCTCCCTTACTTGGTGGGTAGTCCTGTTTCCTCCTACAGTCCAAACACATGCAGACTAGACTAAATGGCATTCCCATATTGCCTGTTATGTGTGAGTGTGTGTGCACGCTGCAATTGATTGTCACCCTGTCCGGTGTGTACTCTGCCTCTTGCTCAAAGTCTGCTGAAATAGGCTCCAGGCTTCCCATGACAGGATAAGAAGTATAGGAGATGAACAAAAGAATGATCTTTAGGTTCATGATTTTCTTGTAGCAGTGCGCCAAACTCCACACACAGACCTGAGGCGGGAATTGAACCCTTGACCCTGGAGGTGTGACGCCACAGTGCTAACCACTATGCCACCGTTCCGCCTATAACCATAACAGTTACATTTTTTATGTCTATGCGGAGCTCTGTCATGCAAGTCCCTATGTAAGCTGTTACCATAGAAACGATAATAGAACAAGAGTACATTCATATAAACCTGTGAATTTTGCAGCTGAAACTACCTTCCAAGCTGCTGTTATGGGAAATAAATCAATAATATCTGACAAATCAGCTTGGACAATTTAACAGGTACATGATTATACTGTATATATTCCCTAAATTATCCATCACTCATTCTTATTGTGTCCATTTTTGTTTCTCATGCTGAGAAACTAATTCTTTACCCCAGACAGCAGGGCCACCTCGTCGAAAAGTTTTCCAGCCTCTTCCTTGTAGCGAGGACTGAGCACTTTGGCTCTCGACGTCTCACGCAGATTCTCCCTAAAATTGTCTCCCAGTCGTTTAGAATCCTGGTGCGTCTTAGCTTCCGTATTCACCTTTTCATTCAGGCTCTTTTCTGATTTCAACAGCCAGGTCATCATCTTCTCCAGCTTGAGCCCGGCCCCCATGATGGCTTTGACAGCTTGACACAGTTCCTTGATATTCTCCCGCGTTTGCTTCAGCTTGTCAGGCACCGGATCGTCTGGTGTTACAGCCAAGCTGAAGTCAAAGCCTTTCATCTGCAGACTGATCTGGTGTTCTTCTGGAGGGGGTTGAAGACAGAAAGTTTAATAATAATAAAAAAATGACGCCTTAGAGGGGAACAAAAGTGGGGAATAAGAAACATGGCATGGGAAATGCAGAACCAAGATTCTCAGTTGTGTGCACAAGTATTCACCCCTCTTGGTTTTTGCTTGAGAGGAACCCTGAACCCGCATAAATTTTTTTCACCCGCCGTTAAATATATTAAACAGGATGTAAAAGAACACTTGTTCTTACAGCAGATTGTTTAAAATATATTGAATCTCCTATGTCTGATCTCCTACTGCCACCTGCTGGAGGCTCGGCATTACCCTGCTCTGACTCACCATGTTCATCTTTAATCTTCTGCAGGCACTCAGACAGGCTGCTGTCAGGGGCACAGCGATAGCGGTACATCAGAGCTTTCCGCTTTTCCTGCATACACTCATAGTGTTCCTGCTGCTTGTTAAAAGTTTCTGCAAAGTCGGTAAAACGCTGATCCAGATCTGGCACACCAACATGCCGCACAGTAACCCTGCCACTTCTGTACTGACAATCTGAACAAGAACATTGTGTGTGTCGTGTTAGTATTCAGATAAGCAATGTGGCAAAAACATGTTTGCATAATAAGATGCAATGAGTGAGTTATTTCTATAAAATAAATGAAAACAGATCGTTTTCAAATCAGCCTTACCATTATGGGATGAATGAAATGTTCGTGCAGATGCTGGCGCTCCAAGTATAGGCTGCCTCTGAAAAATAGTGATAGGATACAGTTTTAAATTTATTTTACAGCAAAGCATTATCTGAGTATTTTTCTTGCCTTATCACATTAGTGGGCTTTATAATACTTGTAGTTCAAGAAAGATGCTATATGAATACACATCAAAAGATTCCCCTAGCAATTTAAAGGCAACACTGTGTTGAACTGTGTTAATTTTCTTAGGTGCAGTTACTTTATGTTTTTTGGCAAAGGAGACAGAGATTTCGACAAGTGGCTTGGTATGCTTTACATTATACATTTGTGTCAAAGGCGTATAAGACTCGCTTTGTCGGACTACGTAAAGAACAAATCCGACTTACAAACATGCTCCCAGAACTGAACTTGTTCTTAAGTCGGGGACTACCTGTATATTTAACATGGATCACGTGTCAGGAATCAATGTAATTCTCAGTTTTCTCGGTGTAGTGCACTTGTGCCATGTTGAAATACAAGCACTGTTCATTTACAGTCATAAGTCAAAAACTCACAATTTTTAAAAATTATTATTATTATTATTTATTTTTTATTCACTCACTCACTCATTCGCTATACTGCTTATCTTGTACAGGGTCGCAGGGTCCTAGAGCCTATCCCAGGGGACGCAGAGCACAAGAGAGGGTACGGCCTGGACACGGTGCAAGTCCATCGCAGGGCACAGGCACACAGACACACAAGCACACACACTCACTTACACACTACGGGCCATTTGGAAATGCCAATTAGGTTACTCCGAATGTCTTCAGACTGTGGGAGGAAACCGGAGTACCCAGATGAAACCCAACAAGTACAGGAGAACATGCAAACTCCACACACACAGAGCTGAGGTGGGAATTAAACCATCAACCCTGGAGGTGCGAGGCCACAGTGCTAACCAATACATCACTGTGCTTTTTTGCTAGAAACAACAGAAAATTGATATTAACAAAGTCATAAAATTAATACAGTGTATTTATTTTTTAATGTTGGTTATTCACAAACACCAACACACAAAAAAACTTGGTTTCTTTATTTGAAAACAATCTGCTGTTTTATTAGAATAATTTCTATGATCTAATGACAGTGAACACCACTATCATCTACCATCACCTACTAGTAGTAGGCTACTAGGCTAATGCGGATATTATAGTTATTACAGTTATAAGCTTCTATGAATTGAATGAGTCGGATTTAACAGGATTAGAATAAAGCCTGTCACACTGAGGCGCTTCTCTGATAATTTAAAGTTTCCTAACTTCAAAAAAAGTGGATGCAATTATAATCTTAACAGCTAGTTCTAATTTGTTAAATTGTTACAAACCCACCTTAAAGTAAAAATGTAACCAAAAAAAATACAGTTGTAAAATACAAGAACAAAATAAATTTAAAAAATCAATAAAATTAATTTATATATCCTGGAGCATATTCCAGGGAATTTAGGGGACTAAAGCTGGATACATATAACCCATTGCTGGGCACAAGCTCACTCACACACACACACACACACACACACACACACACTCTACAGGCAATTTGGAAACGCCTACATCCACATGTCTCAAATAAACATGCATGTCTTTGGATTGTGGGAGGACAACCGAGTACCCTGAGGAAACCCACCAATCACAGGGAGAACATGCACACAGAACAGAGGTGAGATTTAAACCGCCAACCTTAGAGATGTGAGGTGACAGTGCTAACTATTACATCACTGTGCCACCTTAATACCCAACTATCTACATACACACATACACTCATACATACATACACCGAGCAGCCATAACATTATGACCACAGACAGGTGAACTGAACAGCATTAATCAATAATTATAAAATATACTGTGTGTATATATATATATATATATATATATATATATATACACACAGTATATATACACATATATACTGTATATATCACTATCTATGCAAATAAAAAAATTCTAATTTTATTTTAATTATTTTATGCATAACTGCTCCACTGACTTCTTTGGGATGTATGTGTTTGATCCTTAATAAACGTCTACATACAAGTGCACACTGATTACACTGCTGATAAACACAGAGTCTTTACAGGTAAGCGTGTTCATTCTTTATAATTATAATTACTCTCATTTTTTTATTCATTAAACAGACTTGGCCTGAGTGTCTTACCTCTTCCTCTGAGGGCTGACTTTGTAGACAGCAGCACACGAAGCGCAAACGGTCCATTTTAGCGGACAAGGAAGTTTTTGGAAATAAACTGTTGTGAAAAGTTCGCGGCGACGTCAGAGTCACGAGGATCACGTGATAGAGAACTCACCTGCCCAACGTGTTTTAATGTCTATTACAGTAACAACCCACCAGAGGGCGCTCTTGTTTATTTATTTCATCACAGGTAAAGGTGATCCATTCCATCAAATTGCCCATAGTGTGTGTGTGTGTGTGTGTGTGTGTGTGTGTGTGTGTGTGTGTGTGTGTGTGTGTGTTTGTTGGTGGCAGAAAAACTGGGTAAAGTATTTAAGCAACTGCTGATCTGGGATTTTCACACACAACCAGTTAATTCTTCAGTGGGCTGAAACTAATTATTAATGACAGAGGGCACAGGAGAATGGCCAGAAAAGACCAGATAACATGTTTGGTGGAATGTCTCAGATTCCTGTTCGTGGCATACAGTACATGAGAGAAACAACATGTGGTCTTCTGCTGTTGTGGCCCATCCAGCTCAAGATTTTCAGTGTTGCTTTCCCCCTCTGCACGATTGCAATTTATTATTTTATTTTTTTGCATGGAATTCCCATGAGATAAGTAGTTTCTGAAAAACTCAAACCAACCTATCTGGCATGAACAGGCATGCACTAGACATAGTCGCTAAGATCACAAATGGTCTTATGTATTGCACTGCTGCCAAATAATCAGGGTTCATGTGTTCCTAATAAAGTGGCTGGTGAGTGTAAAAATATGGATCATTTTGACTGAGGTCCATTTTTTTTTTCAACCTTCTTTATAAGTACACTTGAGAAAATTGCTTTTAGGTTATAGATAGTACTACATGTAATATTGCAATAGAAAGTTGAAAATAACTTAAAAGTAATTTCCAATGCCGGCATGGTGGCTTAGTGGTTAGGACTGTCACTGTGCACCTCCAGAGTACGGATTGGATTCCCGGCCAGGTTCAATTCTCGCCCCTGTGTATGGAGTTTAGTTTGCATCTTCTCCCCGTGCTTGATAGGCTAATTGTCTGTAGTGTGTGTGTGTGCCCTTCAATGGATTGGGACCCTGTCCGGGGTGTGCCCTGCCTCATGCCTAAGTTTCCTGGGGTAGGCTCCAGGCCCCACGCGATCCTGGATATAGAGGTATAGATGATGACTGAGTGACTGACTGACTACATTTACTCACATTTATTCTGTGAGCTATATACAATAATAAGTAATATTGTCCAATGTTCGAATGAAAACCAAATGAATAAAATTTTTATCATTTGTAATTTTGTTTTATAGTTGTAAATGAAAGCTCCCTATTTCCCTGTGTAATAAAGTATATGTACAAAACACTAGGGGACGCCATTTGATCACATTTAGACTTTTAGATGGCTTTTAATCTGTGTTTGTGTGTGTGTGTGTGTGTGTGTGTGTGTCTGTGTGTGTTTGTTAATCTTCCACTATCTCCACATGACACATACATAGCTGCTGCTAGATGGAAAGTTTTGGTTGGTGGCCTCCACCACCTCAAAACCACTCTGTTCTTGTATCTGATACACTACTAACACAGTAACACACTCATTATTAGTGTCAGTGTCACTACTATAATAGCATGTTCATTTTAATGAACATTTAAAATGTTTTTAAAACTGTAAGTGCACATGATTGAATCAGCTCACAATAAAGACTTTTTTCCTGTAAAGGCTTTTATAAGACAACGGAAATTTAACGGACAATTTCACATAAAATAATACAGTCATGTGTAAACGTTAGTATGCATTACTCTTTTAATTCTGTGTGTTTCTGTGTTGAAACATAATAAAAGTCATCTGATTGTAGCAGGTTTTAATATTAAACGAATACAACCTCAGACACACAACAACATATAACTTCTGCTTATCGTGCCATTATTTATTTAACAAAAATGAAGCCAAAAACAGAAAAATTATGTGGGCGATACTAATTACCCCTCATGATTATAGATCCATCTTTGGCAGCAATAACTTTGGTTAATTTTTGTTTCATTCTTCTCCACAACATTGCTTTAGTTCATTGATGTTTTTCGACATTCGCTTATGCACAGTTCTGTTATGGTCAAATCATCTGCGCCTCGACTGCTGTGCTTGACAGTGGGTATGAGGCCTTTTTGCTGAAATGCTGTTCTGTTTCCCCAAACCTGGTGCTGGGAATTCAGGACAAAATAACTCCAATTTGGTTTCATCTTTCCATAGGACATTGTTCCAGAATCCTTGTGGTTTGTTCAGATGCAGTTTTGTGAACCTCTGTCAAGCTTTCATGTTGTGTTTAGACTTAAAAGGTTTTTCCTGGCAACCCTTCCAAGCAAACCATACTTGTTCAATCTTCTTCTAATTGTTCTCTCATGGACTTTAACATTTATAATGCTCAGTGAGGCCTGTAGATGTAAAACGTACATTTACATTTAGGCATTGGCAGATGCCCTTATCAAGAACGGCTTACATTTTATCACATTATACATCAGGGACATGAACCTGGAACCTTCCGATCTGTATTCCAATGCCTTAACCACTGACCTACCCCTAACCTGTGTAGCTCTGGGGGATTTTGTATTTCTCTGAGCATTTCATGGTCTGACCTTGGGATGAATGTGTTGGGATTTGACTGAGTTCCATTTTTTTTTCAAACTTCTTTATAAGTACAATTGAGGAAATTGCTTTTGGATTGTAGATAGTACACCATGCAATATTGCAATAGGAAAAGAAATAATTTCCAACAGTGGTATGGTGGCTTAGTGGTTAGCACTGTCGCACGGGTTTGGGTTCAATTACCAGCCAGGGTAAATTCACGCCCCTGTGTGTATAGAGTTTGTATGTTCTCCCCGTGCTTGATGGGATTCCTCATTTCCATTCCTGGAAACTGTCTCGAGTGCTTCCCACTTGTGGAATTTCCAAATTGGAAGTGTTTTTATAATCTTTTCCAGATGTGGAAAATGAGCAGCAACAATTGCTTCTCTAAGTCCATTGCTTATGTCTTTCTGTCACGATTGTGTGGTAGTTGCTGTTGCAGGCGGGCATAAGCGCAGAGGTTAAGACTTATAGGTTTTAATAAGAATAAACAAACATAAACAAACACAAAACTCTAAACATTAACAGACTAAACCTAGAAACTATGGCAAACCAGAACTCCAACAAAACAGCATTTCAACAGTAACAAAAACTGAACCAAGGACAAAAATATTTTTAAAGAAACTAATGCGCCAACGGTTCAGTTGAGTTCCCCATCACCTGACCGAGGTGGATCCTGGGACATGAAGTCCAAGAGTCCAAAAGTCTTTAGTCAAATGGCGCCTTCTAGTGGTCAATCCTGACACTTTCCCTATTTGCATTGTGTTAACACACCTGAATGCTTCGGACCAGCAAACTGCCAAAACTTTTGCTTTTAAATAGGTCTGCATGCCTGCTGATGATCAATTAATTAAGGGCTAATGATTAGTAGCACCTGGGAGTAAAGGGGTATTTAGTATTGCCCACATGTTTTTTTTTTTGTTAAATAAATAATGAAGTTGTTGTTGCATTTGCTTAATACTAAGTTAATACCCACTACAAATTTTTTATGTTTTTATAACAAAAAACAAAAATAAAAAACAGAGAAAGAGGGGGCTACTCTACTTTTAAACATTAGTACCCCCCAATGTAAGCCTTTCTGGAATAGTTTCATGATGAAACTGGCTCTCGTGAAGACGTGAAAAATCACCAATTAACTGCACCTCGGATTAGAAACATTATGAAGGCTTTACAGATCATGAGTAGCATATATATATATATTTTTTAACTGTTCAAAGTAGATTTTATTCTATATACATTTATTGCATATTTTGGATGCCGTCAGCATTGCTTTACCGTGTAGAAAGAAATGAAAATCAGGAACAACCATGAAGTTGGAAAGTGACCCAAACCTTTGAGCGGTAGTGTATGTGATTGTGTAATTGAATATGAGGGAAATCCATTCTGGCAGAACAATTTTGCCAAAGATGCAAGAAGTATTACGAATTGATTGAAAGCATTTTGTGCAGGGTTTATATGCAGTTTAGTATCAATTATATGTTTATTGAGTTTTAGTAAAAATATAGCAAACTCATGCATTCATTGTGTTTTTGTGAGTCTTAGGCAGCAAACTTGAACAATTAATTGAGTTTTGTTGCTCACAAATATACCTTTTTAATTACAAAGGCTGTTGAAGTTTATAAGAAACATTAAAATCAGTACAAAAAAAATGTGTCCTTAAGTGTCCTTAACCAGATTTCACTTTGGTAGTTGATGACAGTGCCTTATCAACGAAGTCCATAACTGTTCTGGAAATTGCAATGACAGTAGCTGAATGTGAATGACCTTTTCTTGGCTTCAACATTTAATTAATGCCCCATCATTAATTAAATCATTAATTGCTCTTTATAACCAGCTCATAATTTCACATCACTAATCAAATAACAAAGAAATAATGAGATTGGTCTTTTTTAAATGCATTGTTTTACAATGAAATGCATCTGTTTGATGCCGCATTTTGCAGTAAGTTCAAAGAAGGTTACACAATGTAACAAAAAAGGAAGAAAAAAAAAAGTTTTGTTACAGACAACTTTGTGAAAGTCCAAAAATGCAGTTTGCAGTGAAACCCATCAAAAGTACCACGTCTATGTAAGAAATGTACAGCAAAGATGTTCTCTATACAATAATAATAAATTTAAAATAATAATAATACATTTCAAATTCTAGACAAGATTTTTAAAAGTTTTTTAAGTCAGCTGCCCCGGTAATAATGTGTTTAATAAATGTGTCATAATGTGTTGTTCACACTTCTCCCCTCATCGACAATTGTAGAATCTGTCAATATTCAATAATTGTTTAGGTGTGCCTTTGGCATTTTCCATGTGGTATGTGGGCCACACCAGTGTGGTAAAGGTGTACCAGAACTGGGTCATAATAATTTTGCTATCTGGGATCATATGCTGTACATGCAGTTTTGTTACTCAAAGCACTAAGTAAAAAAAAGGTATCAGCAAGAATGAAAGGGAAAGTTTGTAAGATGGTAATGAGACCAACAATGTTGTACAGTTTGGCGACGTTGCCGCTGATAAACAAACAGGATGCAGAGCTGCGATTTGCTTTGGGAGTGACAAGAATGGACAGGATTAGGAATGAGTATATTAGAGGGACACTGCAAGTAGGACAGTTTGGGAACAACGTTAGAGAGGCCAGATTAAGAAGGTCTAGACATGTGCATAGGAGGCATTACGGGTATATATCAGGAGGAGAAAGAAGTGGAGCTGCTACGCTGGGGTAGAAAAGGAAGGCCCAGGAAGAGGTTTATGGATCTGAGTGAGAGAGGACATGCAGGAGGTTAGAGTGACAAAGGAAGATGTGGTAGAAAGAGTTAGATTGGAACAAACAGCCCGCTGTGGCGACTCCTAAAGGGACAAGAAGAAGGTATAATTTTCCTCACAATCTTATCAGTCTTGATTATACAGTGGGTGAAAATTAACTAGGCAATATTTAATGGCTATAGAACATTGGTAACCTTATTTCCATGCAGGATGTTGCACCACCCCATTCTCCTCTTAATGTGCATGCGTGGTCAGACTAACATTTTCAGGACTTTGCCCGGGACGACGGGGACCTCATGAATGGCCTTCAAAGTCCAGATCTCACTCCATGTGATATTTCCTGTGGGGCTGTGCAAAAGAGGACTTGCACACTGGAGGACTTGGAGCCATGGATTCAGAAGGTTCTCAGCAATATCCCAAACAACTTCCTTCAGAAGACCTTCAGTGCATTCCATCCCAGACTGTTTGAGAAAACTGGTTGATGCCCACGGTGCCTATACTGAAATTTAAAGATTTGCATTCATTTTCCTATCTAATAAAGTATATGTACAATTTGTTTCAATAAATTTGTAAGAGGAATATGGACTTTATTAGCAATTTTTAATGCATAGTTACTTTTCACTCACCCTGTAGATTTATTTACTGGGCAAAACTCTGGCCTCAGTAGCTCACTGATTTCTGTAAGCTGAAAAAAATAGCAAATATTTATTGCAGTACATCCACATAACCAGGTGTCTGTCTATAAGATTTCCTGTCATTTCAGAAAACTTTCAGGAAACATACAGCGTACAAGTGTTTGAAATTTGAGTTTAAAAAGAAACTCTTTGGTTAAGCTAACTTCCTGCAAAATGATTATCGGTTAGGTTTATGATTTGTCTCCGTATGCTGGAAAAGTGGTTGTGGTTTGTTCAGCTTAGCACCCTCCTGCATGTCATCAAGCACACAAGCAAACACACACACAAAGAGGATGCTTAAAGAAAAAAAAAGTGCCACTATAGAAGACAGCACTCTAAACAATAGTGCAACAGCTGTTTGTAATTTGCGCTTTGCGCCGCGGGATGGATGGAGCTACCTGCTGTGCGCGCGGTGCCGAGCGGCGGGGTGGCGGCACGCGGGCTGATTTCCTCTCCTCCTCTCTGCACACACACCGTATCATTTCGCTGTCATCCAGGGAGTCGTTAAGCTCGGCGTGCTAATGGGAGCGCCGGGGAATAAAGAAGCGTTTGACGGACGGAAAAAATGCGCAGCTCGCTTTTTCTTTCTCACCCGCGCGCGCAGAGCCGCTCTGTCTCCGGATGCAGGTGTTTGTTGTGCTGACAAACAAGCAAAAAGAAGCCGCGCGCTAAGGTGCCAATTGGGCAGAAAGAAAGAAAAGAAAGAAAGAAACAAAAGAAGAATTGAGAGGATAGATAGATAGATAGATGTGCGTTTATTTTCCGCAATGAAGTGAAGAATTGAGGTTGGACTTCCTTTCTGTAAATGCAAGAGGTTTTAACAATAAATCCGCTTAAAAACACATATAATCCTATAACTATAACGTTGTCATGAGGGTGTCAATTCATCAACACGTTTTTAAGACATTTGCGCCAAAACCTCCATACACGCGAAATGTGTTCAAATAGAAATATAATTTGAAACATAATTTACATTTTTCATTTCTATTTTTGCACTATTATTTCCGTGAGACGTTCTGGTTGCGTGCCGCACTGACGTCACAAGGGACATGAAGGAGGGTGGTCAGGTGACCTACTTACTGTAATTGCGCCTAACACCAAATGCTTCTGTAGTTAAGATCTTTAAGCACTCACAATTTGCCAGACACATTCAACGCCATGTAATGAGAAATCCTGCGCAGAAGTACTGTAGTAAAGCGTTGGTGCAAACATTGGCCTCAAAGTCCCAGAATGCAATTGGTTAGTTGTGATCTATAAAATGACAAGCACGATAGCACTGATACAACAACCTGTACAGATGATAAGGTGAGAGACTTGGACAGAGTAAAGGATCACTATGTTTATGTAGAGATCAAGTGAAGGCCTAATTCCACTGCAGCACTTTCAACAGGAAGAAAAGCATTGTGGGAAATGTAGGAAACTTATATTCAACATGAGTTGTTATAATCGAATGTGTTAATCAGCAATAGATCAATATCTCAATTAAGGAAAAATAAGAAGAACATTTAAAAGAATTTTTAATCATAAAATGATAATAATCTTGGACACTGTTGAAAAAGCAATGTGTATTTTGTTCAGGTTTTTTTTTTCCTTTAACAGTTTAATTTGTCTCTCCAAATTGGCTCCAAGGAGAACTTCTTCACGAAGCTAAAGACCCTAAAGAGTATGTAAAGAATTCCAGGAGATTTTGAGCGCGCACACACACACACACACACACACACATTATGGGCAATTTGGAAACTAATTCGCCTATTTGGCATGTCTTTGTACTATAGTAGGAAACCGAAGTACCCAGAGGAAACCCACCATTCATGGGGAGAACATGCACACTCCATGCAAATAGAATCGAACCCTTGACCCTGGAGGTATGAAGCCACAGTGCTAACCACTATGCCATTGTGCAACCTAATACAGGTTCATTCATTAAAACAAATAAATAAATAAAGATTCCTATGATAGTTAAGGGCTCTTTAGTTCCTAAAATACTTCTAATTGGAAACTTTTCTGATGTTCATATTAATTTCCTCCAGACCAAGAACTAAAGAAGCTGTGGTGCATAAGAACCCATCCCATGTAAATGTTCTTGAAAGTTCCTTATTCAGCTTTATCCTTGAGACATCTAATCAACATCCCAGTGCATTCATTTGACATAATTTCCAATGTGGTGGAGCGCCTGAATAACACATATGACAGACCTACAGTAGCTAATTTATAAAAGTCTCATTCTATTTAACAACTCTATTTATTTAAAAACATCTTTTTTAATCAGGTTATACATATTTTATGTTTAACCCATTCTGATTGCATTTGGTGAACAAATTGATATAAAACAAATTGAGAAAATATTGCTGTGACGTATGTCACATAGGGCTTTTAACATTGTCAGGCAGGAACATGCCATATGACGTCTTTCAAAATGTGTTCCATGTGGTCTAATTGGCCTGTTTTATATTGTCTATAATTTCACTTAAAAGGAGAAATGGGTCTGTGTGTGTGTGTGTGTGTGTGTGGTAGTTAAATAGAATTTTCAGGTTAATAAAACTGCCGCACTTTGAATACGCTCATTAATTCTTGAACCACCAGATTACAGTGTGGAATTTAAGCCTGTTAATCTAATTAGTCGAGCGGCATTCCAAGAGAGACGATATTAAGTACTGTATAAGAGCACTACGTGTGTGTGTATATGTGTGCGGGGTGTGTGTGGGTCTGTGTGTGTATCAATCCACTCACATGTGTTCACCCTTTTAAAATTTCAATTCAAGTAACAGTATAGTGACAGTAGAGTTACTGACAGCTTCAGTGGACATTGCAAGTGATAAAATTCTCATGGATGTAATCTATGACTTATACTATGAAAGATGAGAAGAACAGAAGCCAGTTTCATCCATTGGACCTTTAATGAGAATATATAAATGCCCAAATCATTGTGTGTTATCTAGGCAGCTAGCTATCAGTAAGTGTAGAGTAGCTTCCATGGGATCTATTCCTGTATAAGAAGCAAAAATCACCAAATCAACATTTACTAATATTGTGTCCAAAATTGAAATGACTAAATATTAATCGAAGATCTATAAAATTGCTAAACAATCAAATGCGTGACTCCCTGCAATATTTGGAATTACAGCTAAATCACATCTACAGTATGCTGATATTCAGTATAACTGCACTAATTCTTAATTATGGTACAGTAAGACAAATATGTGTTTAAACTGAACTATCAAGATTTATTCACTTGCTAACATCAATTTGCTATAAAGAAAATAACTAACCTCTTTCTTTGCTAACATCAGGTTAGACTAGCATAGATTCCAGTACCTAGCACACCTGTCTAAGTAGCAAAGCCAAATTCTAAATACAGAGATGGAGTGATGATTAAATTACTGATGTGGAAATGGTTATGTCTGCCAAAAGAGCTTATAACCATGGCTTTAAAGTACTGTATATACTTTATGAAAGGGAGAAGTAAGAACACAGAGCACTTCAGAGGATTCTATAAAAAAATGCTTTGAAACAAAACAAATCACAAAAATCTGAAAACTACACATCACTACAAATGAATAAAACTGTTCTCCAATAATTTTTTAATGCTTTTGCAATCATTACAAAAATGATAAATGAATTTGCACTGAATACAAGATTGTAAATATTGTTAGAATACTAGATAAAGGAGGTATTTAAGAGGTAGCTGGGCGAAATATTTTACCATAATATACTGTACTACAGAGTAAAAAGGCTACTGAAAAAGAATAAATGAATGAACAGATGAAGTTAAAAATAGGTATAAAATGAAAAACAGGCAGTGAGAAATCAGATAAAAGCAGGTACTAGTGTAGTGAAGTGAATAAGAGGGGAAATTAAATACTCATGTATGAACAACCTAGGACTTTCAGTATGATAATATTGCTAATCCGGGAAAAAATGAAACCTTTTAAATGTCATGTATGCAAATTAATCTTAATTGCTTAGCAACATGTGCACAAATCATTATTTGATCTGTTAATACACTATCAATACATGATAATTAATCAAAATCTAAATATGTCATGTTTGTTTTTTTGTGAATTTTCACTAATGCCTTTCTTCTAGCGTTTCATTAACGCTTGTTTACCATCAAGATAGAAAGTTATTTCAGTACACCGGAGCCATGATCAGACTGCCTGCTTCACGTCTGAATGTTGGCCTCCCAGGAACTCCTTTAACCGTCCAAACATGTAGAAATGGCTCGGAGCGAGGTCAGGTCTGTATGGGGATGTGGCAATAACTCCCAGCCGAGTCCTGAAATGTGCAAGTGGTGTATACAGTTCCCACAGACAGATGCGTCTCTCCTGTAAGTTATCCATCGCATTTCAAGAATCAGATGTTCCACTGAACATCACCTCAGCCTGGATCATCATTCATGGATGTATGCCTTATTTAAAACGTTTACACCATCGAAATGTTTTACTGCGGCTATGAGTCTCATTACCATACTGTGCTTGAAGTCTTCTGTAAATTAAGCAAACTAATTCCTCATGTGTGTTAACATATTCATATTCTAAACATGAATGAGTTTTACATTTTCATTAACAAACATTTTATCACAAATCCCGGTTTGACTTGAATACCCCTCCTATAACCATACCTCCAGATAATTCTTTAAGTTCAAAATTAATTCTTTAAACTTTTTTTTGTTTGGTGCCTAAACCCTTTTATTTGTGTCGGTGCTGAATGATGGAAAGGCTTCGTAGAAATGTATCATGTAATAGGATATTTCAAGGTAGGCCTAACTCTCAAGGAGACGGCCAATGCGGCCAAATAAAAGGTTTTTTTTTGTTTCCCTCAAATGAAAACCTGTCTAGTAGAAAAAAGTGTCTAGTAGACGTACACCTTCTGACGCACTTTATAGTTTCACTGTAATGCTACAGATGAATAATATGGTTGAAGTAAAAACTTTCTAGACGTTCTTATACACAAAAGGCTTCCGGTCCGCGTGCTCACTTTTCCCGCGAAACTACAAAGCTCCTCGCCGTGGAATGTACCATTCTCAAATGACCTAATGCACAGGGGAGGGCACTTCAAAAGACACATGAAAGTCTATTTTGTTCCGAGATAAACGGTATACATGTCTTCTACTTTTTAATAACATCACTGTGTTAACAATTATTTTTGAATTAATGCTGTAAATCATGCTTTGAAAATAATTCATGTAACTTCACGAGCGTAATCCCACCCCTGCGTTTTGTTTCCGAGTGTGTGCGCTCATATTGTTTTTTAAACTCTTCATTGTGTGCTGGATTTTTAACATCAGCTGCGGCTGAGCAGAAGTTTGTTCATTTTATTAAAAGTTTTAGTGTTTCGGCGTCATATTAGCACAACAATGGAGGTAAGAAGTACTGTCGGGTGTATTTCTATTTTTTGGACTGTATTTTAAGAAAATAGTTTGCGTAAATGAGCTAGCATTATTGTTGTCTATTCGCAGAATAAATACAAACAAACTAACAAAAAAGTCAATAATGAACTTAGTGAATGTAGTGTTGTCGAATTCATTGACTCTGTCTAGCTAAGTAATCTAGTCATTTATTTATATAAACTTTTTATTTATTTAAAGTTTTTATTTAATTCAAACTGTTAAGTAAATGTAAATTAAGCAAATCTTCTTGCAACACATGTACAATTAAACCCAGTTTGTTTTTCTCATTCTTTTGTTTCTTTCTTACTAGCATAGGTATATTTGTAAATATTCACTATTACCATTTAAATCATTATATATTTAATTATATAATGCAAGTATACATTATTAATGTTAAATTAAATAATGCAATTACTTTGCAGCTCATGTACACAAGGTTTTGCAGCATTAACTTAATTTCATTTATGCTTACTATTTCATGATGATGATTTATTATTATTATTATTATTATTATTATTATTATAACAACAACAACAACAACAGCAGCTCATAATAATAATAATAATAATAATTATTATTATTATTATTATTATTATTGGTAGGAGTTGTAGTATTTTCAAGATCCAGTAAAAATGACAGTTATATGCTTGAGCAATTGAAATAATTTAAAAAAATAACTTGAACAAATAAATGTTTGAATTTTGAATGAAATAGACATTTGTCAGGATTCTCTGTGTAAAATTTGAAGTCAGAGTTAAAATTTTATTAAACAACTAGGTCTTTATTTGTTTTTATTTGTTTGTTCATGTAACAGTTGTTAATTTATTTCAAAGATTTAAAAATGCAATCAGTAATGCAATATTTTACATGACTTAACATTCTACTTTCTTTGGTCTTTTAACATTCAAGTTTTAATCTTTTTAACGTATTAGTGTCAATATATGTATTAGAAATACAAACAAATGCACCCTTTCTCCATGTTGAAGCATAGTATTTTGTTACAAGCTTTCATTAAAAAGCCTGTTTCATTAAGGCACAATTCTTATTCTCAATTAACCCGTTGATGTCCTAATCTTTTATCTTTCTCTCTCTAGAGAATTCATCTGCCAGAATGAAGTAAAATATTTTAAGTAACAAAATACTGCATTTTTTTCCATGTGCATTCACTTCAAGTTAATTTCCTTGGATTAAAGAATTAATTATAACGGGTGTAATTAAGGGCAGTTTCTGCAATGTGTTAAGAAACCTTTAACATGCAGGATTGTCTGATTCCAAACCCTTTTCTGTTATATAATGCAAGAAAACAATAAAACTGATATTTGGTTATTTGAGATTATTTTGAGATATGGATATGTTCACTTTACAAGTCATTCAGATTTTTTATAAATTTTTTTGATCACATTGGATTTACATGTCATGACCGGTCACATACAAGTGACTTTTATCAAACTCTAATGTGTCCTACGTCTGTCCTCTGTGCTCATCGATACAATCTTTGGTTGTGCCCTCCGGGTTAAAGCACATCATATTTATGTTACCGCTCATACAGTTCAAGCAATGGGTGCGATTTTAGAAAAAAAATATGCTTGGGATTTTGCTCTGGAGGATGGCAAGCAGTTAGTCGGGAGTATGTGTTGACGTCCAGAAAGAGTGAGCGCTCCACGCATTTACAGAGGCGAATAAATTCCGATCTGTCTGCTCTCATTCAAGTTGCATGACCACATATCGGATATGTATCTGATCTAGGACCACATACTAAAGTAACTTGGATAGAATCTGAAAAACACAAGATTTGTGCGTTCAGACAGCCATAAAAAAATAATAAAATAATAAGATTGGTAAAAAATTGGATTTTAGTCACTGCAGGCTGATAATGTGAACGTAGCCTATAGCTCAATATTAACACAACTTTCCCTGTCGGAGAAAGTAGTTGTAGCTGAATGGTAGAGATGTGAAGAGTTGCAAAATCTGAGTATTTAAGCAAGAGTGTCTACAGGAATGTGAAATTGAGGTCCCCTGTAACTGCTCGTAGACCTCCCATTATTCTGTTCTTTTCTCAGTAATTGTGGCCAAGTTATTTCCTAATACAGATGTAGCAGCCTGGTTTGAAAAACACAAATACAATAGTGTATGCAAGCAGTTAAATATTTTTGCCTGATTAACTATCTGATGACATTTTCAGAAGACCCTGGTGGACATATTTGAAGGCCCGAGTGACGAAGAGGAGTTTCTTGGTTTCGGAGGCGCTTCTTCAGGGCAATTTTCAGAGGAGAGCCGGGATAGCCTTCACTCCCAGTCCTCGTGGAAGCAAGTGAGCACGATCAAGATACTCATGCCTTTTAAAAAAGCATGACGGATAAGTGTTTGACTTCAAGAATCTGTTGCTATTCATAACAGTGTCTGTTGTTCTGTTTTAGGTTCTTCGCTTTAAATCTAAATTCATTACAGATGAGCTGGCTCAGGTCTTCATGGACACGGACAGTGAAGAGGAGTTTGAAGGGTTCAGTAAAGAAGAGAGCTCTCTACATAACAGCTGGATGAGCCCCATGGTAACTGATATGTATTTATTTACTTTTTTCGAACTGCCATCCACCATGAAACGCATCATGTTGGGTCATGCTGTATTTTGTCGCTAATGCAGTTATACCATCTAGGACGTAAGTGATATCAACTGGGTTTGGTTTGTTGGCTCCATACAGCAAAAAAAAAAAAAAAAAAGGCAAGCACTTCTGGTCTCGCTCAACATTTTCCAGTGATGTTGGTGCAACTCTTGGACTCGAGGTCCCAGAATGCAGTGCAGGTGCATAAAATGAGCTTCCTCTGTGTTGGAGCAAAGGCTCGGGGAGTTGGGTATCTATGAAACTGATGGTCATATGTGGTGAAAGTTTTGGAAGATGATCTGTTTTTAAGAAAAGGAGCGACAGACACTAGGAATAAAAGGAAGCAGAATGGTATAATGGGTTAATGTTGGAAGTCATAGTGGGAAAAAAAACGATGATGAAAGTTGTAAATTTAATGTTATTAGACGTCGAAAATCAATCTTGGATGCATTAGATGATCACGGTTTAAAAAATAGCATATGCAAGTCATTCTGTGTGGATTTTTCCATCCATGCCTACAGTACGTGTGTATTTGTGTGTGCTGTTTCCAATAATTAGTCTCCTGTTCAACTCTCAGGATACTGATCCAGAGGAAGACAGTGACGACATTGGTTTTTACTCTGATGATGATGATTCGACCCCGCAGAAAAAGCGGAGCTCAGGATTGTGCGTCGCGTTCAGGTTTCCTGCCAGAAGAAGCTCCACCCAAGCAAGCACCATGTCGAAGAAATCCAGAGTTTCCCCGAGCAGAAAGCAGCCTGTGGAGTCTGTGAAAAAAAGTAGAAAGAGGAGAGGAAGAAGTGCCAATCCAGCTGTGGCTCAGAAAAGCAGGAAAGTTGAGAAAAGACTCCGAGCACCTAATAATGACTCTGAGGAGGAGAAAGAACAGGAGGAGGAGAAGGACGTCAAGATAACTGAGGCAGATATACAAACACTGAGTCAGAGAGCGAAAAATATTCAGGAGAATAAAGCAATGGTAGAAATCCTCTTTGAATTATGAACAAGATTAGCATAATGTGTCCATGAGTGATTCTGAATAATGGTGTGTGTGCATGTGCTTGCAGCTTGCTAAGCTATTTGCAGACCTGACCTCGTTACCTGAGCTCTCTGGAAACACCACGCCTGTGGTGAGTGCTGCATTTTATTTTTTGGTGATTAGACATTTTTCTTTCACGTTCAGCCCTCTTTAATGATTGGGTTTGTGTACACATTAAAATCTTTATTGTATCATATTAAGCAAACATGTCACTTCCTGAGGTGTGTCGAACAATCTGATACTGTTGACTGATTGGTCTTAGATTTGGGTTTGAACCCCTAGAGGGCTCCGATGTTTTATCATGGCTGTAAATCAGTCCTAGTGTTTGCTTGTTTGAAGCAAGACTCGTTCACATGGAAACGCTGAGTAAACACCTGGGTGCGTGCGCTGCATGCCGTCACACACTGCGTATAAAATCTCTGCTGCTCCAGTTAAAAGTGGTGCTCGGGATGTTTCAGTAATCTAAGCATGCTGTGACCTTGAATGGAAAAACAAACGAAAAAGCCAGAAAGCCACAAGTGTCCATTTACAGTTATTAAAATGCATGTTTTTGTTTTTTTGTGTGATTTTTTTTCATCATCATTGCAATGCAGGTTTTGTTGAAAAATTGTGTAACATGCAGCACCTTAAAAGACTAGAAATGCATGCAAAAACAAATGCATCTTAATTCAACTAGAAATAAATACAGTTAACACACAAGCTTCTATCACATTTTTAAGCCCATATTTTTAAAGTGTATAAATATATATAATTAATATATTTAAAAAGTGTACTTGTGTGGTTTACACAACACCATATCCACACTAATTTCAACAAATGTTACACACATTTATTATTATTTGCACCCCACACATTGTGTACTGTATATACGGTCTTTTTAAGAAACATCCTTATTGTATGTGATGCATCTACTGTTATTTGCACTACCATGCACACTCGCACCTTCACTCCATAGTTAAGGCATTGGACTACTGATCTGAAGGTCCCAGGTTTAAACCCCAACACCCCTGTTTGGCCCTTGAGTAAGGCCCTTAACCATCAACTGCTCAGACGTGTAATAAGATAAACGTAAGTCACTCTGGTTAAGGGTGTCTGCCAAATGCCATAAATTTAAATGCAGTACTGGATATTTTCAAAACTATGAAATAACACATATGGCATTAGGTCATTAACTAACTACAAGAACAGTCCGTCGTTACTTTAAGACATGAAGGACAGCTGTTCTGGAATAGTTTTTGCAAGAACAGTTTTGTCAAATGCATTTGCAAAACCCATCAAGCACCATGATGAAACCATCCGAGGAAAGCAAGACCAAAACTTCTGCTGCAGAAAAGTTCATTTCGAGTTACCAGCCGCTAAAAATCACTAATAAAGAGCACCTTAAATAAGAGTCGTTATGAAGGCTTTATAGAGCATAAGCAGCAGACACATTTTAATATTAACTGTTCAAAGGATATAACTCCATATTTTGGATGCCTTCAGCATTGTAGAAAAAAGAAAAAAAATCAGGAAAGACCATGGAATTAGAAGACAAAATTATAAGAACATGGAATTGGAATTCCAAACTTTTGACTGGTAGTGTATACGAGGTGCTATCGAAAAGTTTTGAGACTAGCTTTGTAACACACCCAACAGATGGCAGCACAAGGCTGCATGCATAGTCACATCGAGCACCAACCTTCATAAGTCCGTTGGCCAAAGAACACCGTCCTGTGTACACAGGGAGCTGTGCAGCTGGTGCTGTTCTGACCACATGCATTACCATGTCTGTTATTTCATCCTGGACAGCAAGCTACCACAAAGAGCAATTTTATGTAAACCTATCACAGAGACGTTTGACATGTTTCTGCAAGTTTATGGCGATACCGCAGTGCGCCATGTTGCTGCCAACTCCGTCCCCAGGCTGCTGACCCAGGAGCAGAAGGAACATTGCGTCAAAGTCTGCCAAAAACTTTGTCAGCGTGCCGTGAATGACCCGTTCTTCATGTCGAGGATCATTACCGGTAACAAAACCTGCGTATGGGTATACAGTATGCCCCAGAGACCAAGCAACAGTCTTCACAGTGGAAGAGCCCATCATCTCCATGATCAGAAAAAGGCGAGGCAGGTCTGCAGCTTGAATTATTGCACGACATTCCCGGCATTGTGTGTCAAGAATTCGTCTCTGGGGACCAGACCGTCAATAGCGAATTCTACTGCCTGGTTTTAAGGCACCTGAGGGAGGACGTACAGCAAAAAACAGAGCTTGTAAACAGAGCCAGTCTCGAAAGTATTTGATGCAACCTTGTATTGCCGATCTGTTATGTTGCGGTCTCACTAGTACCCAGAATCAAATTCCTTGTGTGTGCCAACATACTGGCCAATAAATCTGATGATTATAAACAAAGTAGAGATGGTTATAATGGACTCGCTCACTTACTTTCTTTTTCTTTTTTTCCCCCTGGACTACAGAAGAAGAAAAAGCAGCAGAGTCCGAAAAAGCGTGTATCTGAAGTGCAGAGCGAGAGGAGGAACCCAAGCCGCAAGGCCAGACCCCCTGAGCATTTCGGGCTCGAGCAGGAACCAGTTGCTGCAGTGAAGCCAAGGAAGAGTGTAGAGTTTGACCTGAAGAAACTAATGGAGGTAATTACAAAGAAAAAAAATGAGGAAAAAACATTTGCTGCATATAGAGTTTGTGATGAGCATTGCATCGCTATAATCGCTGTCCGAATGTGTTATTTATAATCCAAGGGTGATGGACATCGGGTTTGGGTTGTTGATTTCAATCTTTTTATCACAGATTGATGATGAGCTGCGAGTACACAGAGACACGCCAAGAAGAAAATCCAGAAAGCGCAGTTCTGTACGAATGCCAGATGACATCACTGAGGAGGAGCTGGATAATGTGGCTGATCGCGCTAAGGACAAAATTCTTGATAAAGAAAATGTAAGTTGGTGATAGTGCTTGTATGCATTTAATGACATGAAGGGCAAACTATCAGACCTATAGCCTAGATCAATATTTATTAAATTGATCCTGTTTTCTCTTATCATTTGGATAATATTGTGCAGGAGCGGGGATAAGAGAGCAGATTTTTATTTTGTAATTTGTCAGATTTAACCATCTAAAATCTATCCCTAGATTTCTAATCTGTGGTTAATGCTAACAGGAACCTGGACTGTTTAGAAACGGGTCATACAGCTGTATTTTGTTTTGAAGTGTGTATTTTTATTTGACTGACATCAGGATACTGTGTTTTGTAGGGCAGCACATGCCACCAGTGCAGGCAGAAGACGTTGGACACTAAGACTGAGTGCAGGAACCCCTACTGTCAGGGGGTCAAAGGGCAGTTCTGTGGGCCCTGCTTGCGGAACCGCTATGGAGAGGACGTCCGTACAGCTCTCTTGGATCCGGTAAGGAAAAAAGAAAACAAAATAAAAAAATTTTTTTATTATTATTTTTTTATTGCAAAAATCAAATGTGTACCATTTGCTGTACAAGTCTCTATGATGATGTGAGTGAATGTTATAATGTACACATTTAACACTGTTGTTAGAATTGGTGTTAAAGTATACATTTATAATATAATTTAGTATACATTTAACCATTTTCTTGCGCTGGGGAAAGAAGAGACTTTAACTTCTAATAAATACACTGAGGGGTTTTGTGCTTTAAATCAACATTATTGTTTTGAGACATTACTGAGTGACCCAAAAGTCTGGTTCCATAGGTAAGAATTTCTGTATCAAGTGTAACTGACTTCACAGCACTTGTATATATGCTTAATGTATCAGAACTGATGTTGCATATTGAGATGATTTCATCTTTGAGTGCAACAATTATTCTGGGCCAATTGGGATAGACGGCTGACAGAGGACCCCAAAGACAAAAGTCGAGTGGTGTAAGAGGTGGTTTCATTATACTAGTATTTAGTTTCAAAGATTGGGACTTTAAAAAAAGGTAAAAGAAAAATGTCTTTATGTAAGGAAAATATCTGTGGATCCAGACCTTTAAGCCAGCCTGTATAGTTGTATTTTTGTATATACGAGCGGGAGACAAATTTTTAACATGAAAGTGAATGATAAATTACAATGAAATGTTTTTGACGTTTAAGTGCTGGAACATTTGCACTTGCTTTAACAGAATAGAGATTACATATGATATTGATTAATAGTTTTATGACTATGCAATTAACAATGAGTTTTTAAAATGATTAATTTGGCTTAATTTTGTGTTATCAGATTTTATCATTTGTGGGGGAAAAAAAATGGGTATTTGGTGTTGGGCCTGATTTCTACAGTTACAGCTCCTATGTTAACTCTAGTTTGACATCTAGTTCATTGGTTATATAAAGCCTGTAGGAAGTGCATACTGATAAAATTTTCTAACGATACAGTGGTAGTTTTTACAACTGTAGAACAGGTCGGTGGTACTGAATCATGCCTTGTTAGTGTGTTTAGGTAACCTCTACTTAGCAGTGAATGTGTGTGTATTTAGATATGGGAGTGTCCTCTGTGTCGGGGCATCTGCAACTGTAGTCTGTGTCGTAAACGGGACGGACGCTGTGCAACTGGTGCTCTCACTCACTTAGCCAAATATTATGGCTACAACAACGTCAAGGAATATCTAGAGAGGTATGTATTTTTTTTTTTTTTCTCTTTCTTAATCAGCTTCCCAGTGTCTTAATCCAATTCTGGGTATGTTACTAAATATAATTTGGACAAGAGACATTTTACTGGATGTAGGTCAGATTGCTGTTTGAAAATTGGGTACAACACTAATCATGTGACACTTTTCTGTTTTTCAGTTGTCAGACATTTCTAGACAGTATTTGCTGTTAGTGTTTTTTATACTGGTGAAATTGTATAATAGCTAAATTTATAATTATATTATTATAAATTTTTTATATTTTTTGACCAATGTTTGTGTGCACCAAAGACACACACACACATTGGTCAAAAAACAGTGTCCCTGCTTCAAGTTGCTCCTGTGTTGATTGACTTTTGTCTCTTTTTTTTTTTTTTTTTTTCTTTTTTCTCCTTGCAGTCTCCAAAAGGATCTTGACTAAAATAAGGCCAGTGTGTTTCAGGAACCCACTGTTCGGCCACATCTGTAGAGTATGCGAGATTACCACAGATGTTAATTTTGACTAGCTTTGCTACCCTGGGGAGATAAACCGAAAACCTGTTCTCATGTAGTTTTATGCAACATTGACACTGGAGCTATACAGTAGGCACATACATACCACAATCCAAACCACTATGCTAATAACAAAAAAAAAAAAACATATATA
>JAQMYJ010000023.1:29625549-29650225 GCA_030014305.1 Clarias laeviceps | reverse complement strand
GGATTTTTACAACATTATTGTTGAAATACACAGTCCTGAAAAAGGGACGTTTCTTTTTTTGCTGAGTATATAAGAAAAAGTAATACAGATATTGTAAAAATGATCTTTACAACTTGTATCCTATATAAACTCACCCAGCAGTAGAATAGCAGATCTGGATATATTCATTGCCTTTTCTGATATTCTCTCGAGTTCTCTCATTCTTCAACAGTAGATTGGATGTAGAGGATTTTGGGGATTCATCAGTCCTTCGATTGGTAATTTCATGCTTTCTCGTACATTTTTCATTTAGGACTAGAGATCACTATGTATTTTTATAGAATTACTTCTTTCATAAACATATGTGCATTAAGGGGGTGTAACATTCATTGCTTCAGAGAGGACTGTTTTTATAGGGAACAATTCACACTTTATTTCTTACAGTAAAGCCCTGATTGATCCTTAAAATGACTTTTTACTGCCTTGATACTGCCAGTGATCAAAAGTTGAAATTAATCACAGGTTTAATAATATAAGGGGTATTCAAGTCAAACCCAGACTCTTTACTATTTAGAATAACAAAACGCAGTTATCAGAGTAAAAACATCCTTTATTTCTCTATATAATCCCCTGCTACACTAATGCACTTATTCCAGAGTTTGACTAGTGCTTGGATACCATCAGGTTGAAAGATTTCTCAATACGCTTGAGCCATGATCAGACTGCCTGCTTGACATCTAAAACACTGGCCTCCCAGGAGTTCCCTTAAAGGCTCAAACATGTCAGGGCCATACGGGGGATGTGGCAATAACTCCCAGTAGTATTCCTGTAATGTGCAAGTGATGTTGGTCAATGAGTGTGTCCAGTTCACGTCTCTTCCACAAGTTGCCAACAAATTATCCGCCGATTTTCAGGATCAGGCGTTCCACTAGCTGAATGTTCAAAGGAATGACTGCAGTGAGGTCCAAGCCACCTTTCTGTATGGTACAGACTTTTAAAGAAAGCCATGATGTCCGTGGATGATGATCCCGGTCTTCTTTAAAACGTTTGCACCATACCACCATACTGTACTGCAGCGAGGAGTCTCATCACATTACTGTGCTAGAATGTCAATCAATTTTACAATTTAATTCCTGAAGAATTTCATAAGTCCCGGTTAGACTTCAACACCCCCTCCTACTTTGTCTTATCATGAGAGTTTTACTGTTACATAAAATCCAGGCAGGCAGTGAGAGAAAGTGAGAAAGAGATAGCAAAACCCTTGTGTGTTGGACATGCGGCCAACTTTTTCCCCAAAGTGCAAGGATAAACTGAATAATAAGTTAATAATAATAATAAAAACGTAATAATAATAATTATCTAAGTTTTGTCATCTCTTTTGGTTCACTAGGCTGAGAATTGTCATTCTATCTTCAAAAAATAAAACATGGGTGCAAACTAACTCATCATATCTGAATTTTCTTTAATTTTCTTTCAAGTAAATTTTTTACTTATTTGGTCGGCTTTTTAAAATTTATAACATTACATTTAAAAATAAGTGGTCCAAAATCATATATATTACCTCTAAAACAGAAATGTCACCTGTGTCGAAGTGCACATTTTATATTGAACAACAACTGCCCTTAGAGCTCAGGTATTAGAAAGTGTTTGATGTTTTTTCCCCCTCAGCATATGAATTTGTTAAAATATTTGTCTGTGGTAATAAATGTTACATGTACAATGAATAGATTAAATACAGCAAAAAACCTTGGATTCCTAGTGATTTTAACATTTTTTCTGAATTTTACCTTGATCAATAAGTGAGTAGTACGTATTCGCTTTGACTGCAGAACGTCACATGATCACAACTGAGCTAATGGTTGCTCTCTCTCACTCTGTGGGATTGTCGGTCCACCATGCTCCATCTCAGTGCACGTGCCTCTCTCTTATAGTCAACATCTGTGCACCCCTGTACTGTTTACTAAAACATTGTGACCACGTGTGTGCATGTAAAGCATTTTTCAAATTTTTGTGTCCATAACAATGCAACGTCACATTTCTGCTAAATCCTCAAAAGGATGCAATTCTAGTGTGTATGCATGTGTGTGTGAAAGACAGTCATTCTACACAATAAACCTCTCTCTCAATCCAGCTATGATTCTTTTCGAAGTTAAAGTGCAGGTTAAGTTGTTTTATTTTTATTTTATATTTTGTGTTAATTATTTTTATATGAATATTTTTGGGTTGTGGAATGAATTATGAGAGTCTCTATTATCTCTTATTGGGAAATTCACTTTGATATACAAGCACGCTTCCAGAACGAATTATGCTCGCAGTCCAAAAAACAAAACAAAAAAAAAAAACACCAATATCCTCCAAATACCATAATGCTCATACGTGGTATAATTAAGACCGATTTATTCATTTTTAATTTCAAGTGTTATGCAGGCAAAGATCTTTCTCTTTTTCTTTCCTTTTTTTTTTTACCCATTAACATAACACATTTGTACAAAGTTATTTTTTTAAAAAATATCAATAAACTGAAGCCTTTCAGGCTAACCTGGCGAAACAAAAAATATTAAATGTCATGAACACAAAGAAACATCTTAGAAAAAGATTTACAAATGAGATGCCACTAGAAAATATTGAAGAAAAAAAATTTCAGTGATCACACAAAATATTACCAAAAACATCTAAATCGTTTGGTATCAGAATTTTTTTTTTCAAACTTTTCTTTTTAAATATGTTATGGTGTGAGAGACAAATTTCATATAAATTAAAAAGCTATGGTTATGTTTATAAAAAGGACCACAATTAGAAAGAAATCATTGCTCATACCAGGGAGGGGAAAAAACAAAAACAAAAAAACATGCTGCACGTAATCTCAAACCTAACAGCATACAATACACACCGGCAACTCTGAAAAAGGGCAAATATTGAAATAAAGATAAATAATAAATTAGGGATATTAAACAGTCTGTGGTAACAGATAGAACCAGGAAAAAGAAAGTAAAAGGACATAAAAAACAAATTCTTAAATTTCTGTTTTCGATTTTCACAAATAAAAAACAAACAAACAAAAACAAAAAAACACACCACCAGACACATTTTATAACACCAAACTAAGCTACAAGAGCTCGACTGGCCGAGCAGGTGGCCGCGGATCTACGACGAATCAGAAAGCGGACATATTTAATGGCACTGACACTAAGAATATGATGGGGTGACGAAGATGATGATGAAGGTGATGTTAATCTAACAAGAGGAGCAATTAGCTGAGGAGCGCGTACAACATGTCATCGAACGGAGATTTAACATTGACGTCTCCTTACTGGCCACAGTGTTCACTAGCATAGAAAAGAAGCGTGTGGTCAGCTGTGTGCAACTGTACACAAAAATGTCGTCCCTTCTTCGAAAGACCCGCTTCTCCTTCACCACCCCCGACCCCTCCCTTCCTGTCCCCCTACATCCCCCCACCCCACCCCGACATGAGCCTCTCGCTCACTGCTCTGTGTTAAGGCATTGTAGGACAGTTCATATGACTTTTGAGAAGCAAAAAAACCCTTTAGGCTGTTTGCTGTAGGTTTATTATTTTTTTTTCTTCGCTTCTTAAAGAAAATCTATTCTGCCTCCTATTTAATGTAAACATGGTTTCACAAGGATTGTCGTTATAGTATTGCTTTCATTTAACATAGCAAATATCAGGAAGCCAAATTCACCTCTTTTTTTTTTTTTTTTCTAAATCCTCACATCATCATCTCTCTGTTCATATAGGAATGTATCATCTCTTTCTTTTTTAAATATAAATATTTTTCAATTTGTGCTTTTTAGGACTCTACTGTGTGACTGTGTCAGGTTCCGCCTTATCCTCTCTTAACTTTCCTTTCGTACGTCTTCTTGAAATCTGCATACACGGATTTTGCCTAAGGTCCAAGAGTGTGGCGCTGAACAGTCGTCTGCTGATGCGATGACGGTTAAGAGATCGGCGTTCTACAGCTGTTCAGTTCCAAATCTTATCCAACTGCATTCACAAAAATTGCTGTCTAGTTTGTTAAAAACCTACATTTACACCAACCTCCCACTCCTGATAATAAGTCGATTCATAATTTGAGGAAAGAAAACAAACAAACAAACAAAAAAAAAAGGATGTACAATTTTGTGCATAGAGACATAATTTAATCCTAAAGGAAAAGACTCTTTATAGTGGATTTGCGTACTGGGAACAACAGATCCCTCCTACTCCTGTAAATAAAACACTCTGACACCTCGTCTCATTTCCGGTAATCACTGTACGTCTCTTAAAAACCAAACTGTAAATTCATAATCTTTAGATTCTTTTTCTATTATATTTTTTTTTTACATTTTCATATGAAAAAATCTGAAAAGCTGATGCACTTCAAGAGCTGTCCATTCTGAAAAGAACGAAAATTACAAACAAACAAAAGACAGACAACTAAAAGCTGATATAGAACACGGTGCTTTGAGCGGAGGATCCGGACCCCGAGCTACTCGAACTCCTCCTCCAGGTTGTTAGACGTCGTGGGCGTGGCCGGGTCGGAATCCTGCGAGATGGAGGCGACGGTGACGATCCTGGGCGAGCTCAGCGCCTCCTCTACCTCGTCCTCCATGTCCTCGGTGGTGAGGATGGCCAACGCGGCACCTCCCTTTTTGCCCTGGTGGGTTTTGATGTGCTTCGACAGGTGATCGCTTCTCATGAACCTCTTGGAACATTCCGGACACTCAAATCTTTTCTCACCTGAAAAGCACAGGGGAATTTTTGATCTATTATATTTCTTTTTATATGCACTTTACAAGGTGAGCAGAGGTTAATAAATACAGTGGTAATCTCCATTGGCCTCCAAGTTGGATAGAAGGAGGTACTGTTGATTTGACTCAATTAGATTTTTTGTGATTTTTTGATTAAATTCAAATGGCACAAAAATTTACTGTCTGATACGTCTAGCCTGTACAGCTAGCCTGTATTTCTTCCAGGTTTTAAGGTATTAAAAACTTCAAAAAGTGTCAAATACATATTGAACTGCTGTGTAATCTGTGATGTTGACTGTTTAAATGCACCCTCTCAGACAGATCATATTTTCCTGCTCAACTTCTGCTCCCCAATCCAGTCCAGTGGTAGGCGTTTTTGCACCAACCACTCAAACTCAAAGATAAAGATGCAAAATGCGAGTATATATTCTATATACCTATATATATATATATCTATATCTATATCTATATATATATATATATATATATATATATAAAAAAAAAAAAAAAAGTGGGGTACATCCTGGATGGGGTGCCAATCCATGTAATGGCACAAGCGCACACATAAACTATAAGCTACTTGACATTTGCATGTCTTGGACTGTGAGGAAATCCAAGCACAGGGAGAACATGCAAACTCCACATATACAGCCCCGAAGGCGCGACTCGAACCCCTCGACCCCTGGGGTGGGGGCTACAATGACACCGTGCCATCCCAAATATTTTTAAAAAAGTGGGAATTGATTGGAAGTTGAAAAACTGCTGTATGTACAAACAATATGCTTATTAATATTAATGGGAGGAAAAAAAAACTATTCCAAGTATAAACTATTTCTCTCAAATGCTTCCTCTGAGATGCGCGACACCAGCTTTTTTTTTTTTTTAGCACCGCTGCTTATGTGGTCAGAGAGAAGGGCAACACACTCTTGCGACCCACAATCTTCCTCATATATGAACTCACAGATGCCCGTGTTCGGTTAGTGCCACTGTGACTGACTGTGATGTAAGGACATTTACACGCTCGTGGGTGTGTGGTATACCCGTGTGTGTCCTGCGGTGCCTCTGAAGCTCGTCGCTCCTGGTGAAGCGTTTTCCACAGAAGATCCAGTTGCAAACGAAGGGCCTCTCTCCGGTGTGCCAGCGCAGGTGAGCTCGCAGGTGAGACGTCTTGCCATAGACTTTCCCGCAGCCCTCCATGTGACACACGTGCTGCTTCTTTTTCGACGGGTCATTGTTGTTCCTGTCATAATATCTGCAGGTTTACATCTCAAACCACGAGTTACACATCACTCTAAGCTTTCATCTGGAATTAATCAGTCTACTGGTTTAAGCATGAAAACGTTAAGTGCAGATGTTTCAACACATTTTATCTATTTGACCCAACAAGGAGATGAACATCTCACTGGAGGATCTTAGTAATAAATGTAACAAAAGCCCCATAAAATAAAAATCAAGCAACTACAATAAACATCCAGTGGGACGAGTCCACGATAACAGCATATAAATGATCAGACGTAGCAGAATTTCGTACCAGAATTTCCATGAGGTGAGTTGTATTCAAGGTTTGATGTGGACACACTATAAGTGCATTTGTCAAGTTAATTACCATTTATACGTTCATTTCTAAATCATATAACTTTTACTTAAATTTTTCCCCCCAAACAAAAAATAGGTACAAACTGTAATGAGCTCTGTCTGCTTGGAAGGTTTAAGGAAAGCCTCCAGGCTTGGTGAAGAAAATGACGAGAATGCCAAGCATTCAAGAAGAAGTAGGGGTGTAACATGCGGATATTCGAATTTGTATCATTTGTGATCATGTTGATTTACATCAAGATCACCATTATTTATCATGACTATTTATTGATTCTGGATACAACACCGTTTACTCACGATTGCTCAAATGCCGGTCTTGCGGTGTTTAGGTACCGACTTCCATGATGGAATGAGTGGAGATGACTATCCTTGCCTTCAAACTCTTCGAATTAAAATAGGGCTGAAACGATTCCTCGAGTAATTCGATTACAAAAAATGATCGAGACAAAATCTTCTGCCTCGAAGCTTCTTTTAATTAATTTTAAAAGCTTGCGTTATGTTTTTGCGCAATTATTTGTTTGGCATGACACGCGCTTCCGGGTGCAAGCAGTCACTAAACACCGACGAAGAAGAAGCGCTTACGTCACCCAAAAAAAGCGGAAGGAGACGCAAACAGTTAGCTGTGTATTGATTTGAGGGAGCGTTTTGTTGCAGGCTGCAAAATGGAAAGGAGCGCTAAAATTATCAGCGAGCCAAGAGATGAAGAAACCATTGTTTTAGAGAAAACAACGGAAATTGTCAGTAAAGGCGTATGTTATGCCTCAGCTGTAGATTTTGAAACTTTTAGTTTTGAAAGTTTAGTTGCACAACATAGTGTTTTTGTATAGTTATTTATTTTAATGTGTGCATTCATTTTTTTATACTTCATTTGAAATACCTTTTTTCATCTGAGAAAAGGCTTTAAAATAAGAATGTATGACACTGTAATGCACTTAATTAATCTCAGTCAACTTTAAGCTATTCCTTGTATTGTGAATAATGACAATGTTTATTTTTGATAAAATGCTGTATGCATTTAAAAAAATAAAAGTAGATTTTTCTAAAAAGAAAACCAATTAATATTTGTTTCTCTTATCTATTTTACATTGCTGTTTAATTAAGCAAAATTAATTTTTATCCGATTACTCGATTAATCAAGTAAATTTTTGGTAGAATACTCGATTACTAAAATATTCGATAGCTACAGCCCTAAACTAAAATTGAAAAAGAGTGAGTGTCGTTAATTCACTTTTGACTCAAGTGACATTTGATAGAAATCAAACGCCATATACACGAGGCAATACTGCAAAGCTCTTCTAGATCCTTGCGGGTGTTTCTCATTTGCACTTGCTGATTTTGGGATTGTTCTGGGGTCATATGTGCTTGGTGTTCTTTTGGCGGGGTGTGTATTTTCAAATTCGTGATCGAGATTAAAATTTGATTAATTGCGCAGCCTTACGTTCATGTTGAGCGTGTGCCCATAAATGTACTTGTGAACGAGCAGCTGCCAAATAAACGCTGCTGTAATAAAGCGAGAGTGATATAAATGTGCTGTTATAGTATAGAAATGTAATCTGACCAATTAAAATTAAGAATTCAGTGCTGTAAAATCAAAAACACTGGTTAATGTCTTTTCTTTTTTATGCTCACAAAGACAATTATTTACAAAAATAAGTTCCTGGTCACAGTTCGGAAATGTGATATGAACACTGTAGAGCTGTGAATCGTAGATAGACTGTCGATTCAATTTGATTCGATAGCACTTAATCAATCTAAATCATTAGGACATCTCGAATTTAACCTGAACCAACAGGTTTAAAAAAAAAAAAAAAGAAAGTGACTATGGCTCTCACCTGCCCTCTCCATCTCTGCAGTTGGGACACGAGCACGCCACCCTGCGCAGCCTCTTGCTCGGCTGACCCTCCTGCTCCGAAGGACTCTGTGCCTGCCCCAGTTGGTCTGGACTAACTGCGTTCAGACTGGTGTTGCTCAAGTTCCCTACAGTGACAGTCACTGGGCTGGACTGGACTTTAATACCCTCCTGAGCCTGCTGCTGGCCTGCGGAGCAAAAACATACAAGTTTGTTTTCTTTCTACAAGCTATGACAAGAATGTAACAAATTCACAACAAGACTGAACAACCGACAGCAAGTCTGACATTTCAGGAGTGCGTTACGATTCTTCTGCTCGTGTGGATGGTCCCATAGTGGATAATTTACAGTTTATCCCCAAACTCACCTTTGTGTCAGTGAATTATTTCACCTACTAATGTAGATTAGTATCTAGGAACTGCTACTGTAATCATAACCACAGTAAATCTGCTCGTCACAAAAGCTACTCACTGGAGAAATGCTAGTTAGTGCTGTTAGTTTTGTACTCTTCTTGTCTAACTCAATACTGATGTATAAAATCACACTATCCAGAAGAGCCGGAGTTCCTTTTTGGTGTCAGTTTTTCTCAAGGTTACTTTCTGGTGGTTTCTTTCAGGACAACCAAGTCTTCCTGTCTCGGTAGGAATCTACATCTTTTATTATGGAATACTTTGGATTACAAAACTACTTATTGCTTGGCTGTTATAAAAATACAACAAAGTACTAATTCTTAACAACAGACAGACAGAGCAATCTATGTGCAGACTGTTTGTACATTTACTCCTATTACAGCCATTATTCCTGTTACTTTTGCACACTGTTTAAACACACACGCGCACACACACGCACACGCACGCACGCACGCACGCACGCGCACGCACGCACACACACGCACACACACGCACACACACGCACACACACGCACACACACGCACACACGCACACACGCACACACACGCACACACGCACACACACGCACGCACACACACGCACAAGAGAGAGAGAGTCAGCAAACTGACATCTGCAAAAGTTTACTGCAGAACCGCGGGCGCTGTCAAACCCAAGCTTGTGATGTTCTGCCAAAGTCACTTTCATTACAAACTAAACTAAGTTTATAACCATGAGTATCAGCAAATCAGTAGACCTGGGTAACATCATGATATATATGATCAAAACAGTAATGAATTAGGTCATAATACACTTTCTTGGATACTGTATGAATCCTAACAGCCTTTAAAAAAAAAAAAAAAAAAAAAACTCTACAAGTTTGGATGATCTCATGGTAAAGTATCAAAACTTAAACCTATAGACTTAAGCATGTATCGTACACAGTTGTAAAAATGTCTTCAAGTATCTTAGTATGATATTTTTGGTGCAAATAAACAGCAAGTCGTCCTGCTGCTGCTGTCAACAACTTCACCAGTGTGCTGCGTTTTAACAGAAAATACAACCAGTAAGCGTACATGCTCTATTCCCTCCCTCTTTCAGTTTTTTGGGCAATTCATTAAATGAGGTGTCAAGTATGAAAATAAACACTGGTGAGTTGACAGTCATAGTGTGTTTAGAAACCATGACAATATTTCAACTGTGACATTTGTTGATTATACTCATCACAGCAGTCATGGACCATGGTCTGTATAGCTGTGAATCGCAGCTGCACCATCAATTCGATTCTTTGGAATTAGACAGCTATATGTTAATACAGATTATAAGGTATTAATAACCACTAAAAAGACCTAATAAGGACTAAACTGTTGTGTAACATGTGATGTTGATTTTTTTTTTTTTTTTTTTAAGTCAAAGGTCCAGTAGGTGGCTGTATTGCACCCACAACCCATACCTAAACAGTTCAAAAAGTGTGAATCGGTTCTGAATTAAAAATTGAGTCATCAACTTATTTAACTGAATCAGCCATTAAAAGATCGACTGAAACGCATAATCGTCTAATAGTCGAGATGTGGACGATGCGAAGTACTGCAGCAGAATTCTTGAAGAAATACTGTAGTAGATAAACCACTGAGGCTTTTGGATTTATCCAAATCATTTATATTTATGTACATGATTTAGCTGAAGGTGGATTATCTGACCAAGTTTAGCCAAAAGATAGAGACTTTAATTAATTAATTTATTTTACTTTATTTACCCTCTCTTGACTTATTATGGAACAAGTTGCAGGTTCTTCAAAAAGAATAAGAAAAAAAAAATCCCAGGATTTTTTTTTTCGCATACATTCATGTAATCATTGGACTCGCTTACCCTGCACCCCGGCAATAGTGAGTGGGACACCCTGCACCTGGACCCCTGCAGTCCCCAGACCTGCAATGTTGACCGTCTGCATGCCTGTCCCCGAGGCCAGCTGGGCCGTGTTCAGCGTGATGGGCGTTCCTCCGATAGCGAGAGGAGCGATCTGCGTGAATGCGCCACCGCTAGGACTGGAGGCCACCGGAGCCAGCGTTAGCTGCTGAGCCACACCTGCGTTCTGAACCTGCACCGTCTGCCAGCTGATCTGGCCGGTTGGTGTGAGCGTGGGGGCCCGAATCAGAACCTGTGCAGGGTTCTGAAAAGCCTGCAGTTGTACATTCTGCTGTAGCGTCTGAGCCGGCTGTAACTGAATGGAGCCCTGGACCAGCTGCTGTTGTGCCTGTGTCTGCTGCTGCGGCTGCTGGATCTGGATCTGCTGCAGCACCGGGTGACTAACGATGTGGAACTGCTGCACCGGGGCCTGCTGCTCAGACACTTGCAGACCGTTGGACTGAGCCGTGCTCTGGTTGTCAGAATCGCCGCCCTGGGCCCGTATGTCTTTTTGCCCCTCTGCACCTGCATCAGATGTCATTGACACTGAAGTTAAGGCGGTAGCGTCTGCAGAGATGGAGTCTGTGCCCCCTGATGTAGTCAAGCTGGTGGTCCCGGATGTAGATTCCAAGCTGGTCGCGATCAACTGGCTGCCGTTCGCCACATTCACGTCGTTTGACTGCAGAAGCTGCACTGATCCTCCTCCTGCGGCCGCCATGTTGTTGATGACGGGCAGTGCCAAAGTGACACCACCAATATTTATGGGTATTGTAGTGACCATGGGAGCTTGCGTGCCCTGAATGGTCTGCAGTTGGAGTGGATATGATGGCCGAATCTGCAGAGGGATGGCCTGATTTGCGACATTCTGGGAAACTACATTGGCCGACGTGGCTCTTGGAGGCGTGGCTAAGATGGCTTGATTGTTAGGGGTGTTAATGAGTTGAATCTGCTCAGGCTGGATGCTTAAAGTGGTCGGGTTGCTGGGGTTTAACTGGATCTGCTGACCGTCGACGGTCTGCAAGTGTGGGATCACCTGGTACTGGATCCCTCCTGTGGAATTAGGCATGTTTTGGACCTGAATGATCTGAAATTGCTGCTGCTGCTGCTGTGCGAGTGATGCGTTGTTCAAACCGGCCGATTTAACCTTTCGCCCAGGTGTGGCATCAACAGGGACCACGCTTGTCCCTGTTGCTACAGTGGCCATGCCAGAAGCCTGCATGTTGTCCTTGGTTACGGTTGTTGTTGCTGCAGCAGGCGAAGCGGCGATGATCTGCCAGCCGTTTCCTGTGAACTGAGCAGGGAGAAGCTCCAGCTGCTGAGGGGCATTCTGGAGCTGCAATAATCCTTGGCTGGGGTCGATGATGATCTGCTGCTGCATGCCGGGCTGCCCCTCCCCGCCCACGCCGCCTATTTTACTGCATGTGGCTGCAAGCAGAGCGAGAGGAGATGGCTGTGCATCCTGCTCACGTACACACACATACACACACACATGCAAAAAGAAGAAAGAAAAAAAAAGAGAACAAAAAGAAAGCACTGAGTGTCAGAAAATGTGGGCGGGATTACAGGAAGAGTGGGTGGGTGTGTGTGAACCACAATTTCTCCATTTCTTTCATGCACACCGCCTGCAAACTGGGTCAATGCGATACTGACACAAGACTAATACTAAAACATGTACATAGATGTCATTAGATTCAGGAAGACATCCTCATCTTTGTGTCGCTGTGACTCATATTAAGAGTTTGGCCAATGATTGATTCTGTTGCCAACTATCTTTAAAAGTCATTAACTTTATCTTGATGTGATATGCATTTAAGAGGCTTAATGAAAGAACAATAAAAAAATCAATGCATCTACACATATATTTCTCCAGTGGTTTACCAGAGCCTAAATGCCGAATAAAACACAATCCTAATGCATTATACTAATACTATTTTACTATATATAATAATGAGTCCTACAGGTGGTGCGATCTAAATTTTTACGGAGCACAGCATCCTGTGACTGCGTGATAGGAGCAAATTATTTTCCAAGTTTGTTTAGAATTGTAACAAAATCTGAAAAAAAGTTTAATACCTGATCTGGATATTTATAAAAATCATGGTACTTACAAAATCGCAATAAAAATCTAATCGACACCCAGCTATTGTTATAATATTGTATTGGCTGGTCCCTTATGATTCTCATGTATGTGTGAGTGCGTATGTATAGTACCAGTCAAAAGTTTGGACACAAGTTTGGATTTATTTTCTGTTCTAAAACAATATTGTTGATATTTTCAAGACTATTAAATAACACGTATGGCATTAGGTAATTAACTAACAGCAGCAACAGTCTTACTGTTATTTGAAGGCCAGAAGGTCAGCTGTTCTGGAACAGTTCTTGCAAGAACAGCATTGTCAAGTGCATTTGCAAAACACATCAAGCACCATGATGAAACTGGATCTAATGAAGACCTTCCCAGGAAACCAAGACTAAAACTTACCTCTGCTGCAGAGGAGATCATTTGGAGTACCAACCTCAGCAATCACCAATTAACAAACAGCACCCCAGATTAGAGACGTTTTGAAGGCTTTACAGATCTTGAGTAGCAGATACATCTAAATATCAACTGTTCAAAAGAGATTATTAAATATTTTGGATGCCTTCAGCATTATTTTGAATGAATGTAGAAAGAAATACAAATCGGGTAAGACCATGGAATTAAAGTGTGTGTCCAAACTTTTGACACCAGATGTGTTGACTCAAGTTCATCAAAAGTACAAGATTTGATTGCGTGTGTGTGTGCGTGTGTGTGTGCATGCGTGAGTGTGTGTGTGCATGCGTGTGTGTAAAAAGTGCTAATTTGCCTTGTCTATAGGGACTTACACGAAACACTGTATATTATAGTATGGCGAGAACCCTGATAACGGTCACTGGGTTACAAAACCACAAACAAAACAATCTAATTATGGCATGTCTACGCCTGTCCTGAGATGCGTCTTAACAACCTAACAAAAGTACAGAAACGTGTTACAGTGTACACAGCACAATACTGATTAAAGGCAAACACAAGGTAGACAGCAGGGTACTATAAAGGGGGGACTACAACTAGGGTTGTGGGGTAATAACCAAAACTCATTACTTATATGCACTAGACAGCACATAACCTCAGATGACTTTGCTGCATGCTGTATAGTGCGGAAGTGTGCAGTGTGATCAGGAAGACGTACAGTACGTGTGTGTGTGTGTGTGTGTGTGGAGGAATAGTGCGCCAAGTTGATAGGACAAACTTTTTGTCATACCTGCGAGGAGTTTTTTCCTTTATTGCCCTTTTCACCACCACCTGACTTCCCCCCGTCTGTCGCCATGACTTCTTTCTTTTGATCTGCGAAAACATTTTAAAAACATAAATCAACATCAGAGAGAAACTAAGTAGCTTAGCGCCTTTTAGCTTAGAGAGGGCCGCGTCCCAATCCGCATAGTGTTCCCTTAAACAGCGCCCTCTTACATACAGGCTCACACAGCGTACACAGTGCACTACGTGTTTAATAGTAATGCGATTGGGATTGCGCCCAGCTTTCTATAAGTCTACGGAGACAAATAGTCGGAATATATATATATATATATATATATATAATTACATATTTAATCTAGCTTTACATTAAATGATATACATGTTACATATAAAATTTGGGTTGAACGATTAAGGCAAACTGGAGACAATGGTTAGACTGGTTGCACAATGGTGTCAAAACGAAGACGAAGGAATCTTAAAAAGAATACATGAGCAATATGGATATAAGAGCAAAACAAAAACACGGAAGAGGAAAAATGGGGAAAGGAGGCGACAGGTTGCCACAGAGAGAGGGAAAGACAGAGGGGTGGAGACGATAATATGGGAGGGAGGGTACGCACCACTCATCCCGCATTAATAAAACCGGAGAGGAGTTGTTAACGAAAAAAAGGCCGGACGCTGTGGAGGCAGAGGCAGGCAGAAGGCCCGGAGAAGGACGGCCTATTTTTCCCCACGAATGGCTGCTGCTGCTGCGCTGCGCCGCACATCCACCGGAGAGCCGAGGCGAGGCGAGCAGACCCACCCGCCAGGAAGGGCGGTACCAACCGCGGCCACTACTACAATTCCACCCAGCTATAACCACCACCTACCCCGGCGGTATATAATTAAAACCGCACTTTACCTTTTGATGCTTTTTTCTCCCCTGCGACTTGTAGTCTGGTTGAAATTTTTAAGTGTTTCCACGGAAACGCATCCAAATCCAACTTAACGCTCTATGTATGTGTGCCTGTGTCTGTGTGTGTGTCTCTCCCCCAAAGCTCCACCCACTTTCATTTAAATAGCACGTCTGAAAAAATATTCACCCATACTCTTCTTTTTTAATGTACTTATTTCCATTTCCATAAAATTATTGTAATGTTAACATTATTCACACTCTACGTCCTAAAACCTTTAAATATTGCAAACGTTCCTTATTTCCCCCCTCAGTCACAATTGTATTTTGTTGCTTTTGTGGGCGGATGCTCCCCGCCCACATATTCAGATTGGCCGTTAACCGTCGGAAGGCGCGTGCAACTATGGGGATTGTAGTTTAAAACCAGGTGAAAGTTAGCTATACGGATAGGGACGAAGACTACAAGTCCCATAAAGTTTAGCGCGAATATGTGCCCTCAGGTGGGGGGGGGTGTTATCATGTTCGGTTGAAGGGAATGAAGAAGGGCGGTAACTTGTGCTGTGTGGGGGTTGGGCGAATGCAAACGGGTGGAGAGAGAACCCGAGTACTCCCTTCAGCAGGGTTGTGTTAGGAAAAATAAAAAATAATCATTAATAATTCTGAACATGCATGTTTGAGTTGAATGACCAATTTATTTTACACAATTCTTTCCAAACAAACTTTGTTGTTAGGGATTTATTCCTAATAAGGACGTGGTTATTCCAGGTGTTGTCACAGGTTATGATTTCTTTAAATTATATGAAATATACATTTTGTACATTTTTTTTTTCTTACAAATTCTTATGATGTGTCAACCAAGGACACCTGCGCCACACTTCACAACAACCCCGTTTGTTTAGAGATTATGAAGCTGCTAAAATGGTGGTTTGCTGTACAAAATAAATCATTATATAATAAATTCTTAATAGAAGTAAAGTAGCAGAAGATAAAGTGTATATAATTTTTGACAGACTGGATTCAGAGTTTTTAATAGCCTTGTTGTGATGGCCCCCTGGTGACCATGAGCATCATTACATGCTGATGTACATTTGCTAAAGTTTACTATAGGGCACTGTGACATAGTGTTTAGCACTGCTGCCTCACACCTCCAGGGTCGGGGGTTTGATTCCTGCTTCGTGTGTGTGTGTGTGTGTGTAGTTTTGGACATGATCTGCATGTGCTTGATGGGTTTCCTTCGGGTACTCAAGTTTCCTCCCACAGTCCAAAGACAAGCAGATTAGGTTAATTGGCGTCCCCAAATTGCCCGTAGTGTGTGAATCAGTGTGTGAGTGTGTGTATGTCTGTGTGCAAAGCGATCGATTGACACCCTGTCCAGGGTGTACACCGCTTAGTGCCCTAAGTCTGGGATAGGTTCCATGCCCCCTGCTAATCAATATAGACAATGAGTATAATTGGATATCATTTTAAGTATTATACTGCATAGTAATTAGCACTGTTTCCTCGCACCTCCAGGGTTGAGGTTTCGATCCCACCTCAGGTCTGTGTGCATAGAGTTTACATGTTCTCCCTATGCTTGGTGTGTGTGTGTGTGTGTGTAAAGTTGCATTGAAATAAGGACCTTTACAGTAGGAGAGTGATTGATACAGCATCTACCTTCACAATCAGACAATCAATGTTTTACTGCTCGTCCACAAGGGGGCAATATAGGACCTATACAACATAGACACGTCTCTTGCTCAACTCTTGTCAATGCTGAAATTACTGTACTGTGCAAAAGTATAAGGAACCCTGTTTTTTCACAAACTTTATTATATACAGTATGTTTATTTTATGACTTCATTATAAAGTCAGTACAAAAACATTTCTCACTCAAAAACAATGCAAACTCCATGCACACAGAGGCAGGAATCAAACCTGGATGGGAATCGAACCTAGACCCTAAAGAAGAAAGGCAACAGTGCTAACCACTAAGCCACCATGCTGCCTAAAAGCTTTTTTGATTTTCAAATTTGCCTACATGAAAAAAAGAAGGTTTGACAATGTCCTCAAATGGACTGCGGTTGGATTTGCAGGATGTTCAGTAAAACTAGGCAGCTAATTTTCTTATGAAACTGCACAAATTGTACCCGAGACTGTATTAGAAGCAAACTACTGTCACACCAATTAATTGACTTTGTTGTTTACTGCATTTTATAGTATTTTTTTTTTTAATGTAGAAACTAGTTTTGGAAGACATCCTTGCTCTATATTAGTTATTTGCATATGCCTAAGACTGTTGCACAGTATTGTTTGTCCTCTTAGGGGCACAATTATAAGTGAGGAAATTTGACTTAGACAGCTGGTAAACTACATGTGTATACTAGGAACCCAGACAGATAGGAACTGAGAAATCAGGTCTGTAGTAATATGTGTCAGATGTTGACCTGGATTTGGGGCTGGGGTTTGACCTGGGACTGGTATCAGATTGGAATTGGAATTGTGATTTGATTTTTATATGGCACTGAGATTTGATTTGGAAATGGGACTGGGATAGGGATTGTATTTGTGACTGGATTCGTATTTTGGACTTTAACTGGAACTGGGATTAAATACAAATTTCAGAAGTGGAATTTGACAACGATTTGACAGCTCTATTAGCTCTAATGATAGCATACATACCACGAGTGTCAGAGCATGAAACACTTTTATCCTCTTGGAGCATGACATGACAAAGACTCTCAGGAGAGTGAGCACAGGATTCTTCCTGGCACAGTCAGTAATCCACACATGCTTTAAACAGAATTTCACTGTTCCTTTACCAAAGAAATCCCAGCCTGATTGCCTCAACGTTTATTATCCAGCAGCCCTGACCTAAGTTGTTAAAATGTTTTTAAAGGCTGGTTAAAAACTTCATCATGTCTTCATTACCTGACTAGCTGGACCCATTGCAATTTACATACCGTCCCAATCAATCAATCAATTAATGATGCTATCACATAGGCAAAGGTGATGATTTCATACATAAAATAACTTTCAAACATACCACCACGTTGGAGGTCCTGGGTCCATCCCTGTGCCACTTCCTACTTCAATCAGTACACACGGATAGACATTTCTCAAACGTATTTAGCAATGAAGCCCCCAGGGTTGTCTTCTGAGCCCCCTGCTGTTCTCACTGTACATTTATAATAGTGTGGCCTCTTGCAACTCTAGTACCATTGTTAAGTTTCGATTGGCCTGGTTTCTGACAATGATGAGAGGGTCTATCTAGATGAGACAAAAACCTGGAATACTGGTGCTAGGACAGCAACCTCCTCCTTAACATTTATGTTTATTCCTGTTTTTATTCCATGGGCATTCTGGAAACATTTCAGTGCACATTGTACAGTGAATGGTGTGTGAGACCAATGGAATTTGAATTTGATTTGCCATGATAATCTGATTTAGATTGGGGATTAGATTTGGAATTGAATTTGGATTTATTCTGTATTGGGATAAAATTTGGATTTGGGCCTTGAATAAGGACTGGAATTGGACTTGGGAATCCCAATGCCAAATCAAATCTTAATTCCAATCCCACAACTAGGTCCAATTATTAATCATTTCATCCATCCACTCATTCACCCCAGGGGCCATTTATTGAAACCAGATGATATTGAATCAGATGATAGCACAGATTAATGTCATAAACAAAACCAATCTAAGTAGCTTGTTTTGTAAACATGAAGAAGATTATATAATTATTAAAGCCAATACCCAGTGTAAGTATGTATCCAATGATGTAAACTTTAAAGCACTTTATGTCGCTATGGATAATAGCGTCTGCCAAATGCCTAAATGTAAATGTAAATGTATTTAACTTTTACCCACAGAATTTAATCCAGATATGCTGTGTTAAAATGTTGACCTGAAGTATTTTTATTCTAGTTTCATTCAGTTATAGTTACATGGCCCGGACAAAAGATGAAATGTTTTTCCACATTTACCTTTGATTACACGATGTTGTGGGAAGTTACTGCGTGAGAGAGCCACTCACTCACTCACTCACTCATTGTCGTCTATATACCGCTTTATATGGAGCCTATCCCAGGAGACTTAATGCACGAGGCAGGGTACACTCTGGACAGGGTGCCAATCCATCGCAGGACACACACATACACACACTCATTCACACACAACAGGCAATTTGGAGAACACCAATTAACCTAGTCTGTATGTCTTTGGACTGTGGGAGGAAACCGGAGTGCCCGGAGGAAACCCACCAAGCACAAAGAGTACATGCAAACTTCATGCACACAGAGACAGGAATCGAACTCGGACAGTGCTAACCACTACACCACCGTGCTGCCGTCACAGAGCCACTCATTCAAAATTTGTCCTATGCCATCAGGAAAAAATAATCCATTGATGCGATAACCTGATAAGTGCATTCAGGTCATCGGCTGACTTCATTTTATTTTTTCTTATGGTCAGGCGGCTGTTCCAATCCTGTGAGATTGCGTGTGATTGGAAATGCTCTTACTTTCACTATTGACCATATCTATGCAACTTCCCCAAGTGTTTAAGTGATGTCCATTCATGTTTTTTAAGCACATTTCTTCCATAAAGTTGACGATTCAGTACTTTCCTTTAATAATGTGTTGAATGGTTCTTAGCCCAGTTCCAGTAATGTCAATTCTCTGTTGAGTTTTGTTTTCTTAGCTTGATCCGGCCCAGTAATTTAACCTTTTTAAAATGGTGACTTTTTTGTCCATGCCGTGTACTGTATATTAAAGTTATATTGAGTTTATACAGTATATAAATATTAATGTTGATCTGCAAGTTCGTTACACAAACATGATGGTTGTACAGCTGTGATTCTTACTTCACAGACTTGCCGGTATCATCACACAAAAACGTGAATGACTGTAAGAGCTTGTTAATGTGTTGCAACTTGCAGACAAATATTTAGGTAACAAATCACTCTCATGCCTATAATTATACAGTCACGCTTGAGGGTTATTTTGAAATGGCAATCAGCGCAGACATTGGTGTCAGACTACAGGAACTTTGGCACTGATGTTACTTCTTGTTTCTGTTCAAAAAGCTGAGAAGAGACCCACGAAGACTTTGATGTGTTTATGTATACTTGCAGAAATTAGAGGTTTAGGCACGAGCTGGGAGGTGAGCCTAACTGTTTACATAAAAAGAAGAGTAAAAGTGTTTAAATGTAGTTTTGGCAAATGTTGCATGAAAATGTATGAGAACAAACCCACAAACATTCCATAACATCCAGTTTTCAGTGTAAATCTGTAAGGTAGTCAATATGTTTTTTTTGTTTGGCTACTTGTTTCCTTTCAACAACTAATTGTGGCACATTGCAAAAGAAACATGCAATTTCAAATAAAAAGTGCTAAAACCAAAAAATTCTGATGCTACCGAACAATAAAAAATTTTCAATATGCATTATAATATACATAAAATTCTGGAAAACTGCCAGAATTATGAAAAATTATAATTCAACAGAAAAGGCAGGGAACTGCTTGGAGCCCCAGGCCACTAGGGACCTGCAAGGGCTGACAAACTGTAAACTACGGCAGTGGCAATGAGCAAAGTTTGTAATGACAATAGAAAACCTGTGTTTTTATTTTCTTTATATTTTGAAATTTCAAGGTTTTTTTTTTCAATTCTTAATATTTGTATAATGAAATGTCAAGATTATTTGTTCTTTATATTTATATTTTAAAAATAATATTGTGCACTTTATAACTTAAAAATGTTTGCCTTTTTTCAGGTTTTTCATTGGTGTCAGATTATTCATAATGATTGCTGGTAATGATTGCTGGTTGGAGAGGCCCAGTGCATATTTTTGCCTAGGGCCCCTAAAAAAGTTGTTGTCTCATCAGTGACAACAGTGCCTTATCATAGTAGTCCATGACTGCTGCAGAAACTGTCACAGACACGAGTGTAAATGTGCTTTAGCTTGGTTTCAACATTCTCCAAAAGTCCATTTAACACATTTAGTTCATTCATGGAAGCTGTGAAGTAATGTGATTGACTTTTTTCTTGTCACTTTTTGCTATGAAATGCATCATTCAATGTCATAGTTAAAGCTTCTGAAAGAAGAATATATCAAATATTTTTAAAAGACTTTGGGTACATGAGCATAATAATTTGGGATGATAAAATGGCATTTATCATATTTTGCTGTAAAACCCATAACTTAAAAAAAGAAAGAAGAAGGAAAGAAAAAAAAAGAAAAGTATAAAAGTACACTTTAGAAAATGTAAAAAAATACTAGGAATATAATTTTGTGTACAAAGTTTTTACTTTTGGTACAATCTATCTGGAAACTAAAATTATGAAATAATAAGCTTACACATAATCACATTTTAGCTTATCAGTGGGTGAATTAAAAAACAATATACAATAAAATTAAATGACGGCAATCTAAAACTTGTAAATAGTTTGGTTCACACTTTTTGAGAAATAAACAAAGTTGTCACTATAATCGTACCCTGTAATTTATTAATTTTATCAAGAAAACAAAAATATAATCATAAGTCAGATAAGTGTGTGAGGAGAAATTACTTCCTCTTCTTCTTGTCAAAACAGAGTCATAAAACAGCAGCTGCTTCTTCATGATGATGAGTCAATAACGAGTTGAATGTGATGGCAGCGTTTATGAATGTGTGTGTGTGTGTGTACACTTGTAACCTACTTTTCACTGTAAAACACTGGCACGCTTCCTCAAGCACTTGTAGTCTGTGTGTGTGCGTGTGTGTGTATGTGTGTGGCGTCTCGTTGTCTCTGTGTCCTGAGGGTGAGACTCGAGGTGATCTGGGTGCGTGTGAGAGCGTGTTTTGGCAGCCTGCTCTGTTCTTCATAAAGTGATTGTGTTGACAGATCAACACCATCGTGTTTTTATTAACCCACCACAGCATTAAGATGGGAGTGTGTGTGCGTGTGTGTTTGTGTGTGTGTGTGTGTGTGTGTGCTGCAGGTGATCCTGTCAGCAGGTGGATGTTCAAACTGAGAAAATTCAGCCACAAAACACAGGTTATATCAATGTCCTATTCAAATATTAATTAATTCATCTCATTGACTTGCTTTCACTTTGTCTTGCTTTCACAGCAGTATTTTTACATTTCTCTCTCTCTCTCTCTCTCTCTCTCTCTCTCTCTCTCCAGAACCAATCTAAGAAACTAAACACTGAGCAGAGAACCCAGATTAAAATAAAATTTTATCTTTTCTCGTCTTTAATCTTGCTCACCTCTTTGTTTGTCTGTCTGTCTGTTTTTCTGTCCGTCTCAATGTTTTCAGTCTCTCTAGTACCAAGTTGCAATCAGGGTCTCAGTGTCTCTCAAAAGAACTGAAGAATCGCTGTAAAGGGAAAAATATCATTTCTTGTTATGGTGTAGACAGACAACATTTTGTGGGACATTATGTTCGAAAGCAGATGCAACAAGAGACTGTGAAGTAGTTTCAGTTCTTGACATTTTATTTCCTATCCTATTCCTATTTCCTAAGTGAAGTGAGCCAGAAGTAAACATGTACCATGGCTTAGCACTTGTGTTCTAAACACTTTAGTGGATGAACTGAAAAATGAATACATTTTTTAAAATGTCAATATTTAACAGGTATGATCCAATTTCCTATTGGTTTTATTTGTGTTTCTAGATGTTGCCCAATGACAACCAGTTTGTTCACTTCCATACTTAGCGCTGTAGTTATTATTGCACCTAGTGGTCAAAATTTAAACTGCAATATGCATTAATAGAGGCTTATTGGGACAAGAACCATGCTGCCCCACACCAGAAGCACCAAAAGCATTTTTTGAAAGGGCTCAAATTCATGGCATTTCATCAGAAAATCTACATAAAATTCTGACATATCAAATATCTTAATGATTGCAATGAGGACTAAGTTAATGGTAACAACAATAGTAATAACTGAATAATATGAGTTAATAACTGATGCTAAAGACACTTTACAAAAATTCCGAAGCTATTTGTGGTGTACACATTTATTTATTAAAGTCATACTGTTGTCATGTTGTGAGCTGAGATCGGTTATTCATACCTTACACTGAGGTTAACAAGACAGCAGTTGTGCATCAGCTTGTTATATCACTAAACAGGTTTCCATGTGCACCATTCAGACTTCAACTGAGAATAAAACCTTACAGAAAGGCACCTTTTGGATTCAAAATTGTATTTAGTAAGTTTTATTAAATACACCTACTGCAGCAGTTCTACAGTTATCTGCAGTTCTACAGGTAACAGTTTCTACAGTCATCTAATCTGAAAAGTTGGAAGAGGCACATTTGCCCTCAATTTGAAAGGGCATGATGCCTCTGCTAAGAACTGAATAGTTAATGATAGAACTGCAGAATTTGCACAGAATGCATGTGAATTTTATTTCCCATTCAAAGTGACTTTCTTTAGTGACTGGAAACACATCTGCTAGATCAAAAACAGTTAAATAAAGTAACATCTAAAACCTTGAAAAATTTGCTGCTAGACTGTTACTACTAGCAACAGCTTATTAACCGTGTGTTACCCTAAAAATACATGAGACCATAGAGACTACTGCATACAGTAAGTCAAATAGGACAGACTCTCAGTTTCATTTTGTTTGGGGTTACATTGGTTTAAATGTCATTCTGCACCACTGAAATCTATAGTAATGAGCCAGTGTTGATATTAATAGAAGATGAAATGAAATGATCTCTTTCACTATGGGTTAGTGGTTAGCACTGTGGTGTCGCACCTCCATGGTCGTGGTTCAATTCCTGCCTCAAGTCTGTGTACGCAGAGTTTACATGTTCTCCCTGTGCTTGGTGGGTTTTCCAGTTTCCTCCCACTGTCCAAAGACAAGCGGGTTAGATTAATTGTGTGAATGACAATCATTCAAAGTGTGTGTGTGTGTGTGTGTGTGTGTGTGTGTCTCCGTGTTTTTTTTTCTCTCCTCTTTTATCACTGTGTGCAAGTAAAGGCACAGAGGAGCATGTGATGTAACAGACTTGCTATGTCTTTGTCATGTCCTTCAGGGCAGAGTCAAATTATTTATTTGCCATTAAAACCTGAAAGCTTGAATTGGTGTATGCTTGTGTATATGAAAGAGAGAGAGAAGGTATGTGAGTACTAGCAGTGTGTTAAAAGATAAGGCCCTGGGCGACTAACCGCAGGAATGTGTGTATCCTGATTTACTGAGGAATAACATAACTTCCTGAACCGGAAACAGAGATGGTGTGTGTGTGTGTGTGTGTGTGTGTGTGGTTGCGTGTGTTTATGAGCCTGTACTGATGTACATGATGCAGCTTGTCAAAATGTTGGCATTTATTGAATGCATCATGTGTCTCCTGCCAGTCTCAGCTGCCGACTTTCTCATTGTCTCCTTCAAAAAAACATCATGAAGAACAGAAATTGCGTGTCTAATACTTTAAGTGTTTGGTTATGAATGAGTGCCAGTAAGGGTGTAGAGACTATTGTCGACTTCTTGCTGAATCCCACAGACAGATAATTTTCCTCTTCTGCACAAAATCCTCTACTAGTGTGGCGTGTAAATGCTATCTACAAATTAAAGAGTAATAATAAAAAAAATTAATGCATCTGGGTTAGCAGAGAGTATGCTGAACATTGGATGTGGATCAAATTTTGTCCGGAACATTGATGCTTTCTCCGTGTTTTAAGAATGTCACTATGTATTTACATAAAGCTGCTTCTAGCAGGCATAAGACCTCACACATGGGCTTTTTTTTTTTTTGTACTTGCTGTACACATCGGCTCAACGAAGACACTCAACAACAGCAGAACCTGTAGCTGCATGTGTTCTAGAAAATAGTAACAAAAAATATTTCAATTTTGCTTGTTGTGATTGCGTATATCTTGATCAGTCTTAAAACATTAATATGTTATAGTAATTATTAAAGCAATTTATATAACACCTATTTTATATTCATGTTTTTGTAATGAGTTTGCAGGTAGCAATTGCTTTTAAGATATTAAGACTAAAGGTATTTATGGCAAATTGTGCTCTTTGTGTGTGTGTGTGTGTGTGTGTGTGTGTGTGTGTGTGTGTGAGAGAGAGA
>JAQMYJ010000023.1:29608705-29625482 GCA_030014305.1 Clarias laeviceps | reverse complement strand
CACACACACAAACACTCAAACACACACACACACACACACAAACACACACACACAAACACACACAAACACACACACAAACACACACACAAACACACACACACACACACAAACACACAAACACACACACACACACACACACACACACACACACACACACACAGACACACACACACACACACCATTCTTGTATATATTATGAATAAAGAATATAATACAGACATAGTATCTAACAATTATAATAAGAAATAATAAAAAGGTATTTAAATTCTGTTCTATTTATACAATTCTTACACAATATAATTGAAAAATAGCATTCAAGAATCATGAAAAGTGCAAAAAAAATTTTTTATTATGTTTTAGATAATAAATTGTGATGTAGTTATTTGTTTATTTATTTATTTCTCATTCATGTATTTTCCCCTTTAAGCGTCCATTTTATACTTATGGAGAAAAGAAATTTTCACTATAAGAAAAAAATCAATTATAAAAAATTTGTTCTGTTACAAAAACCTGAAAGGACATTGTGCATGTGCACAAAAATGGCCATGTGATTATGTCCAGCTGACATGTATTGGTATCCAAAGTATGGACAATAATGTCCCGTTTAGAAAATACCAACCTAAAAAAGGGACATCGCAATGCATCGACTTGGCACAGCACAAGTCCTGGAATTACCAAAGTACAAGTTCCAGGCTATGGAACAGATTCTGAATAACTGGTTCCACTGCTTATTGTCCTAGATCTGGAAGGACAAGAGTGTCTGCGCCAATACAAGACAGACTTATTTAAGAAATCGTACAGAAAATGCTGCCCCTACTGCTGCTGGTATTCCAGGTGGCAGTCCAGCTGCTACCACACGTCAGCAACGTTTGGTAGCAGCAGGCCCTGAAGGAGGCCAAACCATGGGGCAGGGTTTATTCTATGTCATTGTCAACATCGTCTGAATTTTGAATTTAACATGTGCATATTACTTTTGTCCTTATATATATAGTTTCAAAGTTTGTTTGGAATTATACTTTGAGCCCGATTCAACCCTGTTACAACTACAGATTTGACAAACCTTGCATTTAACTTTTCACTGTTAACTTTACTCACACTGTGGCAGGCAGGAATAATGCTGGTGGAAGAGCTAATACTTTTAGTTAAAATTAACTTAAAAAAATTACATCAGGAATATTGAAGGTCTGTTTGGATCCTGGAAGCAAATGGTTTCCTATCAGAGAGAAATTTTAGTAACACAAAGAACAGGTTTGGAATTCTTTTTAAAATCCAAACCACTTTTTTGAATGCTGAACAGCTCTGGAAAACTGATAATCTCAAAGTTTTCTGAGACAAATGCAGCTATAACGCAATAAGAAGGCTTTACTGACCTTATCAATACACACTCTAAATCCAAATTTGTAGAGCAAGGCCCAATGGGATAACGAGAGGATAAACCAAGTAGTATTAAACTGAATAAGCAAAGGGTCTAGCTGAGCAATGCTTGGAGCTAGACAATCAGCAAGACTTCAAAAGGGTCTACTGAAAATTGTGATCTCATACACTGATTAGCCATAATATTAACACCAAATAACATTAACACATTAAAACTGATAATCAATGATATACTAGCAAATGGATGACAGGAACATAGGCACGCAAAGCTCTCCCATGCCTGCAAAAAGGCCAGCCTGTCCGGTTCGATCCAACAGAAAAGCATAAATTGCTGAAAAAGTCAATACTGGCCACAAAAGAAAGGCACCAGAACACCTAGTGCACCAAAGCCTGATGCACCTGCGGCCCAAACGGCAAAGAGCCCAAGGCTGCCAATCTGGCTTCCAGATTCCTCAGATCCCAATCCGATCAAGTCTACATGGAATGCACGAACAAAACGGATCCACAGAGGTCCTACACAACAACCCACAGCACCCATAGGATCCACTGCCAATATCCTGGAGGGAAGTACCACAAAAGACCCCCAGATACCGTGCAGAGCCACGCCCTGAGGTGCCAGAGTTGCTCTGATGGAACAAGAAGAACCTATATGGTTTTAATATTAATATTTTTAATATTATGGCTGCATATTGGTGCATTTATAAATGAAGAAGTGACCAGGGAATTGAGGTCAGAGGTCACACTAGACCTCTCCTCATAGGTATGGAGGGTCCATCTCAGTCATTTACTCATATTCCGACAGCCATGTCATTAAAAAGGATTGTCCAGGGTTTTTTTTCCTTTAAAGCCATGAATGCTATAAAGCATTCCCTTTAAACCAGACCTTTAAAGATCCCTCAGAGGAACAACTGCTTTCCCAATTAACTCATAAGGCAGTTGTGTGATAATTGTCAGTAAAGATTAGAAATATGCAACATTAAAGTATATTGCAAATTTAAAACCTAACAGTTATACTCTAACAATGAAAACACTAGAATGTGAATCAAAAATCTTACCAGTGTATTTGGTGTACACTGCCTTCTTTAGAAATACAAGACATGTGTTGTAATAAACAAAAAGCCTGTTACTACTTAGCAGAGCTAGCCTTACTGCTCCAGAGAGTTTCACGCTCATTTAATATCAGTCATTGTTGGCATAAAAGTGAGAATGAAAATAAATCCCTGAACATCGTTCAAGTCAATGAATTACATGCTTAAACTAAAACTGACAGCCTCTGTGTTTCTGTAACATAATAATTCTGATCAAATTTCAAACATGTCTCACAGTAAGCAAACTTCTGTAGGTTGAGAAATTCTCCAAGTTTATCTTATTGTCCTCACTCCAGAACAAATAACCTCAATTATTCAGTAGTGACCTCATCAGAGAAGGTATTTTAAGATCAAACAGCTGAGTGCCATAAAGAAGTGAGGTGTGCAGGTAAAAGCTTCCTCCCAGACTCCCATTAGAGTGCTGCTCACTGGGTGAGGCCTTTTTGCCCAAGACACCTTTTAGCCCCAGGTGAGGGCCTGATTGGTTAATTGCCCTGGGAACCAAACTGGCATGTGGATAAGTTCTGACATGCACTTTACTCAGCAGGACAAGTGTGAAGGATGTAGAACCCAGCTTGAGCTTAGGAACAGCTTTGCTGAATGCAGTTTGTGAGTTATTTGTTGCATTTACTGGAACCAAACTAGGAAAGCAATGGAAGGTCAGAGAAATTACACTGGGAGCTGACTGAGAATCTAGATGAAGCAAATTTTCTTTTATTATGATCTAACTTTTTCTTTGGGGTCATGTACAGAGAGACTGGGACCGAGTAACCAGAAGCACAGAGAACCAAGGTTTAACAAGAACTCAGTCTTTTAGGACTTTAAGGAACCTTGCTACTTCTGGAGCTCTTGTCACCCTGCGATCCAATCTGGTGTCAGGAGAAGTGGACAAGTGTGCAATCAGAAAACAAAGGACTCTTTTCATGACTTAAATGTCTTTTGTAATGCTAAAGGAAGAAAAAGCATTGGCTAATTACACGGTATTCACGAGACACCTTAAGGCCTTTGTCTGCCTGGTCAGGATTGATTGAGTTGGGAGGGGGGGTTGTTATTTTACAACAGTTATCTGAACCTGCTCCACTTCAAAAGCCAGTGTGAAGGAGAGAAACAGAGGGAGGGGGAGCATTTGGTAGCCTCTAGACTTTTTCAAGATTGCCAGAAGTGTCCTGTGAAGTTGCTCTTATTACACTTGTTGCACCCCTCATAATGCTAAGTGGTGTATGAGGAACTTCTCTCTCTCTCGCTCTCGCTCTCTCTCTCTCTCTCTCTCTCTCGCTCTCTCTCTCTCTCTCTCTCTCTCTCTCTGAAGGTTGATAAAAAAGATTCTTTATAGATAAATGGAGCAACAGCAATCTATCAAAATTCTCCCAGTCATAAGTCTTTCACTTTCACCTCATCTTATCTTAAATTCATCCTTTTTATCTCAGACTTTTAATTACAGGTTGAATAAATAGCACAATAAAATCAATTAAGCAATTAAAATATACAAATGATAATTTGTAATGCTATTTTATCAATAATATTTACAGGTTTACCTTCAAATGTGCATGCCTTTAATAAAGCACACAATTTAGATAAATTACAATATGCTGTTTTACTGTACATTCTGCTAAGATTTTGATTTTCTGGTTGCCACTGTGTATCATTTTGAGTATCGTAACACTTGATTAAAGCCTAGGAAACTCCAAGTGTTCAGAAAGTTTTTTAAATTTTATTTTAGTTTTTAAGTTTTCAGGCTGGATTTAAAAATCATTACAGTATCTATTACATTTTGACGAATAATTTCATAATTTTTAAGTTCTGTTCTGCCTTTTGTATTTTTTTTTCTTTACTTAAATCATTTATAATATTTGTGTTCTGAGAGCAGAAAGAAGATAAAGAGTCTGAACTGAGAGTCTGAGAAGTCAGACACAAAGTAATCTTACACCACAAAGCGATATTTTGAAGTTATAGGGGGAAAAAAACATATTCTTTGAATATATTACCTGTGTTGTGAATTTTTATACGGAATTGGCTAAACCTTTTGTAAGGACATTTTTGTAACATAAGACTACAGCAGGAAAGTGCAATCGAAAGAGTTCAAAAAGGCTTTGAAGATACTCCAGGTTAGAGATCACCTGAGAGAGAGAGAGAAAGAGAGAGAGAGCACTTGAAGGACATTTTACAGGAGCACTAAGTGGTAGGTGCAGCACACATGATAAAGATTGATGTGAAGATAAAGCTAGTCAGAAAGAGAGACAGAGTTTTGGAGAGAGAGCAAGAGGAAAAACCCATCCTCTGTGCATTAAGTGCTATACAGGAATTGGCTTGCCCAGCAGGGCTGAGCAGTATAACCCAGGCGCCAGCTCCTCTGCTGTACATCTGGTTGGGTGCTCTGTGTGGCCACGGGCTAACACCCTGTTTCCCGGCACCTGCCAACCCCACACACGCAGTAAACTTCTACAGGAAACATATTTCTGAGAGCCAAAACCCTTTGCCGTTTCACATATTTTAAGAAAAAAAATGGTCAAATAGTATTTATTAAGACTCTAATAGTATAATAAAAAACATATATAAATAATATTAGTACAATTTGAATTAGATTTTACAACTGCAATTAAAGCCTTGTTTTTTTCAGCTATGAGTTGTTGCCACCTAATTCTTTTTAAGTGTAGATGAAATGTAAAATGATCTGATACAAACTTTACTGTACTTTAAGTTCTTTGGATTTTTAATTCATGATCAAATGCAACAAAAATGGTCAATTAGTCTATGTTAAGATATCAATAAGAAACATTTAAAAGATGACCAAATAGTTTATCTACCTTTTTAATTTTTTTTTGTTTTATTTAAAACTGAACTAATGAATGAATGTAAAACATGTAAAAGAAAGTAACATTCTGTACTTAACATCACCATTAAAATTGAAGTACTGACCAAGTTCTTTGTACAACGTCACATCTCTGTATGAAGCATGTGATTTGACATGACTGCCAGTACTTTGCCAGTAATTTGTGGAATCCATACCAGCTCAAATCAAAGCTGCCACCAAAATAAACTGGTGATATAAGAAATATGTGTGTTCTAACACATAAAGTCTAACCAAGATGAAATTTCTAATGAATGAAGGCAAAAAACTGATTGACATTCACAGAAGATTTCAAGCATAGTATGGTGATGAGAGTCTTATCAACAGTTAAAAATTTTAATGGTGCAAACATTTAAAAGAAGGCCATACACCCGTGAATGATGATCCCAACCATGGTGGCTCAGAGCCCACTGCAGTCATTCCTGTAAACATTCAATGAATAGAATGCCTGATCCTTCTTAACTTGTGGAAGAGACAGTTAACTGAACTGTACACACATCATTCACCAACACCACTTGCACATTACACGAACTTGGTTGGAAGTTATTGCCACATCCCCCTTTCAGTCCTGACCTTGCTCGAAGCCATTTCCACATTTTTGAGCCATTAAAGCAATTCCAGCATTTCAGACGTCAATTGCTAATTAATTGCTCCGGCATACTGAGAAAACTTTCTACCTCGATGGTATCCAAGGACTAGTGAAACGCTGGGATAAGTGCATTAGTGTTGCAGGGGTTATATACAGTAGAGAAAGAAAGGGAGTTATTAACTATCATGACTATCTGCACAATCAAAAGTATTGGTTTTACTTAAACGCCCCTCTTACAAAGAAACTCTGGAATTATGAGGTTATACAATACTTATATTAAGTTAATATAAAGTTTCTGCTTTTCAGTAAAGTTGCTGCTGATAATATAATTTGTAATGAAAAAAAATTAGAAAAGTATATAAAAAAGAGACATTTATATTAAAAGTTTCAGACTCTTTATTCATTTTATTTGTGAATGAATTGTGAAAAAGTAAATATACTATTTGCTTATTTGAACCTTTTCACATCTTCCATAAAAAAATAATGGGTGGTGTAAGCCATTACCATCGACTCATTTTCATACAACAATTTCATAAATCTACAACCTAAGAGCAAGTGAAAGCTTATTAAAACATATAAAAAACATTTCTAGCATGGGTCAAGCTCTTTCAGCCATTTTTATGAGATTAATTTGGTGCACTACAACTATGAAAAGCTTGGGATGAACTGTATAAATACCACTGTTGGTCTATGAGTTTGGTTTGGAATCAGACAGGATGGGACTGATTCAAGGTTCGGTGATTCAGACTAGTGTTCAGTGATGTGGGTAGATTAGAAAACTCAAGCAGGAAACACAGAGCATTCATAGTGCATGTCTTACTGTATAAGATGTGTACTGGCGTGTCTGTTTTGAGATCTTGTGGTGTAAGTGAAATGTGTTTAAAAGATAAGATTTAAGACTAAAGAGTTGTAGACAGATTTCTTCTTCTAATTATTATTATTGTTGTTGTTGTTGTTAAAACCCATAGTTGCATCAAGCTGAAATTTGTTGTATTGTATCTTTGTGTTAATCTGTGGGAACAACAATGATCACCACCAAACTGGTGACAGGATCAGGGGCACTCAACACGGGGCTCAACAGGCAAAGTGCCCAAGGCTGCAGACCCAGCCTCCAAACTCCTCAGATAGCAAATCAATCGAGCATCCATGGGATGCCGTAGACAAACAGACTCTCCCCGATGGCGAAGGAGAACCTAAAATTTAGGTGTTTTAATGTTAATGTTTTTAACTTTATGGCTAATTAATGTAAATGCCAATATTTCAGATGACCATCATCACTGGACATTTCATTTCGTTTTTATTTCTTTCTTTTTGAAATGCCAGTTTGCTCACTGTTTTTCTATGTGACATCATCTACAATATTGTATTAATTTATATAAGTTGCAATTATGTAATTACATTCTGCTCCAACTATTGTTGTGTAACTGCTGTAAGACATCATTTCCCTCACAGGATCAATGAAGTCTATCTAGCTATCTATCTATCTATCTATCTATCTATCTATCTATCTATCTATCTATCTATGACCATGATTATCAACTATTTTTATCAATGCAAACAGGATATTTTTGTTGGTAATTAGTAGATCATTTGTAAACTCTCAATGTTATCTATCAACGTCTATGTTTTTTTCTTTTTAGTTTTTTTAATCATCCAGGTAAGGGGATGTAGCTTTTTACTATATAATCTATTATACAATTATACAATAATATTCTGGGTATTTATTGGCACCAAAGCTGTAAATTAATTTGCATAGTTAACTTTCTACTTCTAATATTTAGTTTATTTATTTATTTATTTATTTATTTATTGATTGATTGATTGATTGATTGATTGTCTATTAACTCATTCTTAGTCCTATCACAGTTTTATATCCAGTCCCCATAGACTCTATTGAAGCGTTTTAAATCGTATAGACAGTCTATACACTAACAAAAGTAATAAACCTACTCTATATTAATACTTAAAAATAAGTTCATTGTCGTTGAGGCGATCCCCTTTTTTATACTTAAAAATCAAGATATGAAAATGTATTTACCTATATCTATATAGAAAAATCTATATTTTTATGTTTTATTTGAGAAATTGGATAAGTGCACCTGATGTGTAAACAATTTAAAGTATATAATTTTACATTTTAATTTTGCATACAAAAATAATCCTACATTTAAATTTTACATTTAAAAATCTTTACAAAATGCACATTTTTATTTATAGGTAAAATATCACATTTGATATAATTTCATATGTTTGTTAAAAAATTATTTAAGCTTAAAAAAATATTGTTAGGGCATGGTGGTTGGTTGCTCTTCTCTCATCACAGCTTAGAGTGATATGCAACATTCATATAAAAATAAAATAGTAAAAATAAACCCCAATTCAACACTAATGTGGCAATATTATTTTATTTATTAACTAAAGGTACAAAAACATGCCCGACATTACAATAATTGCTGTCCAACACTAGACCTATGTGCAATTTTCAGTTGTGTAGGCATTTAAAGCACAAGAACTGGAACACATGTTAGATATTAAATGCATAAAGAAGTCACATGCAGGATTGCAGCAGTAATTCTCAATTAAAGTTTATATTCTTTACAAATAAATGTTTTGCAAAAGCTCCATAGGCCCTGTGATGAAGCGCAGTGTTGCGATAAATGGGCGCCAACCCTCTGCTCGCCTCCTTCATCTGTCTTTGACCGTCGCTCAGGTCTGTACTCCTGAGGTGATTTATCGTGGCGGAGGTGGTGGTGGTGATGGTAGAGGTGGTGGGGGGAGACAGCAAGACCCGATGGGCTTTTGATGAAATTGTCGGAGAGATCCAGAGCGATAAATCCTTGTCTGTAAGTCTAGATCGGCGAGGTTGCTCTCCCATTCTCTCTCCATCAATAACCTCTCTGACAGCACAGACTACACAAAAGTCATAACTTTAAACTGCTGGGGGGAAAGAAGGTGGAGGCTTATTTACACCAGAGCAAAATACACACAAACATAAATTATGGAGGATGAAATGTAAATCTGAGTACATTCCTGGTTGATATTCAAATGAATGTATTTTGAGTTTGTCAGGTATGCATTTTAATACAATTTTCAATGCAACATCCTTCAATACAATCATAATAACGTCTGTTAGACACCTGTGCGCCACCACTTAAATAATGTGAACCCAAAAGTGGTCCGTTATCTTAAGTCCATGAGATGAATCATCTTCGTAAAGTATTTAAAAATGCATTAAAAATGCAGTCACTGATTTTTCAATTTTGCAGTTCAACTTGCAAATCTATGTGACTTTAATCTCACATTTGGATCCCTGTGCTGTGTGGATGAGAGTCATCCTGCGCTCTCATCCACACAGCACAAGAGCTCACTACTTGTTTTGCTGAGGAGCAAACTCATGTAAATCACATGTTAGGGTGATTTACACTTTACACTCACCAGATCTCCACCAAGCTGAGAATCTACAGTATGTGAGTAACATGTTAGACTCATTTTGGGTTCTCCAACACCATCATCAAAACAACAACCAAGTAATTTTTTTTGAACAGGGTTTATTACTCCACCACCATTACAGAGGGATATGCCAAGGCACACTGAAACAGTTCTGTGGCTTATGGTAGCCTGCCATATTACTAACATTATTTATTTCCTTTAACCCATCATCTATTTATATAAAACTAAAAGCTTGTCACCTTAGAGTTTTCTCCAAGCAGTCAAGTGACGGAATGCTGCCATTCAATTCTGCTACACTGATGGTCCAGTTATGCCTAGCTGCCAGGATTCAGTGTTAAAACTATTGCAGTATTAAAGTTATGATCCTTAACTTTCCTGTAATTTCAACACTGATGTGAGCAGATAGAGTAAATGTAAAATGAGTTTAACGTAAAAAAACACACAAACATAAATGTTTGTGTGTGGACTGGACAAACAGCAAATTGGCATGTTAATTGCATCAACTAGACACTAGATGAAAAGTGATTATTTTACCTTCCCAATTCTTAGGATTTGCATTTACTTAGAATTTATGTACATCTCTCTATTTCTATAGCTATTGGAGCTATATTTGATTAATAGGTAAGCATAGACACACTACCCTGATTGCCTGGAATTTGTTGGTCCAAATAATAATTTTTTTATTCTTCACTTACACTCAGGATTTTTTGACAGGTAAGTAAATGTGATAAATTCACCAAAATGCCACAGAAATGAACTATATATATATATAAATGTGTTTTGATCTTAAACTGTAATGTTTATTATGTTATAACTCTTACTAAAGCTATAACCTCACAATTTTGATCTGCTGTGATTATATTTATTTTAAAAACTCCATTAGTCTTAGCATATTAAGAATCATATGCCACTTGTAGTTACTCATTTTCTATCCAATCATGTCATAAATTTGTGTAGTGTTCTTTAATCATATATGACAATTTGGGGTCATATGACCAAACAGATTACTAACATGTTTATCTTGTCTTTTCATTTCATCTCATATGTCTGGTCTGGATATATAAGTTTGTATATAGCCTACTATAGCAACTTTAGTATTTAGTAGTAATGATGAGTGTTTAGGTGTGTGCATGTCTATTTCTCATGCTTGGTGGATGTGGGTGTAAAGTGCAAAGCAGCAGGTCGTGCAGGACTCCAGCAGAGCAGTTCAGCTGTCATTAACCCTACACAGCTGAGCTTTCAAGGAGGCTTCAGGCCCGACTGTTCTGCATGAAAAGACGACTGCAGCGGCTCTAATCTACACCATTGTGATCAGTGACAGGAGACAGAGAGAGGAGTTCAGTGGCCCACGCAAGCACCAAGGTCTGCCGCTGAGAGGCGCAAAACGTGAAGCTAATTTTTCCTGTGCCCACACACACACACACACACACACACACACATAGAAAAATCATATGGTCTTTATCTCTCATCTCTCTCACTCTCTCTCTCTTACTCATGTTCACACACACACACACACACACACACACACTGTTCTTTCTGTCTCTGGCTGCACACCCCTTCCTTCAAAACCCACCTGCACTCTGCATCTCATCCTTTCATCTCATCAGCCTATGTTTAACACACAAAAGAGCCAGGAAGGAGAGCCCATTAAGTCACTTAGTTAAGACCACTCGACAAATTAACACAATTAGCACAATTGATTCATGTCCCACAGCTTAGGGTCTTATCCACTTCCCAATTATTTTAGTGTAAAACCATGTGAATAAAATGTCAAAACGCGAGCAAATTTCTAGGCCGTATTCTGGGAGGAAATGAAAATGTTAATATTCATAGAAAAATCTGCCTTTAAAAAAAGTCCCTTTACGTAGGCCTTTTCGAATTTATTAACAATTTAAATTTGCATAAAATCACGCTAGCATTTTTCCAGTCAATTTAACCAGATCACTAAAGCATGTATTAGCTTGAACCCAAACCAAATGGGCCTCTACACTGCAACAAGACTCATTGCAAAGCTGGTCTCTTTTACAACAAAAGACTGCAGAGAGAAAAAAAGTATTGAGATATAAAAGACTTAAAAAAAAAAATTTAACTTAGTGCTTTAAAATATTACTATTAATGTTTTATCCTGCGTTCTAGGTTGTATTGCTGAAGACTGAAGCAAGTTGGATTAATAATACATTTAAAGATATTGACATTCACAGATACAGTATATTTTCATATGCTAAATAACACTTACCACAAATTACTCAACGACTGTCAAACATTTTAGTCAAACTAGAAAACACCATCTGCTAATTTAATTAGGAGACTCAGCGATGTGTGAGCAACCCTCAGGAGGCTTCACAACACCTTCAATAGTGTTTCACAGTTTTTTTCATTAAAGCCTTTCTATAAATTAAAATGTTTTAATGAAGTAATATCAACAATTGTATTGTTTAAAAAAGCCTTTTATATAATAAAATATCTTTGTAAGTTTGTAAACTTTTAACTTTTGATATTATAAATAAAAAATAAGCCACAATGGATATAACTATAAAATAAAAATAAAAAAATATTTTACAGAGATTATAATACCCACAAATAACAAAACATTTGCACAAATAAAACAATGCAAGAAAATGTCACAGAATCAGTCCTAAATTTAGCTATAAACAATTGCCATGGTTGGAAAGTTGTAATAAAAATAAAAAGTTCGTGAGCTAGGAAAAAAAAAACAGAACAATCTCAAACAAAACCAGGACCATTTCTCATTTTTGTTCTTACTCAAATAGTGGGTACTTTTTTAGAAAGAATTTTAGGAAATGTCTCGACATCTCCTTTTAAATGATTTCAGTAAAACAAATCAATAAATGAAAGAGATCAGGGGAAATCTTATGAGGAGTTTTGAAAAAATGAGGGCTTTGAGTGTGGTTTGACTTGGATGTATACAGAGAAGAAGAAACGAGAAAAGCAGGAGGGAGGCTGTTCTTGGACCAGTCAATAATTATCCTTCCTATGCAGGCTCTGTGTATCACTGCGACAGGGCCTTTGGGTCTCATATAAACTCTATTCAGACCACACAACAGAGCGACACCCAGGCCACGACAGACCCCTTTTACTACCCGTCTTTGTTGAGCTCTCTCTCACCCTCTCTTCCCTTCTCCCTCTCTCTCCCAGTCATTACCATACATATCCATATGAACAGTTAGGCCGGGTCCTAAGCAGCTGTCCACAGAAGTGCCGTCAAAAAAGACAGAAAGGCGTCTGAATCCTTAAGCGATGAACAACAGAGGCTCTTGAAAGGCTCTCTCTCTCTCTCTCTCTCTCTTTCTCCCTCTCTCTCAGTGATATACCTCAGTCTTTTCAGAACCAATGGGGCAGAGTGGGTGCAGGGCCACAGAAAGGGTGAAGTCTCATTCAACCTCGCTTTTGAGGAGCCAAGGGTTCACAGTGGCTACAGTCTCCAGGTCAGAGGCTGAGTTTTATATACAAGCAGGTCAGATTCATCTCACTGTGTGATAATGACACCAATTTCTTCTGCAAGTAAAATGCTCAGCTAAAATGTCTTGGTGACAAGTAAAATTCAGATTCAAATGCTTTACGTAACAAAACTCTCAAGAAAGAAAGTAAAAGTTGCTTCTTTAGTAAGACTTATGATAAATGAATACCTTTTGCCTGACTCAGAATAAGAAAGCAGCAATTTTTAAAGTTTTTTCGCCTCAGACTCCTGACTTTTTTTCATTCAATCTTCTATACCGCTTATCCTGTATACAGGCTCACGGGGGGCCTGGAACCTATCCCAGGAGACTTGGGGGAGGGCACGAGGCGGGGGTACACCCTGGACAGGGTGCCAAGCCATCGCAGGGCACACACACCATACGTACAATTTGGGAACGCCAATTAACCTAATTTGCATATCTTTGGACTTTGGGAGGAAACCTAACAAGCACAGGGAGAACATGCAAAGTCCATGCACACAGACTCGAGGCAGGAATTGAACCCTCGACCCTGGAGGTGCAAGGCCACAGTGCTAACAACTCTGCCACCATGAACTCTTGACTTCTGGTTGCTAAATTTCAAACAACAAAAAATAACAACAAAAATCTCTAAATTTTTAGAAAATATCTACACATTACCATCAATTGATAACTTTTGAGGGATTTGGTAAAGCTGTTGTAAGTTTCCTTTAGTTGTTGTTTACTTACATCCTTTGATGGAAAGGCGTAACTTAAATGAAGAATATAACACTGTAATTGTGTATTTATTGATTTACAGGTATTTAAAGAGTTCCACATTAATATCACCGCAATTATAACATTCAGTTATGTAAACATCAGCAGTCAGATGTTTCTAGAATGTCTCAAGGGTGTCAATTGACTTGGCCAAGTCAAGGAACATGGGGAACACTAGCTTATGCTAGCTTACAACATGTAAATCCCTTAGGCCAACATCTAGAGCTGCCGCGCTAGTAATTGAAACATTAGACTAGCATGCTAATCTCTCTGATGATACAAACTGGCTTGGCTGTTTGATGGCTGTTAAAAACTTTTTTTTCACTTTAGACCCTAGACTTCTTGAAGAGATCTATATATTACCATCAATTGTTTATATATTATTATGCAATCTAGCTTAAGTGCTTACTGTATCTAGCTAGCTTTTGAGAGGTTTGGTGAAGCTTTTGTCAGTTTGTTTTAGTTTATTTTATCCTTTTTTTGTTTGATTTTGTTGAAGATTTCCACTTTTATATCATCTCAATTACAACATTCAACAATATAAAAAGCAGTAGTCAGATGTTTCAAATTACTTTATTCTAGCTTTAGCATTACTATAACAGCTAAATACCTTAGGGGCAATATCGAGGGGCTCCCTTGTTATTGACTCAAACATTACACTAGCATGCTAATCTTATCTTACAAACTGGTCTGATGTTACAAACTGGCTTGGATATCAAAAGCTAGTAAAAAATGTAGATAAATACATATTTTTAGAGATACATATTGGGTCACTTTTTCTGATAAGGCAAGTGCAAATGTTTCAGTTGGCACAAAGATCACAGCGATTTATTTTAGTTTAGCTCACGGGTGGGGAGTGCTCTACCACCCATTTGCTCTTTTGACAAGTGAAATGTATGAATTATAAAGATTATAGAGAATTGTAGACATTATAGGCTAACCGGTCTGTTTTAAAAAATAATGACTGGTTATTTTTGTTTTACTATTATCATGTCAAGTCAACTTTATTTGCAAATATATGTATCTATGTGCTGTCTATAATCCATATCCTAGTAGTTACACTAAATGCGAGCAAGTAATGGACCTAAGAGCTTTTCATGGAAGTCTATTTTGGCCCTCAAAACTGTCACTCCCGACTCCCCACAACCCCCCACCCCCCACTCCCTCGGCCTCCTGCTAGTGGACGATAGACGGCTTTAGACTACATTTGGAGGAGATGAATGGGCAACTCGGCGTTGCAAAGCAGGCTTGTTTGTTGCTTCACAGGCGGCCTTCCATTCCATCCATCCATGGAAAAGTAAGAGAGGGAGAGAGAGTGATGAAATCTCTTGTGCTGGCTCTTTTGCCCCCTTTTTATTGCCTCCCTCAGAGCCTGTGACCCATTACTTGCAGAACACAATGGCCCTCGTCGGCACTTTCCACACTGCTGCTGAGTCAAACAGCACTGGGGGGAACTCGGGTCAATTGTAAGCGACCGCTGCTCTTTCAGGCTCACTATGAGAGCTCAGCGGGACTGCTACTACCTAACAGGGAGGGGACTCCTTATCTCTACTGACATCCATCTCTCTATCCATCCATCCATCTATCCATCCATCCAGCCACCCATCCATTTCTCGGTCCTCTTTTCCTCTTCATCAATGGCTTTTTGGAGCACCAAAACAGCTTGCTAATCCTTCCCGCTCCCTCCCACAAGTCTTTGTGGACGTTTCTTTCTCTCGCCATCTCTTATTGTGCGCCTCTTATTCTCTTGCGCTCTGCTCTAGTAGCACCTCTCTTAATCCCACTTGTTGCTTCCTGTCATAGGGCGCCTCGGGGCAGGCAGGCACCGGAAGCTTCTTCGAGTCCGAGACACAGTTACGGCCTGCCACTGGCTGTCTTCTCACTCACAACTCAAATTCATTGAGGAGAGAGAAAGAAAAAAAAAGAAAAGCAAGCAAGTGTGAAGAGAGGGAAATAGATGGAATGAGAAAAGGGTTAGAGAAAGCAGGGGAGGAGGGTAAGGGTAGTTGACTTCTTGAGCCTATTTTCCCTATTTTAATACCATTAAAAAAGAGTAGCTAAGCGATTAGCAGAGCGAGAGGGGAAAAGACACCCTTGAGTGTGAGCAGGGTTAAAGTGGAGGGGGCACGCTGGGCTCTCAATGCACGAGGCTCACCGGCCACAGAGTGCTTCTGCTTCCTCAAGCACACTCCATGGAGACTCCAGTCAGGTGGAACATTTAACTGCCAATTCTCTGTCTCTCTCTCTTTCTCTCTCTCTCTCTCTCTCTCTCTCTCTCTGCTCCCAGGCACTCTTGTGTTTCCCTCCTACCCATAATGAAAAAGATTTCACATGACAGAGAGATGATCTCAACTAATTAGGAACATAACAGCCACCTGCAGGCGTGCTGAAAGAGAGAGAATTTGAGAAAATGAAAGAAAAGTGGCCTTACTAAAATAAGTGAATGAAGTCATAGTTATTCATTTCTAAGTACTGTAGTTATACATAGATTTATATATGACTGCTGATTATGGGTCTGATTAAGGGTCTTGCCTGATCTTAGTGCATAGATCTTAGGGGAAAAAATTACCGTATTTAAATGCATCTTTTATTCCTCAATGCACACCCAGTATTCCTAGGATGGGCTCCAGAAAAAAGGAGTTTGAAAAGATAAATAATTGAATGAACATGAACTGTTTGGTAACAGCCATATCTAATGTAATATTTGTAGGAAATTTAGTTACAAAGTGCTATGTTTAAATGTAAATTACTTACTCAGCACAATCAATGCAATGTAAAAAGATGTTAACTTTTAAGAAAGTAACTTTTTAAGGATGTTAACAGTGAGAATATTGCTGTAGTATAAGAGGAATATATCAATTATGGATGTTTTTACAAAAGAGTCATCTTGGAGATGGTAACCCTAACTCAGTACATTAACGATTTGCCATTATCAGTTATTTCCCTTCAGAGGTGGATGTTAACTAAGTACATTTACTTTGTTACTGTCTACATATTTCATGTGCCTGTACTTGAGTCATTTTGTCAGTGGATGCATTTTACTTTTACTTCACTACATCTTACAACAAATATTTATACTTCATTACATTTCTGTATAGTGTTGCATTAAATGAACGGCATAATGCATAGCATATGAAGTAAGAGAGAGAGAGAGAGAGAGAGTGTGTGTGTGTGTGTGTGTGTGTGTGTGTGTGTGTGTGTGTGTGTGTGTGTGTGT
>JAQMYJ010000023.1:29589287-29604002 GCA_030014305.1 Clarias laeviceps | reverse complement strand
ACCACCTAGTAATGCATTACAATAGTCCAGTCTGGAGGTCATGAATGCATGAACTAGCTTTTCTGCATCAGATACGGTATATCATACCATTTTATGGGTAATTTATGGGTAATGTCTACAAGAATCTCATCAAGAATTTAAATTCTGGAGTGTTGGGTAGGCTTTCATAAAAAAGGTCTGTCTGTGTGTGTGTAAAAGCCCTCTAAAAAGAGACCTTACTACAGATGCACTCAATCTTTTGAGCTACGTTCATCAGAGGGGTTAACCAAAAATCTAGTATTTAATTATTGAGATCTAAAGTTATATTATTTTATGAGTGTAGTGAAATGGAGATGTTCTGCAATTATAAATCCGCTTAAAATATTTGGATGAAATGAGATAACTGCAGTGTATATTATATTCATTCCTTCATTCATTTATCTTCTATACCACTTATTTTGTGTACACAAAGAATAAGTGTGTGTGTTATTCTGTGTGTGTGTGTGTGTGTGTGTGTGTGTGCGCGCGCGCGCCCTGGGACAAACTGGCACTGTACCCTGTACCCTCCTCATGTCCTAAGTCTCCTGGGATAGGATCCAGGCCCCCACAAAGCTGTATTGCCCAACTGTTCGCTGGGCAATTTAGAATCATCATCTAGCCTAATCTGCATGTCTTTTCCTCATGTATGAGGAAACCCATCATGCAACATGCAAACTCCATGCATACAGAATTGAACCCTGACCATAATGGTGCGAGGCCACAGTCCTAACCTGTTTATTGCACACAATTTTTTTTTAACAGTGGAGGGGCAGCATATGTATTTCAACAGGTTTTGAAAGGAAAAATTACGCATTTTAACTTTTACCTATTCACCAGGTGCACTGTGCATCCGTCAAATTTGTTTAATGAACTCAAATAACAAATCCATCTTTTATTTTTTTTTTTAAAGGGAAATAATTCCTACTGTCGATATTAAATAATGCTTTTCAGGCATGCAAAATATTTACAATATGTGTGAAGAATTTTATTTATAATTTTATAATTTTATTACCTATTTAGTTATTGCCAGCTGTAATCATCCATTCACGCATGCTTTGTTTATTTCTGAGTTGGGAGGAAGGATTGTAGAGAGAAGCGTTGAGTTTTCCCAGGAAGCCCCAGCAGGCCGCACACGCTCAGCCAGTTAGAAAAGAGGGAGGCTGATTCTGGATGGACCAGATGTTCTCTAATGGGTCCAGCGCAGAGAGGGGAAAAAGAAGTAGCGGCAGAGACATTTTCCGCACAATTTCACCATCTGAAAGGCCCCGAAATACTTAACGTATTATAAGGGTTCCCACAGCTGTTTTTCCTAGGCAGGGCGGGAGGGAAAAAAGCCCCAACAACTCAATGTCAAAACGCCTCTCTTTTTCTCCCACATCTTTGCTTTCTTTATCTCTGCCTATCAAAAAAAAAATCTGACATGTTTTATGTAATGCTGTCAGGCAGTAATAGCTCTGGGGGAGACGGTGGCATGTACCTGCCAAAATGTACATTTTCTGATCAGATTTCCATCCTGAATAACAAATAAGTTTTTGTTTTTCTTAATTCTTAGCTTCTTAGCTCAGATTTAAAAAATTACATCTCCAAGGAAACAGAATTAAACCACATCAAAGAATCACTTCTAGTCAGAATTAGGCTTGTAATATTTCACAGGAAAAATTTTTTTTAAAGTGAAGTCATTCCCTCACCAACCTCTCTTTCCTACCTTTAATGAAGTTTCTAAAGCTAAAAATATGCTACATAATTCACAGGCTTCTTTAACACTGAAGAATGAATCACCTGACCCCTGTAGGAGTGCTGGTTCCAGAACGTTCTCCAGCCTTCATGTTTATTTGTGGCTCTCTTTGCTCTCAATTGTTTTGCACTCATTTTTGGTCCAATTGTTCAAACAGTCATGCTGGCTTTGTCACCAGTTCTGCTTGGGCAGAAATCTGCCTTATGGATACAAGCTTCAGAAGAACAGATTTAAATGTAAATGTAGCATAAAAAAGGTAGTATGTGCTGTGTTTGGAAATGGCATTTTTCTATTCTAAATATTTATTTCTATTCATAATAAATGAGGCCATAATACAAAGTATGCAAAAATTGGACTGTAATTCTAGTAATTCTACAGGTATAGAAGTGGACGTCCACCTTTAACATGATTAAAGGGTGATAGGTGGCATAAAGAAAGCTTCCATATTTACAATTTCAACTAATTCCTTCTTATTTCACAAGTTTCACAAGGAGCTGTAAATAATTTTTGAATTTGTGATAAAATAGTGGAATAACCAATGAAAATGATTAATTGTAAAGTTTGTAGAGAAAATTTCTTACAGAAACTGCAAAATGATATCTTGTGAAAATTTGGTTGTTATGGTTGTGATACATGACCGTTTTTATTATATTGTGATCAATTTCATATGTAAATCATAAGAAAATCGTTAACCCCTACCCTCACAAGGTTGTGTAAATTGTGTGAATTGTGCCTAAATTGTGTGGTCATGAATTTCCTTAATCACTACGGTTTTCCTCCTGTCTCCGACCCCAGCAAAACCCAACTGTCCTGTCATTGGTTAGTTTCCCTACTGTGCTCGCCTCTTCTGTATTTAGTGCTTGATTTGTATGTCTATTTACATCCTCATATTTTTAGAGCCCTATTTTTCATTTTCCCACGTTTGTTCTGCCCATATCTTTACAATTTATTGTAGTTTATCCTAGTTTAACCTTCACCTGTCTAGGTTTTGACCCCTGGCATGGACCCTGATTATCATTTCCTAAATAAAGCCCACACTGACTTTTCACTCTTGCATCCTGCCCTTACGTCACTCGTCAATCCAGTACGTAGTGTAGTGTAGTATTCATTATATTTAAGAAAGTCACAATCCTACTCTTTATTCTTTCACCTTGTTTAGCACAGCTATCTGTAATACTGCACCAAGTTTTACGAACAGGCTTAAACTTCTCTTGTGTGCTCTGGCAGATCTGTCAGCTCCTGCCTGCCATTTCCTCGCCACTTTCTTTTCACGCTTTGATGCACACGTTCCGCTGGCAAATAGCACATAATAACAGTTTAGACACCTTTCAATTTTAGCATCCTGCTTGAAAAGTTGTGTCCTTCCAGGTGCCATGACAACCATGTGCGACGTGTCACTCTATTAGTCCATTTTTTTGTGTTCCCCAATGATGCTGCCATGGCAACGAAACACCTGCCTGTCAAAAGGTTACATATATTCATATGAAAATCAAACAAGATCTCTGAGGCAGTTATTTTTCTCCCTTATAGCAGCCAGGCATGTGTCGTGAAGTGGCCCAACAAATCTCAAGGAGCATAATGGTCTGATATATCAATTCATTCTGTTGTACAACAAAATATGATAACAAGACGTGCAATTGGCTGAAGAGTCTGGTCCTCACAATGTTCCCCCTGCATGATGGGTAACGCATTTATTGCTCTTTATCTATCTTCCATCAGGGGAAGACGGTGGAGGTTTGAGCACAGTTTTCATCACTATCTCTTGCCTGACAAGTAATCTCACTGAGAGTTCCCTGAGAGAGAGAAAGAGAGAGAGAGAGACAGAGAGAGAGAGACAGACAGAGAGAATGTGTGTGTGTGTGTGTGTGTGTGTGTGTGTGTGTATGTGTGTGTGTGCGCATGTGTGTGCGCATGTGTGTATGGGAGAGAGAGAGACAGAGAAGGAGCCAGAGCCAGACGGTTGATGAAATCTGAGTAGTTATCATGCTAACTATTACCTGTCAACCTGCTCCAATCTGTGGGGCATCAATTTTGTGGAGTGGAAGTGAAGGGCGCGAGGGTGGCTACAGCGGGTAAACACCCAGGCAACGGCCTGCCTCAGGCCAGATTCTTCCTGCTTTTATATTTATGAAGGGCACCTGCCATAGAGAGGCCTCAAACTGGACCATTATTGAAGAGGACCACACACACGTAAACACTTTTTCATCAATGCACACATACAACTGTTTAGTATTCTCCTCACACCTGATGGAGAGCAAAGACCTTCTTCTGTAACAACTCTGGTTTCTAGAGCAAGACCTGACTTACATTAAAAATACTCAGATAAGTAGATGCAACCGTTGTCCAACCGAGACCATCACAGTAATGTGAATTAAACTTTTTTTAAAAACTGAGAAATGAAGTATAGACTAAGTGTCTCTCTATCTCTTTATACAATATATATAGACACACACTGCTCTGTAGTCCAACATGGAGGCTAATGGTGACCATTGTATTTATTCCCATCTTATATGACCGTGGTAGGACCTCTGGTCAACATTCACACGCTACAGGCAATTTGGGAATGCCAGTTAGTTTAATCTAACCAGTCTTTGGACTGTGGGAGGAAACTGGAGAATCCAGAGGAAACCCACCAAGCACAGGGAGAAAATGCAAACTCCATGCACACAGACTTGATGTGGGAATCAAACCCAGGATCTGTCCCAATGTTCAAAAAAAACACAACACTAAACAACTCGACAATGTGTCCATTAATAAAAATGTCCTTATGTTGTCATTTGCATTTAATGACAGCCAAAAAACTCCATCCAGTGGCTGTTGAGAGCATGAAAGCAATCAGGTCAAGTTGTTTTGGCCACTTTTATGCCAATAAAATGTTTAATATGATGGACATTGAGGTTAGATAGGGACTATTGATTGTGTTTAATAACAGAACTCCTAATGCACTTTTACTAGTGCTTGGATATTATCTGGCTCAGTATGCTGGAGCCATGATAGAACTTCCTGCTTCACGTTTGAAACACTGGCCTCCCAGGAATTCCTTTAATGGCCTACACAGTGACTTGAAGCAAAGTCAGGAATATACTCGGGATGTGGCAAAAACGTCCACCTGAGTTCCTTTAATGTGCAAGTGGTGTTGGTAAATGTGTGTACAGTTAAAAAAGACAGATGACAAGTTGGTGATAAGGTATCCGATATTCAAGGATCAGACACTCCACTCACTAAATGTTCATGGAAATGACTGCAGTGGGCTCTGACCAGTGAAGTCACAGAGTAACGTCATCATTATGTAACCTAAAACTTTTTCTTTGCTTTTTTTCTTTGCTTTTTTGATAGATGTCACGTAGAACACTTTGGAAATAAAAATGTTGCTCTTCCTGAAATCAAGAGCTGCACATCTCCCAGCATATCATTCTATTTAGTATGAATTGCTGCATGAGCTGATAATGGCCACATGCCAGCTTGTACATTCTTTGAAAAGCAACATGGTAGAGACTTCCACCTGCACATAGCCAGATTTAAAACCTGGCTTTCAGACTTTTCACCTGGTTTGCATGTCAAATGATCATCACATTGGACGAAAAGCTATATTTTGAGCTAGGTCTTGAAAGAGGAGTGAGAAGTGATAGAGAGCTTTTGGAATCAGGCCTTGGAGTCTAGAATGTTCTGTCTTGCATATAGTTTCCATTCAGGTTGTTTACGGACCATTTCCAGGTGATGAGAGTGAGGAAATCTAGAACAAGCTATAGAGAGATAAAATGATGTATCAGTGAAAGAATCTAAAGTCACTGCTTCTTTGGACTTGTCACTCATTCTAAGCAATTAGGTAAATCTATAAATATCACCCAGTATGTGCCATGTGAAAAACATATACCACTGTTTATTTAAATGTGCTAAAATTTAGACCTCTGATGATGCTCATGTAGCGCTCATGGCCAAGTAGGACCGCCCAGTGCCCAAAATAACCCCTTGCTGTGATGAGTGACAGGAGTGATAACACCCTGCCATGCCTAGCTTTGATGCCTACAATACACTCAGCAGCTGTAAGACTTCTCCAGCTCTTTGGAGCTCTCACTTGGCCAGCAGAGCGAAGCTTCTTATTTACTAGTCGCTAGAGCAGCCTGAACTCTGCTCTCACAGGCTGTTGGAGTCTTGTAGTGTGGGATATGAACCTGGAAGTACCCTGCTGAGTGAGGTCAAAGGGGACAATGTCTCTCTCTTCCACCTTGCTACCTCAAAGGAAGTGATAATAGACAGCGCTGGGCTGAAATGAAAAGGGCACGGATTCAGGAAGCCCGGGGTTTGGGCACAATGGTGACGGTGGAGAATTTCCACAGTTATTAAGACTCACCAAGCTGAACAGGCAATCAGGGAGGGGGATTGCAAAGAAGGTGGTAATGTGGCAAATTCCAGAAGTCTGGCATAATGAAAGGACCATGGAGTTAAGCAGGAGATTTCATAAACTTGATCGAATTATGTGTTGCTTCTAGTGACTAGTTTAATGTAAGGAAAAACTAAACTCCCTATAAAAATCCAAAGCTCCTTCCTCGTTCTTTGATGTAAATAATGAAAGCTCAGGTAAAGATGCAGACTGAGTTAATACGGTCTTTCAAAGATAAAGACGGCAAATAAATGTCTATAAAATGCACAATATTGTGCCACCTGTTGTTTTTGAACAGTCAGCGAGCGTTCACCTGAGAAGTCTGTCTTGCTCACACACACTTAGAGAGGATTACAGACAAAAGAGACTAATTCCAGGGTATCAAATGGTGCATTTTCATTTTTTTTTCTTTATGATGTGTGTAGGTGTGGAGGTGGGGGGTGTTTGGGGGGGGGGTAATTGCTCCCATTCATGCACTTAATCCTGCGTTTCCCTTCACCGTAGCCAACTGGCCGAATGCCTCGACCCAGCCTCAGGCAAAATCCTTCACAAAACTATGTTTCCTGACTGACAAGACACCTTTTCGAAAGAATTAACTGATTTGTTGATCTGAGAACAGCAATGATAGTTATAGTCAAGACATGGGAGGAACTTGATAGCAGATCAGCTCAGACTCTTTCTTTTTAGGAAAGGAGACTAAGGAGTGAAGCTGTGATTGACGTTCCCAATGTTGGTCACTAGTGTTTTGTTGTGTTTTTAGATCCCAGCACACATGACTCATGAGTTTAGACCCATTTAAAAAAAAAAAAAAACTTCAGGCTGATGTCATGACATCTCTAAGTTTAGGTAAGGTCTAGCAGACGACAGAAATGAACAGGTCATAACGTGACGGTTGGGACGGGAAGCAGTACAGACAGCCCCTGTGTGTTATGTACTGTAGCTGGTCTTTAATCAGCCGTCCTCTAACCTCTTCAGGCTCTTTTCTTCAAACTAATTGGCCTCCCATCTGCTAAAGGCTCCAGACAGATAATACTGTTTTATTGCAGCTGAGGTCATCAGGGAGCAGGACTCAAAGACCTAAAGACAGTGTGTAGCTAAGAAAAGACAGAAAAAGGACTACTGCAGTCCAACGATTCCCAGTGGAGCTACTACACCTCTAGCTGTGGTACTGTCCTAACCAGACTGTTTGTCCCAGAGGAGCACTCAGGACGATAAAGCATTAATCTCTGCCACTGTACACACACAAAGAAATGAAGGACTCATTCATGCAGGACATGAGAGATTAAAGAGGCTAAACCTTAAACCCAATGATTATAAAGAAACCCATCTTTCTTTTCATTTTAATGACTCTCAGCAAGCTGAAGATTTGTGTTGATTTATCTGAAATTAAATAGTTCGACTGGTTCAGGGAAATTATGCCCTTATCCATATACAGTGGTGGGCAAAAGTATTAAGACAATATATACCATGACTTGCTGACGAGTTACGCTAATTATAATCATCTGGTTTAGTTAATGGATTGAACAAATACTTGGCAGAACTTTTACTTTCTGAAGCTGGGCTGTTCACATCTGCACCAAAATGGCTAAAACGAGGAAATTCTCAAGCGAATTGTGAAATTCTGCGAGCAGATGGATTCGAGCAGGCATGGATTGAGCCCAGTGATACCAGAATACATCGGACATCTCTCTGATGCTATGCCCAGCCAGATCCAGCAGGTTTTGAAGAATAAAGGACTTCATACTAAATTTTGGTTGTTTTAATTTCATTGCACTTGATTGTCATTATAAAAAATGAGAATATCATTAAAACATTTACTTCCACTTATGTCTCAATGCTTTTGGTCACAAGCTTTGAATAAGCCACCATATATAAAGAGGTTTAAAAGCAAGTCACTCCACAAAAGAAAATTTAGCTCCTAAGTGCTGGAACATTATTCATGGCCTGTCTGTGCCTAATGTTAAAATATTGTCAGGCTCATAAAAATCGAAATGATTATAGAGGTGGAGGAAAGTGACAAACCTGTGTGGAGTAAACTATTACAGGCTTCAATTAATCCATCAATCGAGCCTGAGGTAAATAAAACAAAGTCTCAATGGTTGGTTAGGGTGGGAGGCATGAACATTGATCCCTACCCTATATACAGGAGTCTCTAACAAGGCTTAGATCAATAAAAACTCATCCTCTAAGTCATATCCAATTAAGAGTGTGTGGAGTAAATAAATGTTTCTGCTATAATGCAGAAAAAAGGACAGGAAGCCTATTGGAATGTAAATAAACTGTGATCAATTTGATAAATGGGCAATAACAGAAGTAGAATCCTGCTGTTTTAATGAAAACAAAATATAATATGGCTAAAAAAAGGAATAGCAAAAGACTTTACCTAAAAAACAAACCAAGAAAGTTTAAGATCTGTAATAGCCATGCTTCAGTAGGATGGCTGAGTTCCATTTTTTTTATTAATAAACAGATAATTTCCTTTTGTTAAAATATAGTGCAGAACGTTGTGATATTGAGTTTTGATGGACATTCAAGTCAAAGCAGGACTTTTGATTGTGCAAAATAGCAGAACAAAGCTCCCTTAATTACTCTATATAATCTCCTGTTATACAAATACCCTTGTCCCAGTGTTTCAGGAGTGCTTGGATACCATCAACGTAGAACGCTTTTCAGTACGCCAGAGCCATGATTGGACTGCCTGCTTTACTTCTGAAATGTTCCTTCCAAGAACTCCTTTAATGGCTCAAATGTGTGGAAACGGCTTGGTGCAAGGTCAGTATTAGACAGGGGATGTGACCATAGCTCCCAGCCAAGTTCTCTTAATGTGCAGGCGGTATTGGTGATTGATTGTGTGTACAGTTCCCACAGACAGATGAGGTTCTTCCTTAAGTCAGTGGCAAGTTATCCATAAATTTTTAATGATCAGGTGTTCCACATGCTGAATGTTCACATTCAGGAACGACTGCAATGGGCTCCGAGCCACCTCGGCCTGAATCATCATATCACGGATGTACATGCATCTTTATAATGCTTTACAGGGCTCTCACCAATGTACTGTGCTCAAGTCTTCTGTAAATGTCAATTCATTTTATGCCTTCATTCATGAGAAAATTCACAACTTGATCACTCCTTGTAGCTTCCATAAAAAGGGCTCAAATTAATGTGGTTTATTAGGGCTCAAATTAATGTCTACAGAATGTGTTATGCTGCGCTATAACATTGGGTTCAAAAAGATGTGTTAGAAGGTGTAAAGTTGTCTGCACCTTCTACCACATCTTTAAACTATACCATCATAAAAAATGGGTTACGATGGTGTAGTTTAAGGGTATAACAGGATATACTTTGATATTAAGAGTGTGCTGTTGAATCACTGACTGGATAAGACAAACTCTAGCCATGTCTTTAAGAGTGAAAAAATATGTATTTTTTCGGTCCATACAAAAAAGCTATCTATTTGTTCTAATCGGCCCTCCTGTAAGTTTGTGTTTTTCATAATGTCACCCACTGCACACTTCATATTGACTTTTAAATGGATCTCAGAGACATCCATTATTCATACGGAGATCTGGGCTGCAGCAGACTCATCCAGTGACAAATAGTTCCATCAAGCAATCTAAAAGAAAATGTGGTTTCATTTGAGGAGCCAGGATTCCTTGTTTGTATTCTTGCTATTGGCTATTTACTAACCACCTGGGGAAAAAAACCAAGGGATAAATCAGTAAATTCTAACCAGGGATTAGAAATTTTTTTATTTTTATAAACTGCAAAAATCAAGAACAGAAATATCAGAAAAATGACAGATGTTGTAACATCCAATGCTGAGGTGAAAAAGCTGTAGTTTTACTCACTCTCACTCATCTTCTATACCTCTTTATCCTGTATTCAGTGTCGCAGGGACCTGAAGCCTATCCCAAGAGGCAGGATACACCCTGGACAGGATGCCAATCCATCGCAGGACACACACACATACACTCACTCACACACTACGGGCAATTTGGGAACGCCAATCAACCTAACCTGCAGGTCTTTGGACTGTGGGAGGAAACCGGAGTTCCTGGAGGAAACCCACCAAGCACAGGGAGAACATAAAAACTACATGCATACAGAATCGAGCCTGGCCAGGAATCAAACCTGAACCCTATAGGTGCAAGGCGACAGTGCTAACCACTACACCACCATGTCACCCTGTCGCAGTTTTAAAGCTTAGAAAATTGTCAGCTAGTAATACTACATGGAGGCCAGTGCATTATGCACGCACACACACACACACACACACACACACACAAACACACACACACATAGACACACACACACACACACATACACACAAACATGGCCAGCACTCCCACCAGCTGTGCCTATGATTAATATTGCCCCGTCAGATTGCGATGAAAAAAGCAGTGTGTGTAATTGCAGTTAAATGGCATGATGCTGGTTGCTGATGCCATGTTTGTATGCAGTCATCTGTCATCTACCCATTAATCTACGTCATGTGACACAGGCCAGAGATGAGCATGGATGATCATGATTTAACACATGCAAACACAAACACACAACTGTAACACTTTCTGTTTACTACAAACGCAGAAGCAAAGAACTCAACAAGATTGAAGCACCTTGAGATATTTGCTCATGCTTAAAGAGATACTCCATCTTTTTTCTGTCTCTATAGTGAGTGTATGCCTGTGATCACCACAGACAATAATTTCAACACATGTTCAAAACTTGTTTACTCCAAATTCACACTAATTTTGTTAACTTAACAATTAGTTAACAAATTAGCTCCACTGCTTGGCCAAGAAGACATGTCCTATCGTTGTGGAAAAGATGTTACTGTGTTTTGTTTTGTTTTTATTTACCAGAATCAAGCAAAGAAAACAACTAAAGAGATTACTGGAATAGGGTTAAGAACTGACCAATAACACATTATTAAAACCTGAAAGTAGAACCATCACAGAAGAAATATGACCAGAAAAATAATCATGAATGACTGTGAGATCACTTAAATGCATGTGAATCTGCATCATAAAAATTGACTGTAGTATTTGGCTATGTTTAATAGTGAATGCAAGAGCATTTCCATACGCACACAATATGATCAGAACTCACAGGCTTAGGACTAAATAGTTGTGTGGCCACAAGCCTCTGGAGGCAGTGTTATGATGTGGGGTTGCTTCAGTTGCTTAGATCTAGGCTCAGCAATGTTATGTGGCAATAAAATGAAGTTAGCTGATGACCTCAATATACTGAATAACCAGGGTATCACATCTGTGAAGTTTTTTTTCCCTGGTGGCACAGGCATATTCCAGGACTCAAACTGTGAATGGGTGGTTCTGGGAGCATAACAAATCATTTTCACACATGAACTGGCTATCACAATGGAATCCTAACCTAAACACCAATGAAAGTTTTTGGGACGTGCTGGAGAAGTCTTTACCGAGTGGTTAGACACTCCCATCATCAATACAAGATCTCAGCCAAAATAAATGCAACTCTGGATGATAATAAATGTTGTGGAGGTTGGATAACTTTGTTGAAACAATGCCACAGTGAATGCAACATCATACCAAAAGGCGACATTCCAACAAAATATTAAAATGTACAACTTTTTTAGGGGGGGCAGGCAGCTTATTGCTGTTTTTCAACCAAAGATGTTCCAGTATTTTACAGTGCCAGAAGAAATCTATGATCAGGGACAGGTTTTGAAATTAATGTAGATTATGAATGGCGAATAGTTACACAATCAGGAACAATGTGACACTTTTTTATGGATCTATTCATTAGTGTGCTATCTGAACTCTTTTAATAACCTTCAACAGCTAGTAATTCAACTTAGCAAGAACACTGATAGCTCAGTGGTAGGCTTCCAGTCCACATTGTGGAAGGTTCAATACCCAGCCACTGGATGTAGGGCATCCCAAGCCGGGATAGAAAGGGAGGGTTGTGTCATGAAAGGCATCTGATGTAAAACCTGTGCCAAGTAATATGTGTGAATAATATTAGGAACAATATAAAATATAATGGGAACAACTGAAATAACAACAATCGCACTTAGCACAGTGTAAAGAACCATAGTAGAATTCAACATTTTAGCTTTCTATTATTAATCAGTGAATTGTTTTTCTTTCTTTTCTCATTGCAGGGAAATACACTTTTGCTTGTTGTCATCACATCAGGCTTAGATGGAGGACTATGAAAACTGCTGTATGATTCCTGCAGTGACAGATGTCATTCAACTCATGATCTCTTGTGGAACAACTATTCAGATCAGAAAGACCTTAAAATGAAAATAGCGATAGATAAAATCTGTGTGTATCTGTGTGTGTGTTTAGCATTTGTCACTATGTCAGTGTCAGCACCCAGATGGTTAGAAGAGGAGCTGAGTGACAGTCTAATGTACTTGATGCACACTGGGGAAATCTCCCGGTGCTCTAACATGCTCATACGCACATGCACACACAACCACACACACACAAAAAAAGAATGTGTGTGTACATGTGGATAAATGGGTAGGGACAATTTGTGTCAATTGCCATTCAAATTTATCTAAGTGATGAAGGCCACACACTCACGCAAACACGCAACTTAATTTAATTCAATTTTATGAATATAGCACTTTTAACAATGGTCATTGTCGCAAAGCAGCTATACAGAAGATTTACACACACACACACACACACACACTTCTTTATCCTTGTGAAGGCTTCCACTGCCATAGTTATTACAACAGAATTTTTTTTTATTATTACTAATTGAAAGTTGCTGTTGGTGCAGTTGCGGTTTGTACATCATTAAGGTTTTTGTCCACTTTTTTGAGACAGGTGAGTGACTGGTTTTCCTCAAAAATGGTAAACAAAATGGCCGACATGGGGATGGGGTGAAGGAGACACTATAAAAGCAGAAAAGTTCTCTATTTCAGTGTTAATGCAGATCAGTGGCTTTGTACAGAGTAGCTGTCAACATGAGCTACAGAGCTGACCACACACACACACACACTTTCTCTCTCTCTTTCTCTCTCTCTGTCTCTCTCTCACTCACACTAATACACAGACATACATTAGTAGCTGCATGTGAGTGTGAGTGAGTGCACGTGTGTTTGTGCCCCTTGCATTCCTTTCACAAACAGACAAAAAGCCTGAAGTCTACACACACGAAGGCTTGTTGATGCCACCGTGGATAAATACCTCTGCCTGCTGACAGCCAAGACCATGGAGAGAATCTCTCTTATTTACCTCCTCACACATACTCTCTCTCTCTCTCTCTCTCACACACACACGCACACGCAGAGAAACACAGAGTGGGTGATGGGGGGATGAGAGACAGCAGATGTGAAGACATGTTAAATTGCCCCTGTGATGTATGGCTTAATGAAGCTCTTGTGTTGATCGCTCTCAGCATTCATCACTGGTCTGGTGAGGGGAAGCTTCTCTGTGTGTGTGTGTGTGTGTGTTTCTCTATTGCCCTCACACCGCACACAGAAATTCTGACAAACTGCAATTTCATTTAACCTTGGAGAGCCGGTACGAACATCTTCCATGGGACGATTTTCAATAAGGGCTGAGGGAAAGCTGTGATTAAACCAGAATGAGACACACACACGCGCGCGCGCACTTCTGCTTTGAAAACTAGGCCGTTACGTAGTGTTTTAGTATTTGCTCAGCTCCATCACTTTTATTTCCATTACTAAACAAATACTTCTGTCTCTTTTAGTTAAGAAATTCCTTAAACCGTCTTTCCCTACTCGCATCACACCTCGTGTCCTGCTTGTCCACCATCCCTCATCCTCGCTTTGAGCGCCACACTCACCTCTGTCCCTATACAAACTCAATTTACGCCTGTTGATGGGGACGCAGGCGTTTGTTGGGTCTGCAGCGAGACAAGGCTGCTGATTGGGATGATCTCCTTATGATTGGACCTATGATTGTCAGAGCTGACCTATAATTCCCTGCAGTCACACGGTGATTCAGTCTGAATGATAAGGGGCAAACTGTGTCTCTCTCTCTCTCTCTCTCTCTCTCTCGCGCGCGCACACACACACACACACACACACACGTTAACTAGCTATGGCAGGATCCCGCTGATCTTTGTGTACGCGCGCGTGTGTGGATGTGCGTGTGTATTACGGAAACCTTATATTTTAAACGGTGAGCTGCTTGGCTCAGTATTGTGTAATTAAATGAGTAAACTGCGTATACACTTGATTATTTACCACTTGTATCTATAGCAACATTGGATGCTTCATCTATTTGTCTGTCTGATTAGTTCAAACCTGATATATTTTAATATCTAAACTGATTTGACATCGTGAAAAGTAAGTAGATAGATAGATAGATAGATACATTACATTGTACGTAACAAAATCATACACAATTTTTTTTCTTTACAAAATTTATGTTCTATGCTGTGAGATATAATCATGAACAAATGAAATATATACAGTAATAACATTTAATAAATAAAAATGTCAAATCATGTGGTGTAGTGAAATACACCGCCTTAGGATTCATATTAGATTCTGGTTGTGGTACACATACACATCTGAGTTAGGGTGAATGCCCACGCTGATTATTTCCATTTAAAT
>JAQMYJ010000023.1:29572280-29588101 GCA_030014305.1 Clarias laeviceps | reverse complement strand
TACTGTGTGTTAGTTGGCAGGCAGTTCAGCATAACAGTTGATGTTAATTGATGTTAATATGGAGTCCAGGTAGACTTGTAGGAAGTTCCAGTCCTGAGCTTACATTTTTATCTTATTATACATCTAAGCAGTTGAGGGTTAAAGACCATGCGCAATGGCCCTACAGTAGCAACCTGGGACCCATCAGTAGTACAATGCCTTAAGCACTGAGCTACCCCTCATATGTTTAGACACTTTTCCCAGTCATTTTTCTATTTGGTTGTGTACACAGGTTTAATAATTATGTTCTTCAGTCCAGATATACAAAATATTGTACTTCTGCAGCTAAAGGGATGTGGCTACAGCTCTCAGGTGAGGTCAAAGATCTTACTACACGTAAAATTTTGACAAAATGCATCGGGTTTCTATTTGACTTGTATAAATAGCACATGCATGATTCAATTTCATTTCCGCATTCATAAAAGAGCTTAAGATCTTGCCTAAGGCAAAACGTGACAACTCAAAAGCTCAGAACAAGAAATCTCCACCTTGAAAAGCATGTTAAATATGTTTCTGATGAAATACTTAAGACGTGATTTTAATGGGCGAAGAGGAGGGAGTTGGTTTCTGGGGTATTTTTAGCCCAGGCAAAGGTCACTGTACTCGGTCTTAACCATAAGAACTATCCAGGTGTCACCGTTCACTCTTAAAAACAATACAGCAGAAGTCACCATCCTTACTCACTATTTTTGCCATGATATCTAGTCTCATATTAATGATATTTCACCAATTTCACCAATTTGTGCATACATCAGACTCAGAGTTCCAAAATGCAATGCTGATATAAAGCGCAGTTGCTCTCTGATTTATAGCAGAGACTCAACTCAGCTAGTTAGTGAGCTTCAAGGTTGATGATGGTGTTAGCATGAAAGTTGAAGCTTTGTTTAAGCTGTAGGAGTGTACAGATGAGAGAAGTGAGAGTGACAAAATAAAGCACTAAATAAAGCTCTGCCGCATTAGTCATTTTAAGTAAACAAACCTAGGACTAAATCTCATTGGCAGGGGAATATTAGAAGTTAAAATGATATTGTGAGGAATGCAGGAAAGGAAACGGTCACCCAAAGTGAAAATAGACATAAATGTCACTCACATGGGTAAACTTAAAATGTCACCTTGGAATTTCATTTTAAGCAACTTGAAAGATGTTAATAATAATAATAATAATAATAATGTTGATGTTAATTAATAAAGAAATTGAAATGCAGGTCGTGTAAGGTTTATTTGTATACGAGACCTTGCTGTAGCAGTAATTACATTATCTCCACTACACACCCACAGCTGATAATTCCTGACCCATGTGACCCCCATGAGCAAGTTTGCACCATTCTGACTAGATTAGCCATCTTCGGTCCTGGTCAATCTTGTTCAAATCAATGCAGTATAAATTATCACCTCTACTTAAGGCTACTGCCTGATTAAAAACAATACACATCCTAGTTAATATATGACAAATCGAGAGAGAGCAAGAGAGTGAGAGTGAAAGAGTGTCTTCTCTCCTCTGGGAAATCTGCAGCTCTGAACTCTAATTAAGCCATTGTAGCTCTCTGGTGGATGCCTGTTTATTCACTCGGGGCCAACACAGACAGGACACAGGAGGTGTCTCTCACTCTAATGAAATGACACTGTCACTTTATTCAATATAGGAATGAAGCCTGGAAGAATTAAGAGACTGTTTCTCTATATGCTTCTTTGCTTGTGCCAAAAGCCAAAGATAAGAGATACTCAGGATCAAGGGAAGAAATAATATTCAGTGTGTTTAGCAGCACATTTCAAAAAATTTTATCTTCACATACAGTATCTTCCTATATATTGGATTATAGCTGCCCCTACATCATACTTTCTACTGACAGGTAGCCTTCGTGAATATGATATGTGGCCACTCCTTCTTACCGCTCCGTGAGCTGAGTCGTCTGGCTGACACTTTTTTTTTTAATCTTTCATCTCATTCCTTACGCATCACTCCCTCTCTCTGCTGATGATAGACAGCGAATAACTTCCGCCATTATGTCCCCGGGACGAGAAACAAGGCCTCTCAAGAGGATAATTACAGGAAGCTGTCGGTCCATCTCCTCCTCAACCACACACACATACACACACACACATTTACACTTGCTTACACATGCTGACACAGCTGCAAACCCTGTTTCTGTCTAAGAGCAGACTGAGAACAGACAGAAACAGGTCAGACTGCTTACACCATACAAAAGAGGCCACTGAAACCAACTTTCCTACTTGGTAGCATGCCAAATTTTATGGTAAAGTAAAATCAGGTTTTCACAGCGTTGTTTATGGAGAAAGGCAGAATTAAACACTAACTTTATGTTAACAAGTTAATAATACACCTGCAAACAAAAATAGTCTCCTACAAACAGAAAGTTAATAAATATTTTATATTATTTCAGGACATACTGCATCATCTTGACATTGACCTGTTGCAGTATGGAATTTCATAAATATATACAATAAAACCCAGTCCATTACGGAACATCATGAACACACATTTACACCATGTTACACACCTATCAGCGGTTAGGGCAGCCAAACCAACTACTTATATGTTTTTTGTCATGTAAGAGGAAACTGGAGGAACCCCCCTTACCGTCTAGAATGTGAAATTCTACACAGGTGGTAACCTGAGTTCAGGATCAAACTCAGGGCTCTGGAGCTGTGAAGCAGCAAAGCTTCACACACATCTGAAACATTTTATAGTTCACTTAATCAAAACAACAAAATAATGATGCTGTTATTATTGTCTTATTGTTAGCATATTATCTCCTGTTGCTTTACTCTGACTACTCATGGGAAAAAAACACTTACAATATTACAGTGAAGATTTTTAACTTTACAGAACATGAACTGCGTTTCAGAAAAAGGTCAAAATTTGGGTTGGCAAGAGTTATATCAAGGGTGGCATTGTCCATGCCTTGAACCTTACGAAATACCTCATCACTCATCTTCTATACAGCTTTATCCTGTACTCAGGGTCGCGGGGGCCTGGAGCCTATCCCAGGAGGCTTAGGGCACGAGGCAGGGTACACCTTGGACAGGCTGCTAATCCATCGAAGGGCACATTATGAAATACCTGATAAACTTTAAACTTATTAAATATGCTTATTATATTATGTTAAGTTATGTTTTATATTATTACCTATGTCATTATTAGTATTAGCCTCTATGTTTGTGTTTAAATTGTTTAATTGTTTGTAGTACTGTTTGTGGATTTTTTTTTATTTATTATTTTGTGTGTGTGTGTGTGTGTGTGTGTGTGTGTGTGTGTTTCTTTTAAGAATCATATGCAGGCAAATATTTCACTTTATTAAACTTTTTTCTCCCACATCTGAGTAATATATAATCACTTGGGGGAATATTGTATATACAGTACCCTGTGTTCTCAAAAACACATTGGATCATACATGATCGTGTAAGAAAAAAAATAGTGTTCAATAAGAAAATTGAAAAAATAAATTTTTTTAGGCAAAAAATAATTTCATTATAATGGGGAGAGGGTTAAAACTCGAATCTTTTATTAATGAAATTAAATACCCTGAGGTGGTATATTGACTTTAGAGTTGTCTTTTTTTTCTTTTTTCAGATTATAAAAGTGACAAACAGTCGAAGAAAACGACGAGACAAATAATCGGTCAACAAGGAAGTAAAAAAGATAAAGTTACCTGTGCGGTATGAATGATACGTTTTAAGTTGAATTTTGCAGCAGTAGCAACAACAACAACAACAACAACAACAACAAATAAATAAATACACAAATAAATAAATAAATAAAATACTTGTCACATTTTATGGTTTATAACTTTTCAAAGTCAATTTGCAAGAATGTTTGGCTCATTCTAACAAATTAAACTTACAGTAGTCAATTTATCACAGTAATATTAACTTTTTCCATTCAAAATTAAAAGAAAAGTGACATCTAAACGTTCCAGTGTAAAAAGAAAAGACTGTGTCTTGAGCTCGGTTATTATTTAATCTTCAGACATTTGATTTTTACACTGCATCAAGGATTTTGTCACAGTTATTATAAGACACTTTCTACACGATGCTGATGGTTTTGGCTGAATGATTTGACAACTATGTTTAACCCTCAAAGAATAAAAAAAACACTAACGACTGGGAGAACATACTGTATAATAATAATAATAATAATAATAACAACAACAAATACAAATACAACGCATACTAATACGTGATTCTTTGAGCTTTTATTGTGCGGAGCAGAGTGTGCGTTTGTTAAGACTATAACCTGAGTGAGCTTGGTGGTCATCTCTGTACGAGTCATGTTGTTTGTGGGCTCCGTGTGATATTTTATAGCCTGCTATTTCACGCAACGTTGCGCGCGCTAATTTCTTTATGATGGGCAGCTAATTGCATGGCGGGTAATTACAGCGGTTTGAGTAGTGCGCTTTCATTAGAACAAATATTTTTATTAGCATGTATTTGAGATCTAAAAATAAATATATAATAGGAAATCGCAATATTAAACAAAAAATGAATATAATTATGCTTGAGATCTAGGCTATTTAAAAATCCGTATTGCTTGAATGATCTGAATAAAAAAAAAAAAAAAACTTGCATTGCATTAGAAGAATTTTTAAGCATGCATCAAAACAGCAATTAAGTCGCCCTCTTGCCATTTTTTCCTGACATTAAAGCCAAGCTGGCATTTTTTCTTCCCCCGCAGAATTGTTCGAAAGCACGCGAATCGCGCTGCGTTTTGTCCGCGCGCGCTGGTCCGTGATAATGCGCTCATTATGAAGCCACGAAGGGAACAGGTTTCAAACGGGGATTCACGAGCGCGATATCCACCGCCATCCGTGTGGGAATAGAAGAGCTGAAAAGACGGAACATCTGTTCCGGACCGGCCTGCCGTTTAGCTCAACCTGTACACCGGGCTTTGAAGTTTGCGACAGGGGTGAATGATGGGGACCTTATGGCACTGTAGATGCATGAGAAAATCATTAAGGACTGCACACACACACACACACACACACACAGAGACATAGAATGTGTATGTGTGAGAGAGAGAGAGAGAGAGAGAGTCTGGCTTAGGGAAATATTGCATATGTTATTAAACATCACAATGCAAATTCTGCGCAAAGTTTTACCTTGTGGTTGTTTTAAAAATTCAACAGTAAACCCTAGGTTTTCTTGTGTGTGTATACGCGCGCGTTTTAATAACTTTAATCTGCTAAAGATTAATTTTAACAAGAAAGTCTCCCAAATCTACACTGTTGATCCGCCAAAGCAATTAGGAGAGACATTTTAATGTAGCCTATACCAAGTCTAATTGGAGAAAAGTTCACTAGATCCTACTTAGATTATTTCAACAAAGATTTTGCAGCTCGTAGATTCAATCAAGAACCATGTAAACACTACGGTTACAGAACATGGTTAGAGAACAAAACATGAAATTATTCTTTAGAGGATAAAAAATTTCCTTTTCTATGGCAAAGCTATAAACACCAATTTCAACATTTACGTATATTCATGAATGAAATATATAAGTTATAATGTTGATTAAAAAAGACGCAGTCAGAAATAAAGAGTCCAAGATCTGCAAGAATGTTTGGCTCATTCTAACAAATAACACTTACAGTAGTCAATTTACCACAGTAATATTAACTTTTTTCATTCAAAATTAAGAATTGTTAGGAACTGTTATGCACACAATTACGCACACAACGGGTCATCATAACAACAAACATAACACCATCATAACAATAAATAATGCAACATTTTCGCACATTTTTTCACTGTCCACTGGTCACACAGGACCCAGTCTGATGTCCAGATAAAGATAAAGTGATTTAATAGACTTTGTCTTTTATTTCGCTCTGTAACCAGTTTGGTCAGGGTCGAAAAGGATACACGTCATATTAGGCAAATAAAACCACGCGTGATTAAAACACGCCACTTTATTAAATTTGAATTTCAAATGAAATGTAGGCTGTCGGCGTGAAGAGCATGTTAATGCGTTCAGTTCGGTTCAGTGTGCTTCAGGAGACTCACGCGTACATATCATTTTATTTTCTCCTTATTATTCTTCTGTAGTCAATTATTATTATTATTATTATTATTATTATTGTTATTATTATTATTATTATGTTATTTGCAAATACCTATGAATTGAGAAAAGAGAAAATGAAAAGAAAATTATACCCTCTTAAAATGCTTCTTGTTCAAAAAAAGAAAAAAAAGAAGAAAAAAAATCTGACAAATATTTAGGATGCCTATATAGATAGGTGTGCTATGCTTTTTTGTTGTTGTTGTTTGTTTTGTGTTATATTTTTGTTGCTGTTTTGTCCCTAGAAACGATATGTAGAAACTCTGCGACAGATTTCCCATTCACAAAAAAAAACCTTTCTACGCAGATCTAAAGGATTTAAAAATCTTTTGAGTATGACTCTATAAATTAAACAAACTTCTAAAATAATGGGAACGTTCACCTTAATGTAAATGAAGTGAAAAGCAAAGGGGGCAACAAGGATGAGGTTAATGCTTTTTTTCTCTCTTTTTCATATTTGACGCGGTCGTCCTGCCGCGTGCACTCCCACTTCCGCCCCTTGGGCTGGTCGATCACGCCCTCACAAGGCACAATGACCCGTGAGCCCCACTTCACAGATTACACATAATTATTAGGATCCGTGTATGAGGACTGACATAAAAGCAGACATTCTTATAAAAAAAATAAAGGTTTAGCCTAAAACGATAAACACTCTGCATGATTATTCAGTTTGGAAGAACCTATAATGAAAAAAATCAACAGAGTGCTTTATTAGCAAAATGAACATATTTTTTTTGCTCGAAGAGCAGAGACGTCAGCGGTGATGACTTCACGACTTCCGCGAATCTGATTGGTTGACAGCCGAGCCTGTGGAACTTCAAAGCCAGAGAGGAGCTACAACTGCAGTGGGAAAGGGGCGGCGATCGCCAGTACATGACAATACTGCTTAAAAAATCTAAACAACAAGAACAAGTGCGTAGTCTGTAAATGTAAAGGTATTCTCAAAGTTTGACATTTCTGGTATGGCAACTTCACTTCTAGGGGTAAGTAAGAGCTTACTGTTTGCTTCTGAATGGCATTTTTATTTTCGTTTTTCCAGAGGTAGTTTGTCTTGCTCATTGTTGAAAATGTTCAGAAGTTTGAAATAGACCTGAACAGTTGTAATAAAAAAACTAAATGTAAAAGGCGAAAGATATTTACATTTACTTGTACAATAGTTCCACTACATTTGATTTCTCTATTACATAAAGCGTCGTTTTTTTGTTGGAGGGAATATGCTACTTATAAAAACCAGCATACCAGTATAATATAATATATAATATAATAATGAATAATGTCCTATTCAAAATGATCTTATATATATTTTTAAATATTGTACTCAGACACTATTTCTCTGTGGCTTAACATAATTATTGTCTGTAATCACTCCAGGAAGAGCCCAAGTTTGGATCTACTCCTTTAGCCATGCTGGCTGCAACCTGTAACAAAATCGGCAGCCCGAGTCCTACATCTGCCATGATATCGGACAGCGCTTCATTTGGGAAAGGCTTCCATCCTTGGAAAAGAGGCTCTCCGGGAAGCTGCAATCTCGGCTCGAGTTTGTCATCCCGAGGCGGGAGCGGTCTGGCAGAGACATTTAACGCAAATGGTTCTCCAGTTTCCAGCGCTTTCTCACTAACTACCAGCAGTGCGTCCGGGAGCCCCTTCGGGAGCGATTACTCCGCGTTTCAGACTTCTGTATCCATCTCAGGCGCATCTCAGGAGCCAAGCTCACAGCCAGTGTTCATCTCCAAAGTGCACACCTCCGTGGACAGCCTTCAGGGCATCTACCCGAGAATGGGCGTCGCGCACGCGTACGACTCTTGGTTCAAATCGGGCATTGCGGCTGGGGACGTGAGCGCGTCGGCCGGCGCGTCGGCTTGGTGGGACGTAGGCACGGGTTGGATCGACAATCCACTGGGTGCCAATGGCCTTCAGACATCGCTGCATTCTCCGTTAGGAGGCTACAACTCGGACTACTCAGCAGCACTGGGCCACTCCGCGTTTAGCGCCGCTTCATCACCGCACCTGCTCGCCGGCGGGCAGCACCTAGTGGACGGGTTCAAGCCCGTATTGCCGGCCTCGTATCCAGACTCTAGCACGAGCTCAGTGGCGGGCGCTAGCGGAGCTGTCCTCACCGCATCGCCCGCTGTAACCCTCGCGGGCTCTCCACGCTCGTCTGCGCGACGGTATGCAGGCAGGGCGACCTGCGATTGTCCAAACTGCCAAGAGGCTGAACGACTCGGACCTGCAGGAGCGAGCCTACGGCGCAAAGGGCTGCACAGTTGCCACATCCCTGGCTGCGGTAAAGTCTACGGCAAGACGTCTCACCTGAAGGCGCACTTGCGCTGGCACACGGGAGAGCGGCCGTTCGTGTGCAACTGGTTGTTTTGCGGCAAGAGGTTCACACGCTCCGATGAGCTCCAGAGGCACTTGCGCACGCACACCGGCGAGAAGCGTTTCGCCTGCCCCGTGTGTAACAAGCGCTTTATGCGCAGCGACCACCTAAGCAAACACGTGAAGACGCACAGCGCCGGCGGCACTGAAAATACAACATCGAACGGCGGCGTGTGCAAAAAGGGTAGCGACACCGACAGCGAACAGAGCGCGCCGGGCAGCCCTGCGTGCCAGTCTCCAGATAATCCTGCGCATTACGGATCCAGTCCAGACGGCAAGCACGAGCGGCCACAATTCAATCAACTGAACAATCTGAATTTGTAAAATACTCGGTGAAAATGCGTCAAGGCTCTGTCAGTAAGACGAACTGTATCGATTCAGTACAGAACGTCCGTAACTAAAAACATTTTTTTAAATGTTATCTAATATTTTATCTTAAACTCTCAGGTGTCTTCATAAACACAGGCAGGGAGCAGCAACCTACACTGTAAAAGCCTGAAGACCGTGCGTCAAAGAAATTTCATTGAAAAACAGCCTTCTGTTTACTGTATATATGTGTTGAGGTTTACTATGAAATATCTTGTTTGATTTAACGATACTGAGGCACTTTACTCTTCATATTTAAAAACGTTTTACTTTATGGTAAACTGATCCACCATCAACTCAGCAAAACAGCACTGAGTGTATCTGGTATTTTCAAAACTCTCGATGGTGTTTGGATGGAAACAAAAATCGATTAAATGTTGCTTAGTTATCAGTGAAGGCATTAATGGCCTTTAGGACACTTGTGAAATGTACTCAAGCAGATTTAAAAAAAAAAAAAATCAAATCCCAGTGTGGTTTTGTACTGTAGTTTTTCATTTCTTTGTGACTCAAAACTGCTCAGATTTTCCCCCACAGTGCGCAGACATGTTCAGTTTCTCCTGGAAAACAAACTGAAAAGTTGTACATAAAGTGTCTCTCAGTTTTATTTATCCATGAGGTTGAACTGTACTTTGAAGTCACTTTGGATTTATATTTATGATTTTAGAATAGGATCATTTCTATCAGGTTGTTAATCTTTTTTTTTTTTTATTTAATCATTTTTGTTTGTTTAATTTAATTGCGCATGTGTGTTTGTATTTACTGACGATTGGTTTTAAGGTTAATATCTCCTAATAAAGTCAGATTGAGTTTGACTGCAAACTAAATTCAGTTCTTTTGGTCTCCTGCAGCTATAAAACGAGTCAAGAAAAATCCTAAATTATTTTGTGCTGCTTTATGATGTGCGGCTATCTCGTTTAAGCAAAAGTTAAATAAAACTTTATTTTTAAATAAGTATTTAAACAGTTGTAAAGCAAAGCAGATGTCATTGTGAGTGTTAAATTCAGTTTTGAAAGTGTTTCATTGCAAAATCTCGCATTTTAAATAATTGTCAAATGTTCTATATAAGAAGTATGACTGAGGTGTACTACAATATTAAAAAAAAAAACATAATTAATATCTTATTTGGACATGGTTTGGTCCTTCAGTTATCAACGCTCAGCCAAGTTATTTTATGTTTGAGGCTTTAAATGTACAATAATAATAATAATAATAATAATAATAATAAAGTTACCAGGTTGGATTTTTTTTTATTTATCCAAATCTAGTCATGTATGGTAAAGTCCTTGCTTAAAACGCATTCAACTCGTCACTTTATTTACTTTATGGGAAACTGATCCACCATCAACTCAGCAAAACAGCACTGAGTGTATCTGGCATTTTCAAAACCAATTAATAGCTGTCTTTCAGACGCAAATTAAAGTGTGCAAAAACAGGACGCAAATCAACGTGCGCACGCGCATTTTTGCTTCTGTTTTCAAAGATTTAACAATAATTTAAAAAATAATAATAATCGCAACAAAAATTAATCTATCTAAAAAATAAAACAATCTATCGAGATTCTGGACATCATTCTAATAACTTGATCAATCTACACAGCAAAATCGCATTTATTTTGATGTCTTTAATGCAGAATAGTATAATTTGTTACTTTTTTTAAACTCGGTATTAACACAGAGACACTGGGATGATGCGCGCGCGCGTGTGTGTGTGTGTGTGTGCGCTTGTTGGGGTTGGGGTAATTGGTCGTTTGAACAAAAATCAAGTGCATTTGCAGGACTGTTAGTTGAAGAAGGTTAGTGCGGTAAAGTTGTGTCGTTTGAGATTTATTCACCCGGAAACTTCAAATCAGAATCAAATCTGTGTGTTTCCAACTTTACCGCACTGGAGGTTTAGTAATGAAGAAGAGAGCGTAAAAGACTTGGTTTTGTATCTCGTAGTGTGTTTTTGGAAAGTCTGCATTTCCTCAGCCTGGATCTTCTCTGTGCATCTAATCTACTGGACACTCTCAGCCTAAACACAGCACGGAAAAGAAAAAGATATTCTTTTAAAAAGCTAGAAAAGTTGGAATGACCACGAAAGAGCTTGAATATTGTTTGACTTATCAGTTTTACAATCACTCCTGAAGCAAATATTAGAGATAAGAGACTTATATATTGGCAACTATCCTATAAAATAACTTTATATGTTATTAGAACATGCACATTGATTAAAATACTGTTTTGGAGACTCTTCATCTTCACTGAATGATAATTATCGGCGTTTTTCTAATTTAGTTTGAATATTTAAAACATACAGTGAATATAGAATGCAGGATAATAATAATAATAATAATAATAATAATAATAATAATAATAATTAAACGGTATAATAATATTATTATAATAATAATTTAACCTTATTGTGTCAACAAAAAGCCACGCCCCAACCACACACCACCACTATCTGGTCTCGCATTCTTTTTACATGCAATTTACTGTTTCAGAAGACGCCAAAAAAAGAAAGAAAAGAAAAGAAATCAAACTTTATTTACTTTTCCGTGTTATCTTGGCGCCCTCTGGCGACGCAAAAAAGAGCCTGTTGGAACACATTGTTTCAAATACAGAGGTCCACAGAAGCACATCCTATCCGTAACAAATGAATGCAGCTGAGAACAAAATTTTGTATACACAGAAAATAATATATTCTGCATAATTTTCCAAAACCCCTTTCATAACTGGGAGTTAATTGGTAGCACACTGTAATTGTTAAGACAGCACAGTTATGCCCTTCATAAAAAGAGATACTCCAAGCACTTCATCAAAAACATGGACGTTCACAAAACTGGTTCATCTTTAGGAGCAATTTCCAACCAATGGCTACTTCGATTAAAGGATGCAGGCTGCTTGTCAGTACCGTGTATTACAAAAACTACAGCAGGGGGCAGAGCTTTTTCTTACAAAGCCGCAAAGGCCAAAGAAATGGCCTTCCGATTAATGTTCGCGACTCAGATTCAGTCTCAGTGTTTAAGTTTATGCTAAAAACCTATTTATTTAGCCAAGCATTTTTGTGAATATATTTGTCTTAGGTAAAGGTACAGATCTGGGAGATTCATTAATGTAGAGTACTATGGTGAACTGGTATGTTTAGATGCTGTCTTCCCCACTCTCATTAATCAATCAGGTTTGTTGACGGTGAAGTGATTGGTCGCTTTGCATCTCAGAGAGGCCTCATGTCTGTGTTTCCATCTGGCTCTCCCTTGTAGCTAAGCTGTCAAAGTTAGTCCTGCTGGAGTCCCTGCTTGCACTCTGCACTAAATATAGCTACATTCACAACTGTTATCTTTTTTATCTTTTCTTTACTTCTCTCTCTCCCTGTCCCTCTCTGTCAAGCTACATATGTGGCCCCTGAGCTGCCAGCAATCCAGACCCCCTCTGCCCTCCGGATCTGTCTGACTCATCCTGGTGGCCCGCTTCTGGTTGGAGATCTCGTCACATGAAGGCCCATGTGGTCTGCTTGAGATGCTGTGGTGGCTGGAAATGAACCATAAAGATTGTCCTGGCCTCTTTAGCACCTTCTCTGAGAATTTGTGACTGCAGTCACTCAATAGTTCAGGACTGGAATTTCCTACAGTCTACCTGAGCATCCAATAATGAACTGGACTTCATATTAATTTAAAACCATCATCTGTTATATTGAACTTCCAGCTACCTAACACAAAGTATACTGTAACTGCAAAACAATTCCTACTATCACCCAATTGAGGTTGGGTTCCCTGTTGAGTCCGGTTCCTTTTAAGGTTGTTTCCTATTGCCATCTCAGGGAAGTTTTTCTTTGCCACTGTCGCCCTCGGCTTGCTCATCAGTGACAATCTGATCATTTTGATTCATAAAAATTCTGACATTTCATACACATTTCCATAATTTTCTTTTGATTCTGTAAAGCTGCTAAGTGACAATGACCATTGTTTAAACCACTATACAAATAAAATTAAGTTACATTTCCGGGTCTGTGCATGTGGAATTTTCATGTTCTCCCCATGTTTGTTAGGTTTCCTCCAGTTACTCTGGTTTCTTCCCAGTTCAATGACAGGCAGAATAGGCTTAATTGCATGTAGTAGGTGAATGAGTGAGTGAGGGTGCTAGTGTGCATGCTTGTGACCTGCGAAGAATTGGAACCCCATTTAGGGTATACCCTGCCTTGTGCCCCCTGGGATTCCACTGAGATAGGCTCCAAGACTTCTGTGCCTCTAAGCGGTATAGAGAGTTAATAAGTGAGAGTGATATAAATAATGAAATTGACATGTCTACCCTACATAAACAATACACTTTAATGCTAATCTTTGTAATTGTATATTGTGATACCAACAGGCTTTGTCATTACACAAGGTTTTATTAATGAAACAGCTGATAAAAATCAGGTTCTCTCTCTTTATTAATAAGCAAGTACTAAGTAATATGAAAACAAAACAGTGCAAGTGATGGGATTTTTATTGAAACAATGTATGTAAAATCAAATCAAACAACAGAACAACAAAAGTGCTGTGAACAGGAATAATGCCCAATTGTTCAGTGATCTGCCTGGCGCACAGACTATCAATGGTTGCATTGTGTTCAAGTACAAATCTACTGATTTAGTGTTTTATATATTACTAATGCTTTTGAAATATGGACTAATAGCACTTAATTCCTCAACTTCAACATTCTACTAAGCAGTAAAAAAAAGCATCTATAATTGACAAAAATAAACGATATTAAATCAATAAATAAACAACTTAGTGTAAAGAACAACATTTGATTGTAAACAGTGTTGAAACTAGTCTACGGCAAAAGAAAGACTGGAACATCCGACAAACCTCAGTTCTGTATCAGTACTGCATCAGTTCATGGAAATGGAGCATCGCTGGAATTCAGTAGTTTGACGCACACAAGTGCAGCTCACTTGGCTATTCACATTTTCAAATGCGCGCACACACACACACACACACACACACACACACACACACCTCGTAAAAAATAGAGTATCCCAAGTGACCACGGACCCAACATGAACCACCCATACAGTAAAATTCCAGTTTTTTACAGCACATCCCAAAGTAAAGTATTATTTGAGATGGACAAAGTGCAGTAATTACTGTAAGTATGACCCACTCAACTAAACCGTACATTACATCTGAATCAAATGCTCTACATAGCTGTAATACACAGATTTACACATAGTAACTATGCAATTTGTTAAATGTGGACCCACAGAAACCACGTACCTTGATTAAACACATATTCCACAGAGTTCCAAAGGTGGTCCAGGAAAACCCATCTGTCGAGAACATTTTAGTGTTTTCTCGTCTTTAACACACATTTCTGTACCTAACATTCTGAAACACTAAATCATGCAAGACAGGGGGTTCTCTCTGTTCACGGATAAGACCCGGTGATGTATATTACTGTGAGTACCTACTGTAAATGCCACTCTAATTCAAAATATTTCTTGGTCCTGTCTAATCTCCCACAAGATGGCAGTCTAACGCGAGCTAAAAAAACTGGCTTAAACTTGAGGTCTACTATGGCTGTGATGTAGTGCTGAAGGAAGAAATCTTAGTGTTACATTGCGACAAACGGACTTAAATAAACACTACAAACTTAAATAAAACCTTAACTTATTTTTAACTTAAAAAAATAAAAATCCAGTACCATTGCTCATCCAAGAACATAAACAGGCAGAGGTCAATTAATAGCAGTCTCATGCACAAAGACTGAAATCAACTCCAAAACCACAAAAAAAACATGGAGTGTGCTTTCCGCATTCATTTGCTTATTGCTTTTGCTCGCGTCCTTTCTTTCTTTCCCTCTGCCTGTCAAGGACAGATGTCATGCAGGGGCATTTTGTGAATGTGAATGTGCATCTCCATGGGGTGCTCATGGAGACAGTCGCGTCTGTAGGTAATCGTCTTCTCGCTGGAGGTGGGTGCATAGGATGGGCTCTGTGATACAAAATAATTCAAATCAATCATACAATACACATGTATGTACACAGTTTGCACAAATGTGCACTGTGCAATAGAGTGTAGTAAGTGACATATGCATGAGCATGTATGTAGTCTTAAATGTGGTTATGTGACAAAAACATGGATCTGAAAAACTAAATAGACTAAATGCTAGCAATGCTACTCTGTCTACACTAGTTACATATATTTTAAAGATTATAGTATTTTGTAAATTGGCCCAGGCATCCTAGCTGTGTTCTGTGTTCTGCACAACCAAAAGACTTGAACATCTCTTGTATATTTCGAACACTGCATACATAATTTCAGTTATTAATAATGATAATTTTTATCATCCAGATCATTCTTACTCACTCACCCAGACAAACACACACCTTACTGCTGACGTCATACTGCTCGACGACGTGCCCCCTCAGCGACCAGTTCTTGCCACGGAGTAGCAAACGCACTACAGCCAGGATTCCCAGACCCAGAACCACCGTGAGGAGGAAAACGCTGAGGAAAGTCTTAAAGTATCGGTAGCTAGACACACACTCTGAAAAGACAAAGGATAAAACTATTTCAATATCACCTGTGGGAATAAGTTATATATAGCATATGACAATTCTTTCTCTTTCTAATACAATAACCATAAATAATGATGATGACATTAAATAATAACAAACATATGTGTCTATTTAAAAAAAAATCCTACAAAAGGAGATATGTAAATGTTTCTACAGCGTCTATATCTGGTGTCAGCAGATTGTAACTGACAGACATAAAGCTGTAAATTGAATTTAATTTATGTCCATCACAAAAAAAGAAGAGAGTCTGGTGAGGGAGCAACTCTTTGTAACAACATTACAGTACAACTACTCACTTACTCTCACTCATCTTCTATACCGCTTTATCCCGTATTCAGGATCGCGGGGACCTGGAGCCTATCCCAGGAGGCTTAGGGCACGAGGCAGTGTACACCCTGGACAGGGTGCCAATCCATCGCAG
>JAQMYJ010000023.1:29549574-29572180 GCA_030014305.1 Clarias laeviceps | reverse complement strand
CTCCATGCACACAGAGACGGAAATCGAGCCTGGCCGGGAATCGAACCCGGACCCTGGAGGTGCAAGGCGACAGTGCTCAATACAACTACTGCATAGACAAAATAATGTTATACCACATGAAGGTTAAATTCTCAATTTGGATTATCAGAAGGTTTTGTGCAGCGCAGACGGCTGTTCAGGAAGTGAAATGACCAAATATATTAAACTGGTTTATATTAATGTTTTAATAAATAATGGTGACCTTTGGAGTCATTACAGGAACTCTGATTTAATAATTTTGTTGTAAAAGCAACAACACATCTAATCAGTTTGGCCTTGGATGTGACATAGTGTAACACTGAAGATTAACCACTGGAAACTTAACAACAACACTGGAAAGATAAAACTGCAACCTCTATTTTGATGCAGACCCAAAACTCAAAAACAGTGCCAGGACTTAAATCCATTCATAAGCAGCACACTGAGCAGAAAACAAGAACATGTTTACTTCATCATCAGTGAAGATGTCAGGAACAGCTGGACAGTGAAAAGCTGTGGATTAAGCAGCAGTGGGACACAAGCTGGGTCGAGCTGAAACCAAGGCTGTGACCGGAACTGCTGGTGCGCAGCAGATTTCGACCATTTATAGATCAGCAGCCGCTGTCAGCTGTGTTATCAGAGATTGTGAAATCCAGTAGGCTTGGCATCGAACTGCTACTCCACATACAAAGAGGCTAAAGTAGTGTATTGACATTTCAGCCTGTTGCCATGGTGATCTGGCAGCAGAGACAGGGAGAGGGAAATTGGGGAATGTCAAACTCATTGGGAGGGGACAGGGAGGATGCGCATACACACACACACACACACACACACACAAAAACACACACATACACACACACAAACACACACAAAAGCCTGCCTTGTTTGAAGACTTTAAACCCAGGCTAAGAACATAGCCTCTGTGACATTTGTAGGTGAAAGACCATGAGACACAAGAAAAGAAAAGTATTAACAACAATACCATCTTCACAACTCTCACACAGTCCATGATTCAGGCATCACAATGACACCATAATCTTTACATGATGAGTGTGGGATGAGAACAGAAAGGCACACAGATGTGTGTTCACACTTAATGTCATGCTTTCAGAATGGATCAGAAAATGAAAGAACAACAGAGAGAGAGAGAGAGAGAGAGAGAGAGTAGAAAGCAGATCTATAATTTACCAGCATGCTTGCTGATCCGTAGCTGTGGCCCGTGTAAGGCCATGTCCACGTGGAACCTGATGACGCATTGCTCCCTGCTGTGGTACAGACAGTACTTCCCCCTGATCAGCTCTGCATGAGACGGAGAACTCTATGCAGTTAAAGTTCATCTGAGTTACCTTTTATATATTCCAGATGCAATATGAATGTAATATATTACTATAAACATATACAAACAGATTGACAGCAAAGTGAGATAACGCCTATTTTGCAGTTTTTAGAAAAATTAGCTTTTTTAAACTTTTTCAGAAGTATTGCAAACTGACAAAGGATATTTTGTTCATGGTTTCTTTGAGTCACAAACGTGCCAGAACTGTTTGGGTCATGTAAGTATGTATTTTGTTTGATTTTGCAAAAGGCTATCCTACTACTACTGTTTTGACATGTATGGATATATCAGCCTGCAGTTGTGTTTGTGGTTATTTAAGTATGCAATTTAGTATCAATAATATGTTGGTTGGGTTTTAATAAAACTATGGCAAACTCATGCTTTGATGGACAGAAGAAAGTAGTGGCACTGGATTACCTTAATCGGATATTAATCAAAACCTTTTTAATTGTAAAGACTGCTGAAGATCATGAGAAGCATTATGAGCAATTTAAAAACTTTACTTGACAGCATCATCAGCCTCGTCCTGTACCAGTTTCAGTTTCACTTTGGTACTTTATGCTGGCACTGAAATGTTACATTTTGCCTAAAACCTCAATGCTTACAGCTTTAGAAACAATGAAAACCTTGAGTGTCAGACATAATAATTTATCAAAATTTAGTAAAAATCCAAATATTGTGTTCTTCGTTTTCTACTGTTTAGATAGATAGATAGATAGATAGATAGATAGATACTTTATTGATCAGATAATTCCAGTTTATATACTGTATATTCTGACACATATACACATTCAACTCAAATTAGGAGACACCACAGTGGAAATACCTTGAGTACCTGAGTTTACACCAGATGCTCATCCTGATTTAATGCTTTCATTTGGTCTGATCTTGGGACTGGCACTATGAGATCAATGATTTGTGCCTCCCTCACTGGCGGGGTGGGCATTGGAAAAAGACAAGGATTCCACCACTGAACCACCAAAGCCCTCAGTATGTTACATGCCTCAGTACACTACACAGTGGAATACAATTGTCTTCCAGAACATCACTGGCCATCACTTCATAGTTACTATTTAACAAAAATGTCAGCCTTTAGTGGTTAAAGCCAAATGTGAGGTACTTAGGCGAGAGAGAAGAGATAGAGACTTATTCCATGTTTAACCTTTGCCCCAGTTCACCACAGGGAAAATCCCAAATCTGAGAAAACATTATTTGCAATATCTTTCAGAGACATTATTTGTGAACAATGTAGTATAATGTTTAGCTCAGAATGTGTCTGATATGTTCCAGAGCCTCTTATCGCGATAAGATATTTTATAACATAATAAAATCTTTTTTATTAGCAGTTTAAACTTAGATTGAAGATTAATTTGTATTGCACATTAAGCAAGTATGTATCAAAGGTTAAGAAGGTGCCTTGCATTTAAGGGTTGGATCAGTCTAAAATCTTTTACCATTACTGTAACAGTTTGGGTTCTTTAGAATTTTGTCCTTATTTAGTCCCTTGTCTTTTGGATGCTTCCTGAAGATGCTATGCAGAATGAAGTCACATCCAAACCATGACTCACATCATGCTTTGTGTAAACACTGAATGTAAACAAATGTCCAGACAGTATGGCAGATCAATGAGAGCTGACGCAGATTCCCAAGCCCTAAACACACTTTATCAAACTGACATACCAGTTATGTCATCAACATAGGCCACCAGTGCAGTGCAGCTTCTGTTGCATTGTTGTGTATCATTTGCAGCAAGGCCTTTAGACAGGTGGCAGTCCACGCAACTCCTGAGACAAGGACACAGAAGAGTTAGAGACCCGATAAGAGAAAAATTTATGCACTTTTTGGGGGTAAACTAAAAGTAAAATCTTATTAGTCACACACAAGCACATACAGAAAGCCGTGCAAAATATAACATATTCAGATATAGGAATCCAGATATACCTTGTGTACTGACAGGAATGTTGGATGTGTGGGTGTGGTATGGAGGAGGGGCGTTCAAGTCAAACCAGGACTCAATAAAAGGAGTAAAATGAATTGACATTTACAGAAGACTTCAAGTACAGTGTGAGACTCCTAGCTGTAGTATAACATTCCAATGGTGCAAAGTTTTTAAAGAAGCCGAGGTGGCTCGGGCACCCACTGCATTCGTTCACGTGAACATTCAGCGAGTGGAATGCCTGATTTTTTTTTTAATCGACGAGTAACGTGTCGCCAACTTGCAGAAGAGACTCATCTGCTTGTGGGAACTGTACACACAATCATTCACCAACACTACTATATAAAAGCAAAGGAAGTTTTTACTCTCATAACTGTGTTCTGTTATTCTGCAAAATTAAAAGTCCCGGCTGAAACATAACACTCCTCATATTAAGCACTTTATTAATAAAACATTATTTTTGCACTCAAAAATCCTGGCTTGACTTAAACACTTTTCATATTTATATATGCTTGTATAACTAGTCCTAGGTGTTGTCCTGGTTGAGGGCCAGTATGGCCTGCAGGAAGCACCAGAAGTAAAAGAGAAAATAAAAAGTATTTACCAGTGTGATAGACAGGCGTTTGAGCAGGTTGTACACTTCTCACAGAATGTTCCAGAGCGTCGGAGGTGATCACACACACACTTGCCACAGACACACTTTCCATGTCCACTGCACACCAAGCCATCAGACGACACACAGCTTTCTGTGGAGACGGGGCAGCCACAACTCTCACCTGTCCAGCCAGGCTGACATAAGCATTCCCCAGAGACACACTGGCCATGTCCTGATATTACCAACACAAACATAGGTAATAAGGGAGATTTTATAATTGTATTGGATAGTTTATGAACTTTGTTCTCATTTTACTTTTAGGGTTTTTATTTGTTAACTATATTATACTATTGTTCTGACTGAGCAATCCAGATGTTCTAATAATTGTTAATTGCACTGACTGTCGGTCGCAGTATGGGTGAAAGAAGGTAAGTACTGAGGGGAGAAATCAGCTGAATGCCAAAACCTTCATTCAACAAAAAACATACCTGACAGTGTTTTATCATTTTCAAAAACACTTTGACCCGTTAATAATGCTTCTAAGTTGTTCTGAATCACATATCTATCTCTGTTCTTTTATTTCCAGCTACAAAGCTAATTAGCTTGCAACACAAGGCTGAATCCCAAATCACACTCCTGCGCCTGATCAAGGGCCCTACTTGTGTGGGACATTACAAGCTATTTGGGATTCAACCCGAACATCAGAATTTAAGGAACTGATATTCTAAAGCGTAATAATAAAAGTGGAAATATAAAGACACAACTAACAAGATTTACAGGACTGCTACCACCTCCATGGTTTATTCTCCTGACCTTTTGGCTACATCATACTGAGAGAATTTAAAACTACTAGATCCCTGTTAATTACATTAAATGTAGGTCGCTAACTGTCAGTCGCCAGCTCTGCCAGTCCCAGTTAGTTTTGCCAGTCACAGAGACGTATTTGCATAGCAAATTAATTGGTTAAATAAAGGAACAAATCATAATCTGTTGATAATAAATTGTTTGCGGAACTGTTGCATAAAAGCAATATCATACTCAAAGTTGTGCTGTATTGCTGGATATGGCATGGCTGTGATGCCTTTGTGTGTGTGTGTGTGTGTGTGTGTGTGTGTGAACGTCATCATACACAGTAGCCCCCCTCCTCCTGCTTCTTCCCTCCCTAACACCATTTCCTTTCAACAGTAAAGTGCAGGTTAATTTATTTTATTTTTAATTTATATTTTGTATTAATGGTTTTTATATGAATATTTTTGGGCTGTGGAATGAATAATTGGAGTTTCCATTATTTCTTAAGGGGGAATTAGCTTTGATATACAAGTGTTTTGATATTCTGTACAAGCATGCTTCCGGGACGAATTATGCTCGCTGTCCAAGGGTTAACTGTATAACAGTGTAGGACTTTTTTTTCAGTAGTACGCTGTTTGTGCTGGAAAAATCAATTGTTTATGCTGGGACAGTTTTTGACAATTACAGGTTAAGTAAAAAAAGAAAAAATACAACAGCACCAATTATGCCTGAAACTGCACTAGCTAGCCTGCTAGCAAGACCGCCTAATATATTAATTACACAATCAAGTAACTGGACAGATAGTAATTAGCATAAGTTTGGAAAGCTTGGTAGCATCCTAACTTTAACTGGAAATGAAAATAAAATAAAACCAAGACAGTAGTTAGCTTAACACTGGCTTGCAAGCAATGTTGAATATTGTTTGTAACTACACTATATAATATTTAGCCCAACATTTTCTATATTATAAAATTAAGACAGTCTTTATGATCACATATACCGTATGAGAAGTTTTTTTCTTCATTGTTAGAAAGTTGAAAGGTCAGCCATAACACAGGGACTCTGAAGCAGAGAGGGATCTGATTCTTGCTCAAATTAGCATGTACCATAAAATAGCTGGAGGTTGAACAACAACCTAGATGACGTTAGCAAAATGCTGTGTTTAGATATGGCTAGCTTAGCTAAACTATTGTATTCTGTGAATAAAGAAATAGTACCTGAGCCAGATAGGTGAAAGAAAGGGACAGTGATGGGTAATGTTAGTTTCACTCTGGTGCAAACAGACATTGGGTAAAATGGTATGTGTAAGTAACCAAACACCAACCTAAAGCAGTGTTAGCACCACCTACAAATACCAGTATTCCATTCTAGATTCCAAAACATCTGATTCTTTGTGCTGTGTTAAAAGGTCTGTTTGTGTTTAGACACAGACACAAATACCCACCTCCACACATTACACCCCTCTTGTTGGGACAGGAGAAATCGTCCTTCTCGCAGAACTGTCCGTAGATGGTGCCAAGCGTGCTCCGGTCACACACACACGCCCCGCACACACAGGTTCCTCTGCCACTGCACATCAGGCCGGACTTCACATCTTGGCAACTGTCCATCAAACTCCTCTCAACTGCTGAATTGATTCCAGACAAACATGGGGGAGTTTCCGGATTGTCATGGCAAGGTCCTGCCCCACCGCAGCTACACACACAGGCTTGTCGCACTCGCACAATCGTGGACTCGTTAAATCCCACAGGTTTCACCACCAATTTAACCTCGGGATTATTTGGTTTCTGCAGAGCATCATCCCTTTCCGGACATGCTCGCATTCCCACTGTGATGTTGAAGAAGACCTTGAGGGAGGACAGATCAGATAAGAGTGTTTTTTTTTTTTTTATTAGGGAAAGGTTTAACAGTTCCAGTCATGGAATGTGTGCACAATGTGGATTGGTGTTTCCTGTGCCTAATTTAACACATCTGCTAATAATTATGCCTTTGTCAGCAGAGGGAAATACTCGTTCACACAGTTTAGGGGAACACAGATGGAGGTAGAAGAGTCAGTGATTGGCATGTGGAAGGGTCTTTCCCTGTAAATATTACTTTTTAAAATGTCAGTTTCAGATGATGTTATGTAAATTTTTGAGCAGCTAAATGACTTGCACATAAAGGGCAACATGTACCATAATAATATAAAGCAAGTTCAAAATATAGTTTCTAATGAACTGTCAAGTTTTTTTTATATCACTATTCTTGTATTACATAAAGGTCATGTGAGTTCAGCATATTAGGCTGTTCTTGTAAACTGGATTTTCGTGTAATCGCCTCAAGTACACATTCTATTCTATTCTCCCTAAGGACCTTGAAATACACACATGCACATACTGTACACACTCACAAACACAACCTGTCGAAAAGACTCTTTTAACAAAAGTACTCAATACACATTCCTCTCTGCCTGTTATGAAGGAGGCTTTTGTTAAGTACTCCGGCAATCGCAATAAGGAGTGTCTTCAGAAAAAAAAAGGGGTTTGTATTAGTATTCTTTAATCAACTCATTGATTCTTCCGTACTTTTTGCCCGGGTTGAACATTGGTGCATTTGCTGCTTCCTGACGCAGTAGATCCGGTCGGGCATACTGCTTTTACACTGACCCAGAATCTGTGTGCTTCTCTGTCCTCGACTTCCACCTCCACTCTGACATCTGATAACAGTTTCTGAAAAAAAGGAATGTGAGACAGAGATGCACCAACCACATTGTCTGTGCAAGAGGCACTGTTATTCTAAGCTGTAATGAGGCTTTTTAAACACATGTTAAAAACAGAAGCTCTAAAAATAGTTGGTGGTAGAGAGAGACATGTTGCATTGTCGCTGCGGCAATTCAGGAGAATCATAATGCAGCTCTCTGTTCGGCACAATCTGTGGATTCTACTTCTTCAGCGAGGAGGAACAATAGATTGTTGTAACCCCACTGGGTTTAATGCTTTTGCCCTGCTGAATGCCAGCTCAAAATCCCCTTTTCCACCTCAGCTCCCCTGTGAGAATTTTTTTCCACTGACACTGAATCAGACAGGAAACACTGATCATTCTGTACGCATACTCACGAGCAGCTTTATTTGTAAATCCTAAAGGAAAGCACTGACTGTGTGGTGATACATGAAAGAACCTGTCCTCTTGATCATTTAATTGAAGAGCCACAATATGAAGTGCCACAATGAGTCAGACAGAAACCAAAAGCTTGGGTGTTCTTACCTTGTATGCATCCACCACTAGGTTTGTAAGATTCCCAGGTAAAATTCCCAGGTAAGTACCTGGTAGGAAAGCCACCAAATCCTTTTAATAAAACAAAAGACACAAAAGAGAGAGCGATAGAGAGAGAGAGAAAGAGAGAGAGAGTCATTTAATATCTGCCCCTGTTGTAAGCCACGGGATTAGCTAATGAAGCCAGGATCCATTTTCATTTGTCAGGAATTACCTCATACCACTCATACTGAACGTGCTTCACAGCAAAAACTGAGTAAATGTTGTTGTGTAGAAGCTTCTCTGCCAACTGCCCAATGGTTGGATGCTCCTGAAGGAGGCCAAGAAAAAAATTAATAGCATTTCTTAAACATTCTGCTCAGGAAGATCCCAAAATACAATTATTTTGATATAGTGTGTTTGATTACCATGTGGGCAGATTGGGAATAAGTGCCATCTTCTAGGTGGCAGCGCCCATCGTGGGGCACCACAATGCCTGCCAGTTTGCTATCCAGTGCAAGATGAGACGGCTCATCGGTCATGAACAGCAGCAAGTGCTTAGCTTCAGGTCGCCAGCCAATGTCTTTCTGCAAAAATGATAAATGAGCATAAAATGTCTTTCTATACTGTACGTATCTGTGTTAGTTTGCATGTCTTACAGTCTTAGCATGCTTACTTGTTTATATTATTCAAAGGCAATCTTTACATTCACATTTGCTCTTGTATTTAGGTCTTGCCTATAGTTTTTGAATGAGTTATTGTGGTTTAATTTTGCCTGCCTGTCTTGTATGGACTTGGATTATGGTTAACCTCAACAAAGTTTATACTACGTATAGTATATTTTATATGTATTACGCAATTTCGCCTTGCTTTTTCACCACACATTACATAAATGCACAAACGTATAACTAAAATACTGTACTTACTGTAGATGATACTGCTACTTACAACTGTCACAAGTAATTTGTCATCTGCAGGTTAACCATACAGTATAAGACCAGAGTTGACAAAACGTCAGTTTACATGGACCCCAATATTCTACTAATAATCTTAATAATAATAGCACAATCAGAATAAAAAATGCATCATGTAAACACCTCCATAGGAACAGTCTGACCCGATCAGAATGTATTTTCAACTGGAATGATGGGGTTGGAAAATATTAGCCGTTTAAACACTAGATCTGATCATTTCACTCTTGATGGAATAAATATATTGGTTTGCCATTTCACATGTAGTAAAGCATCCAACCAATCATTGATAAGATAAGACATTATTCTTGTATTAAAGCACAGAATGTGGGATTTATTGGAAATTATAGAAATATTGTCCAAGCAAATGTAGCTAATGTGACCGGTGTTTAGGGTTATGAAAGCTGCTTATTATCTGTGTTAGCTTCATGTTTAAAAACAGCTGTCAGAGCAAGAGCTATCATTTCATTAATAATATTTCCTTAGAAACATGAAGGAACTCCTGTAAGGCATTTGCACAACTGTTTCCCATGACACCTGCATGCTGAGCCCTATCTCAAAAGCAGCTCGTTACACGGCAAACAGAAATTCCGAGATGTAAAATGATCCAAGGTGAGTAACAAAAATGGCCAGATAAGTCGTCAGATAGTCAGATATTACAGATAAACTAGTAATTCATTAATCTTGGTGTAGTACTACTTTCTATTCCAGTATCTAGTAAGAAAGTAAGACTGAAAGTAATACACAGAGCTGTAGGAGTTATCAAGCCTGCTATTCATTCAAGGTCATACCCGAACCTTCTCAGTGAATCATGGAAAACCCCCAAAAGTGGACACAAGCTGCATTGTTATAAAGGCCTAGTCAACCTACTAATGAATGTCTTACTCCTTGTCTTATTCCTGCAGCCCTGAATAACACCCTCATTTATGCATAACTACATAAAAGAGAGCATTAAAATGATGTCATTAAAAAAGCAATCTCAGCATCAGTTACACAGAATGACTCAGGCACCCAATATGCTCCATGATGAGCACTCTCTCTAAGGGGGATGCGTAATCTGCACTGCTATACACACATTCCCATGCATTGTTCACAGGCTTGGGCGGTGACGGCAGTCTAAAGTTAGCCATCACAACTTAAAACTTGAAAGGACACAGATCATACCTCAGACTGCAGTGCACTTTTTTTTTGGAGAGGAGTGTTTTTAATTATGATGTTAAGGTAAATGCCTGACCTGAAAATGGAGCCAAAATGGAAAACTGAGCACAAAACACTCGAGCCTACAAACACACTCTGTGTTTATGAACAATTAAGCCAAGAATAAAAGGGAAGTACTTGCACTTAACTTGTATCCTTGTGGCCTCCAAGCCAAGCTAACGAGTTCAGCCAACCACAACATGAAGGCTGTTATTATGAACATTTTATTGTACTAACAATTCCATGTAAAATTTCTCACAAAGAGAAGGCATTATCTAACCTGCTGCTTACTCAAGCTCATTCTATACATAAACTCTTAGTATTTTCAAATGCTTTTCAATTTGTGTTGACAGTCACTAGCACAGAAACCACATTAGCTCATTATAAGATTATCTACTTATGTACTACATTTGCACATTGCGTGTGAGATTATCATGGAAAAAATTACGGCATATTTGCCTGTAGCGAGAAATGAAAGAGAAAACATATTTACTTTGTTAACTAACTTATAAATCAATTTGCATTTTTATTTGTCACATGCACAGCCATGCAGAGTAGCCATGCAGTGAAATGCTTAGACAACAGCCCGTTGAAGTCTATATGGAGCAGAATGGGGTAGAAAGGTGATTTACGTGACTCGGTTGTTTGTGCCGGACGGGCTAGTCTGAGTGTTTCCGAAAATTGGGATTTTCACGCACAATCTCTAGGGTTTACAGAGAAAAATGGCTTGTTGATGCCAGAGATCAGGGGTTGGGCTGATACAGGTCTGATGAGCTGATATATATAAAACTGATAGCTCAAATAATATCTTTCTGCAATCGAAGAGTGTTGTCGAACTGCATCTTTGAACACACAACATGCCAAACCTTGAAGCAGATGGTCTATAGCATCAAAAGACCACAGCAGGTACCACTACTGTCTACTGAGGCTACAATTAGCATGGGCTCACCAGAAATGTACAACAGAAGATCGGAGAAATGTCTGCTTTGATGAGTCTAAATTTCTGCTGCAACATTCAGATGGTAGGGTCATAAATTGGCATCAACATGGAAGCATGGATCCATCCTGCCATGTACCAATGGTTCAAGCTGGTGGTTGTGTGAGGGATATTTTCTTGAAAAAAAACTCCTGAGGTTATTTTTCTTTTCACCTGCTTGGACGTCTTTCTAATTAACTAGTTAACTCCGTTTCCTAAAATATAATCAAATTAGTGTTTTAAACTACAGCAATGCTAATCAGGGTGCTAAGGTTAAATAAACAAATGTGTCATGCAGTGCTGCACAAGCACCAAGTCCTCTCAGTATAAGGAACATGGCCTCCTTTTTTTACTCCCATGAGCTTTATATTTGCCTGCCTCGTTACCAAACCCAATACACACCTCTGATCTGAACACAAACGTTCGCTCAGTAGATCATAGTCTTGTGCATAATGATACTGATAAACAAATTTTAACAGTTAAAGCTTACATTTTGTGTGTTTAAAATGTCAAAAATCTGCCCTTTTCATTAAAAAGGAGGTTTAGTTTATTTCCTCTCACCATAGAGCACTGTTAATGTTTTCCACTACAGGAGAGAGAAAGTTGCCAGACCATACAGATTTCTCAGGCCGCCGTGGTAACACATTTTAAATGTCTAATGTTCAGGCTTTAGTGTTTACCTGACACACAGCTGCTTGCAGCATGGCATCAAAGCCTCCCTCTGGTGTGTCCATATTCCCAGAGATCCTCTGCTGCTGAATCACATGCTTGAATTCTGTCATGTTGTTGGTGATGGGAAGGACGTGGATAAAGCCGTGCGCAGGCCGGCAATCAATCTCAAAATCACTAGAGTGAGAAAGAGGAAAGATAGAGCGTGATGAAATCACAACAGAAAAGAAAAGGAAGAATGAAAAATGAAAGAAGGAATAGAACGCTAGAAAGGGGGAGGGGCAGGGTGAAAAGACAAACAAAGTGGACAGGCAGTATAAGGGAAACAGTTTACATGAGCCACTCTCCACTACAGATTCCCACATTACAACCGATGAGATCATCATGGAATGTGCCTACTTCAGGGAGGTCGTGAGGTTAGTCTACTAAGCGGTGGCATTTTTCTGTAATGCTAAAAAAATCCATTCTCCTTTGCTAAAAATACATCCACATAGGCTCTTCGGAATGTTTGTATTGATCTGCACATGTAAGGATAAATAAACTGTAGCTTATCAGCCCACAAATAAAATAATCTTCAGTCTTCTAAATATACAGTACTGTGCAAAAGTCTTAAGCCAGCCCTCATTTCTTCATTCATTCGTTTATTCATTCACCTTGTATAACGCTTATCCTGGACATGGTCGCGGGGGGCCTGAGCCCTATTCCCGGAGACTTTGAGCATTAGACAGGGTACACCTTGGATAGGAGCAAAAACACACACACACATATACTCATTCACACACTATAGGCAATTTGGGAAGTGCAATCAACCTAATGTGCATGTCTCTGGACTGTGTGCGGAAATCAGAGTATCCGGAAGAAAACCCACCAAGCACGAGGAGAAAATGCAAACTCCATGCACACAGACCCGAAGGGGGGATCAAACTCTCGACCCTGAAGGTGTGAGGTCACAATGCTAACCACTATACCACTGTGTCACTCATTTATTCATATTACTATCCCAGGAGACTTAGGGCACAAGGTGGGGTACACCCTGGACAGACCGCAGACACACACACACACACACACACACACACACACACACACACACACACACACATACACACATACTACGGGCAATTTGAAAACGCCAATTAGCCTAATCTCCATGGATTGCGGGAGGAAACCGGAGTACACGGAGGAAACCTACCAAGAACAGGGAGAACATGCAAACTCCATGCATACAGACCCTGAGGCAAGAAGCAAACCCGGAAGCTGAGGGTACAATTACGTAGATTAAATTAAAGAAATGGGAACAAATGATTACGGTGACAGACTGCAAATTGCCTTATGTAACAAATTCAGCCGCGACCTGATTTCCCCTTTTGTTTGTCCCAACCAGCATCATTAGTATATTAATCACCGCCCTGATCATCTGTCATCAGCTGCACTTGTTTTCACTGGTCATGCCTTATGTTAGATGTTTTTTATGCTTGAAGTTTTTATTTATTTATTTAACTTTGAATGATTTATAGGTCACTCCGTGGCTTAACAAACAAAAAGCAGTCCTTTGAAACTGGTTAGGTACTGAAAATGAGAACCAAAAAACAAGAGAAAAAAAAAAAAGTACTTTTGCACAGTACTGTATCTAAACTCTAAATCTAAATTTGCCAGCCATCTTCTCTCATATGCATCAGTTGAAAAGGAGCAGATGTTTGCCCGATGGAACACAGCACATCAGTGACACAGATGAATTTAGTACTGGTCACTGTATGTATGCACATTTACGTATTATGTCTATATTAGTCTACTGTGTAGGTGCATGATTTGAGACAGCTCATTTTTTCCATGCATGGTTTGTTTTGATAGCTAACCCCTGCCACCCTTAAAGAAAAACAAAAAGTATAGATCCCTCTCAGGGCTGCATGGGGAGTAAAACACTTTCAATATATTAGTCCTTTCACAAATAGCTTGCACAGGGAAGTTTCAGAAACTTTAGTGTGCAGACATACCAGGTTTTGCAGTAACAATGGGACTCTTGAGAACCATATAAGCAATCCCTAGTTTTTTTTGTTCATTTTTAATTACATACTTGTCCAATGAGTGTCATGTTAATTGAATACAGAAAGTTTAAGCGGAGATAAACCTTAATGTGAACTGGCGAAGGGGGCAAGACATCCAGGGGCAGTGGAGACACATACGCCACCGTCAGTCAATACTGTTCGGATTCTCGTCAATTTGCTCATAAAAATGAGTCGGCTGCAAAAATGTGAAAAAGCGTACCAGTGTAACACCTGTGCCAAGTCAAATGTGCAGATTGGATGGTCTGCTGCCAGATCTGTAAGAAATTCAATCTGCACTTGATCAGTGTGTTTCTGAACACAACATCACTGTAAGCAGTCAGTAACTGTACACCTCCCAAATCACATTCTGTACTGTTATACAGTAATCTCTTTCTCTCTAATAAGCCGATGTCGCTAGAATAAGCTTGGGTACAATGATTAACGAATTCATGCCCCTCTTTGCTGTAGGAGATGTTATGAAAATCTAGCAAGCCACAGGATACACACTTATCTAATCAAATACTTTAGAAACACCAATCAATTTGAAAACAATCAGTCTACAAACTTTTTTTGGATTGTAGAGTACCCAGAGAAAACCCACAAAGCATGGGGAGTCCCCCAGAGATGGCATTACAAATCAACCGTGCCACCCGTGATAATGGGTATAATATTATATCATACAATACTTTGTAGCAGGGCCTGAAATGACCACTGGGTGTTTATTACAGTATACATGTAGTAATCACCTTCATATGGTGACATTTAATATCAAAAGTTCTGAAAACTTACTTGAATTGTGAATCACATGTTTAATCATTTTAAAGTCTGGTTACCTCCAAAAGTGAAAAAGGAGAAAGATATATGAGGGCTATACCAAAAGTAATGCAAAAGTGGACACGACTTTTTTATTAACTCACACAGGTTGTTCAAATTGCACATGTTGGTAGAGTGGGTCTTCTTCTATATAATAGTACTACTCAACATTACAAGAGATGCATTTAAGCCTCTCTGAAAATCCCCTTTGTTGAAGTTGATGGTCTCCCGCTGTGTTAGACAATGTTTAAGGGGATGACACACTTGATGAGCAATGTGCACAGATGGATGAAGAAGTTTAAAGAACGGGAACGAAGACTGAAGACAAGCCACAAAGTGGGAGACCATCAACTGCAACAAATTGGGTTTTAATAAATTTTATCAACACCCTATGTTGATAAAAATTGCCCACTTTTGCATTTCTTTTGGTATAGCTCTTATATGTAGATTCTATCCTCACTGCAGCACAACAGCATCACTTAACAGCTGGTGTCTAATTACTAACCTAATTAATTAGGCTTCTGCATGCTCATATCTGTCCAACAACTTGATTAAAGCATGACATTCATTGAGTGAGGAAATCACCCTTGTGAGCTAAAGGGGATCTAGCCATATTTAGGTAGACTGATCCTTTTTTGCATATTAAGCAGACTCCTTAACAACATAAGCATAGGAAATATGAAAAAGCAAACAAAATGACTGCTTTACAGAGCCATCTGATAGCTTTTTCCAGAGCATCATGCACATATTTATTAGTAATGCAGATGCATTACGACTGCCACAGCCTCCATTAGTGATCCATTATTAACCACAACAAAAATAACTTCACGTTAACTAAAGGACATCTGTTTTGCTTTTTTTCTTACTATATAACAGTTGTAGAAGGGATTTATTTATGGGGAGGGAGACAGACTATTTTATTCTAGAATTTGTCCAGAATTCTAATTCTATTCTAATATAATCTTCCAGTAACATCTAAACAAAGTATTGAGTCCTTGTGTGAGTGTGATTCAGTAACAATTCTACAGGAATTTAAAACTCCTGAGTAAAAATCTGGTATAACACAAGACACTGACTGGACCATGAGCTTCCACCCACTTAGAGCCTGTATCACTTATCTACAGCACAGCTAATACAATTAATTAGCTAGGAAAAAAACAAAACAAAAGCCTCCAGAACAACTTTAGTGATCCTTGGCAAATTCTCTGGAACCGCACTAGAGGTATGGACACTTAATATAAAGTTTGACGATAGTGATGGTGAGTGCTACGCTCACAGCTTCAGACCTACATTATTTTAACACACAAACCATTTAATGAGCCCTGCACTGCGGATGAGGCAAGGACCGGAAGAGACCACTTACAAATGTTTCATCAGAAGATATAAAGGTGATCATTCCGAGGAACTTGAAAAGATAAGTACGGAAAATCATGACAGAACAGTAAATAGATAACACAGCATAGCAGATCAACAGTTCTTTTCTTTAATTTGTCAAATATTTGCCAGTTGACTATTCAACAAGTCAGGGGCAACGGTAGCTAAGTGGGTTTAGGCTCTGGGTTACTGATCAGAAGCTCCACCAATGTGCCACTGAGAAGACCCTCAACCCTGTCTGCTCTTCCTAAACTGATATATGTGAAGAAAATCATTTCACTGTGCAGCAATGTACAAAACATTAACTGAACAAACCATGATCACCTTCTATACACCCATGCCTGTGAACCAAAACTCCCTAGATCCCTAGATCCCAGTCCTTCCCAGCAGCGTTCGGATGTGCTGGATAAACAAGCCCAATCCATAGAGGCTCCACCTTACAACACAGAGCATCCAAAGGATCTGCCTGTAGAGCCATAGCTGCCACAATGGTGGCACAAGGGAAACTCAAAGCCTAGGTGGTTTTAATGTTATGGCTATATACAGATGAGCCCAAATATATATACACATTTCAACAGTTGTTATCTATGCCCTTTTTTAAAACTCAAATTTAATTATGGCAGCAATGTGTAGTATTATGTTGATAACACTAAAGATGTCAGTAGTCGTACCATTGTTGATGACATCATGTGTGTATAAATTTTTTTGGGCCGCACTGTATGTGTACATGGCTGAGATAGATGTACATGTGACAAATTAAAGGGTTTAACTTTGACTTATAAGTTGATTATTAGGCCAACATTATGCCACTTTAGAAGAAGACCTTGGACTCCTGGGACCAGAGTTAAGCATCTCCTGAGAAAGATGATAACAGTTATAAACCCAGTTATACAGTATATGACCTCTAAATACCCCAGCTTAGGGTATTTAGAATTAATACAAGGTGGAACCTGAACTCTCAGAGAAAATGTGTGAAATGTAGGTCATGTTGATAGGAGGGAAGATTTCCAGCTAACCGCACAAGGCTACATTTGTTTCAGGTGACTGATCAAGCCATTGAGAGTGGGAGAAAGAAACATTGCTCATCCTGCACCTGCTCCCTAGCTGCTTTACTTCCTGAACAGGCACTGTTACAAATCTCTGCTTTGGATTTAACCTCCTCAGTCCCTGACTAATGTTGCGTATTACATTGTTTATTAGCACCTGAGAGCTAAATTAATGTCATTCAACAGGAAGACGTTTGTAATACCCAGCTGTCCTCATATGGGGATCTTAGAAGGACATACACACAATGTAGTTGGGAGAGAATGTGATGTCCTGATATGAGGACAGTGGGGGCTCAAGAAGATAAAAGATGTAGCTGCAATGGGATGATGTTGAAAAGACCATCATTAAACATTTTTAATGACTATAAATTATGTTTTATCTAATTGTTGCTTGGTGCTGCCTTTACACCTACTAATAAAACTTTGTTTATGTGGGTCAGTTCCAAAGCAAAGATCGAATCTCAACTGCAAGAAAAATTATGAGCTTGAGACTACAATTAATCGTATCTTCAAGGCCATAGAGGGAAGTTGCATTTTGGAAGGCGTTTAAAATAACAGAAACTCTGCTTACCTACAAGGGTTACTGATTTGTGAAGGATGCACATCGATATAGGGAGAGACTGGCTTGTCCACGAATGATCCAAACCCCACTTGGAAATCACTGGAATGTGCCTTCATGCGGTGAGAAAGGTTCTCTCCGACGGTCTTCAGCTGGTTAAGGTTCTCCTGCATGGAGGCTGAGACGTCCACCAGGTAGTACAGGTCTACTGGGTACAGTTCTAACTGCTTCACTTCCATAATGAAGTTCGCCTCACTGCCTGGGGCAGGAAATTATATAATTATTACACACTTTTCCAAACCAGTGATGCTCTATGGTTTAATAATGTACCACAAAAATGAGTATAAGCAGGCAGGAACTGAAAACAGAAAGTAAATGTGATGCAAAGAAGTTGAAAAACTGTCATGTTGCTGTTCCTTACCTGGTCGCAGCTGGATGGAAATGTCTCGAGGAGTCACCTGTGAGCTGCTCAGTGTCAAGTTTACCTCTACTTTAACTCCAGGATTCTCAATAAACTCCCTTCTGCAGCCTTTGAGCATAAGCTGAGCAGCAGAATCACACCTCTCGCTAATATCCGTTCCATCCAGAAAGCTCTGTTAAAGTAAAACACACATATGTAGTGAAGATCATAAGTATGATTCACACTCATTCAGACACTTCAGGTGATTTGAGGAACGCCAATTAGGCTAATCTACATGTCTTTGGACTGTGGGAGGAAACCAGAGAACCCAAAGGAAACCCACCAAGCATGGAGAGAACATGCAAACTCTATGCACACAGAGGTGGGAATCAAACTTGAATTGAACCCTGACCCTCTGGAGGTGCAAGGCAACTAAACTAAAAACTAAGCCTGTCAATAACCAAAACATATACTTTTTTTAAATACTGTATTGGGTGTATTTTTACTCTAATGTATTATTTTTACTGCCTATTATGTAAATACACTGACCACTGTGTGAAAGGAAAAGTTCAATCTGATTGAACTTTTGATAGCAAAGCTAAGTGCTAAGTGATAGTGAGTTTCAAAGCCTGGGACCAGCAACACAAGAGCTGATCTGCTTTTGCTTTGAGCCGGAACTTTCTGAGGGTGGAAAGGCAGTTGAAAAAGATCAGAGATATACAATAAGTGGGTGCCTGTTTAATGTCTTTTTTTCCTAATAAATTTGACTTTGTATTTTATGAAAAGACAGTGAAGAGATGCCAGAACTAGAGAGATATAATCTTTTTCTTGGTTCTAGTCAAAAGCCTTTCTGTGGCATTCTGGAGAAGTTGTAGTCAGGACAATGTCTACTAGCCTGTCCAATATACAGTAGTACAGTGGATCCCACTTCGCCTTTCCAAAGTCAGTATAATAGAAAGCAGACCTTATTTGTAAAAGAGTAACAAGTGATGTCTTCTTTGTACATGAGCTAGCATACATTAATGATTGGCTAGCTTTAACGTGATTCATGCATGCAGAAATTAAGGGTATTCCCACCAGTCAGTAAACAGGTTAAATTACATTTCCAATTACAGCTTCCTGTAGCAACCATATTATTCAAACTTGTGACATGTAGCAAATTGTACAAAAATTTAGACCATAACTGGTGACATTTATATTTGCCATTTAGCAGAAGTGACACAAGTGCTTTAATGTATTGGTAATACAGACTATACACACCATAGACATTATCACACAGAGTATCATCAGTCCAGAAAACTCTGTTTGGTGGGATATGGAATAAAAAACCCATATAACCAACACTTTTTTACTGAGCACTACATGTACAGTTGCAAAACCCAACACAGACCAATAAAAGGATGCATATGTGTACTGATAATCAGCTTACCTTATATTTTTCAATCATCAAGGGTCTTTGATGTACCATTTCCCATGAAACAAATGAAATGTCTCATAAATCAATATATATGTTTGATTAATGTACTAATGTCTATTACAGTATGTTATGACATAATAATAATTATTATTGAGCATGGTGATAAATGGTGTCATTGGAAAATTAACTAACACCAAACATTAAATCCAGAAAGATTACCTCCTACAGGCATGATTTCATAATTCTTTATTCTTTATAGATCATGCACAGATTTTGGAGACTCTTTATAAAAACCACACAAACAAGACATTTTGGGCTGTGGAACAAACAGCCATAAACTTTCCATCAACAAATGACTAAACTGTGTTATTGATCCGAGGGTGTGTGTAGGAGTAAAAAGGGTTACTAAAAATAAGTGGGTGAAAGATACCACAGCTTTTTGAACAGAGTGTAGTATGTCTTTCGTCACGCACCTCTTTATGGGGTCAGAAATATCTGTCAATGTAAAGCCATATCTCTCACATCCAGATTAGTGGGCAGTCATGGTCTGTGTGTGGGCTGGGAAAGCACCTGACTTTGCAGCCCATTTAAAAGGGTTCCCACGGCCACTCCAGCCCTAAGCAGCTTGTTTAAGAGGCTGCTGGGGCTTAGAGAGTCTCTCAGCCCGTTAAGAGCCAGCAAGCCCCGTGCTGGGGGAAGGTGTAACCGTACAAAAGTACATGGGTAGGGTTCCTCAAGGTTCCTTCCTAGCAGACTAAACACTAGCATATCTTACTGGTAAATAAAAAAAAAACACCCACTGAGAACCAAGATAGACACCTCATTGTTGTCTTCACATTACCTTCTGAAAGCACCAAGAGCAATCTGGTCCACGGCTCAGGCACTCTCGACACGTTGAGACAAGGGGGGACCTGCACTTATTATCGGCTGCAATGCAAGAACAAAATGAAAGACAAGATGAAACAAAGATCCAAATTTTTGCTTTGAGAACCTTCCTCAGTCATGAATGGCTGACTAATTTTAGGGGCTCATTAAGACAACATCCCAGTTCTTGCTTGCAATTGTTGCTCAGCACACCTGAATTTGGCTCATTACATCAGTAATAAGCACTTTGTGGAATCAAAAGTGGAAGAAAAAAAAAACATCTGCAGGACAGGGGAATTCTAACCCTTGAGGATATGATGAGTTTAAACAAACAGTACTCTGAATTAAGTTGAATGCCCATGCACCTGTTAAGCAAAAATAAAAGAAAGAAAGGAACAGATCGTTATGTTTGCACATTATACAAACATGACTGAGCAAAAGAAAAATAAAAAAGTAGGTCACACAGGCAAAAAAAAATAGCTCAGATACACTTGATCACATGTTTTTATGGTTGTTTTCGGTTGTTTCTATGATCAAAAAAATTATAATACGCTCATTTTGAAAATTCTACATCATATCCATATTCCGTAGTTTAATGTCTAAAGCCTCCCTGTTAACACACACCAGCAAGGCTTTCATGTAAGCACATGTTTATATTTCTTAATCATCATTGTCCTATGCTGTGTTGCTGGCACGGTTTTGAGGTATTCTTGCTGTATGTCCAGTGTTCCCAGCTTGTGGTCCAACATTCACCACAACCCTGACCAGTATAAATTAGTTATTAAAAAATTAATGAATGAAAGAATGAATGAACCATGTATTATGTTTTGTGTAATAACAATACAGTATGTTTTGTCTTCATGCCTGTGGTTCTGTATAATTAAGACGCTTGTTTAAAGTGTCAGTCATTGATAATTAACCTGAACTACAGACTCAGGTTCATCGCAATACATAACATAAAGTAAACCTGTGAAAATAAAATAAATAAATAAATAAATAAAATCTAAACATTTATCTTTATTAAGAAAATAAATGTGAGTTAATAGACATAGACTACATTAATCCTTGTATTTCATTTTTAAAAGAATACATGGTGGAAATTAAAGTCATATAGATTTTAACCATCATGTGCTGTTCTTATAGTGTACAACTATCAATATATTTTCCCCATTACTCATGTCAGAGATGCATGACCACAGCAAGTTCATTCCCTAGATACTTAATCATACCGGGTGAGAATAAAATCATTCTCTGATTATGTACAATCATATTTTAGATCATTTTTATTTTGTCTCTGTAATGACAATCATTCATGTTCCTATCTAAAATATGATTGTATATTCATGTTCCTATCCAAAATATGTTTATGTACAATCATAGTTTAGATAGGAACATGAACGCTTTGTCATTACAAAGACGAATTAATAGAGGTCATGTTGCACTGGTTTGTAAACAAGGAAAGGAAAACAAGGAAAACATTATGCTCAACCTGTATTTTTACTTATGGTAAAGAATTAAAACTTTATTCAGTATTAGATATGCAGCTAGAAGTCATCAGGGAGCCTGCTTTTGAAAATCCATAGAAATCCGTCCGCTCTGTTACTCACCCGGTAAAGAGGAAGAGGATGCGGCGGCGGACACGACACTGAGCAGCGCACTACGGAGAACGAGGTTCCAGTACACGAGCAACCAGGAACTCATAGCAGCACCGGAGAACGGAGTGCTTCCGCGCCAGGTAGTTTTCATTCAAAACCCAGACCGAAACAAAAGACCGAGCAGTGACCTCTCAAAACGGCACCGTAACGCATTCGCCCCTCTAACTGCCTAATCCCGAACCGCGTTCAGAATCCTCCGGAATAAAACCGGATTATCACAGGAAGAAACCCACAAAGCCCGTTTTGTTCGAGCCGAACGCTCGTGTAGGACGCGGAGGAGGAGGAGGAGGAAAATCAAAGTCCGCACCGTTCTTCCATTTATCCCGAACACACGCGCAGGTGGTGGTGGTGAGCGGCTGAGACCGGCCCCGCGGCCATCAGCGTGCTCCTGTCACGGCAACGAACAGCGATGATGATGATGATGATGAGAGACGAGGACTTTCACTATGCCGGTCATCGCGCGCGCTCGCTCGGGCTGTTCAAAAGTGAGGTTGCACGCGCGCCTTTATTCGACAGCGCCATGGTATAAAACAGCTGCCGAAAACTTCACTGTGCTGTCGGTAGGCGGAGTGCGCGCGCAGCTCGAGGCTTGGTATACGTAACCTAATCATTCATACAGTGAATAAAAGCAGTGGAGGGGAAATATATACTGGTCCTTCTCAAAAAATTAGCATATTGTGATAAAGTTCATTATTTTCTGTAATGTACTGATAAACAT
>JAQMYJ010000023.1:29518945-29538052 GCA_030014305.1 Clarias laeviceps | reverse complement strand
GTATGTAAGTAATACTATTTTGTAATTAATTCTAAACTGAACAGGTAGCCAGTGCAGGGATGATAATATTGGGGTTACATGAAGAAGTCTTCTGTGTCATGTCTCAATGACTACCGTCCTGTTGCACCCACACCTATCATCAGGAATTGCTTCGAGCAGCTCGTCATGAGACACATCAAAACCCTGCTTCCCCCCCCTTACTGGACCACCTGTAGTTTGCATATCGTCTTCTTTCATATTCAACGGACGACGTCATCTCTGCTACATTCCATTTGGCCCTCATACACCTAGATAAGAAGGACACCTACGTTGGAATGTTGTACATAGATTTCAGCTCAGTATTCAATACTATCTTGCGCCTGATCGGGAAGCTGAGCCTGAAGAATCTGAACACCTCCCTCTGTATCTGGATCATGGACTTTCTGACCAGTAGGCCTCAGTCAGTGCGGATCAGGGATGGCACCACCATACTTGTTACCCTGCCATTCACACTGCTGACTCAAGTTTGCTGATGACACGACCGTGGTGGGTCTCATCAGCAAGAACAGCGAGTCAGTGTACAAAGAGGAAGTACAGAGGCCAACGAACTGATATAAAGACAACAACCTGTCTCTGAACGTCGATAAGACAAAAGAGATCTTTGTTGACTTCTGGAGGACACGGAGCGACCACTCTCTGCTAAACAACCAATGCTGCTCTGTGGAGATTATCAACAGCACCAAATTCCTCGGTGTCCACCTGGAGGAGAATCTCACATGGTCCCTCAACACCAGCTCTCTGCACAAGAAAGCCCAACAGTGTCTTTTCCTCCTGATAAGGGTGAGGAAGGCCCAGCTTCCACCACAGATTCTCACCATCTTCTACAGAGAGACTCGAGAGCATCCTGAGCAGCTGCATCACTGTCTGGTTTGAGAATTTGGCCATCTCGGACCGCAAGACCCTACAGTGGATAGTGAGGACAGCCGAGAAGATCATCGGGGTCTCTCTTCCCTCTATAACAGAGATCTACACCACACGCTGCATCTGCAAAGCCACCAGCATTGTGGCTGATCAGACACCCCCTCTCACTCAATCTTCACCCTCCTACCATCTGGAAAAATGTGGCGAAGTATTCGGGCCCTCACATGCAGACTGTGCAATAGCTTCTACCCACATGCCATCCGTCTACGCAGCAAGAAAGGACTGGACTGATACACACACACACACACACACACGCACACTCAGATAAACATTCACCTCTATAAAAAGGGACTGGACTGAGAAACACACATGTGCATACACACTGATCTATAACCATCCAGCATATTTTCAACACTACACTTGAAATTGTTTTCTTGCACAAATATTTATATTATCAGCTGTTATTTGCAAAAGGACTCTTTCTCGTCTCTGTTGCTACTCACAAGAAATTACTTGAACTACCTCAATCCACGATCCCAGTATATCTCAGTTTATTGCATTGTGTCATGTTGCTGCTCCTGTTTGCACTTTATGTTGTCTTGTGTTATCTTTTGTATAGAACTTTAGAATAGTTTTTGATAATTTATGGTGTAAATTTCGATTGTCTTAGATAGTCAGCTAATTAGGTGTCCTAGTTAGCTAGTTAGTTTCTGTTCATTTATGTTACATGTATGTAGCACCTTGGTCCTGGAGGAATGCCATTTCGTTTCACTGTGTACTGAACTGTATATGGTAGAAATGACAATAAAAGCCTACTTGACTTGACTTGTTTAGAGGAGTGATTCCTGTAGTGTGTGTGCGTGCGTCCATGTGTGTGTGACGTGTTCATGAGTGTGTAAAAGTCGTCCTACAAAAATCAGAATTAAGTTAAATTAAATTAAAACATTTGAGTTTCCCTTATTTAGTTCAGTTTAATTCGTTTATTTAACTAAAAGCTATATTGGAAAAGGATTGAACATCTGCAGTAGTTTAACAGGCCGTTAATCAGCGCCCTCTCGTGGCTGGCCATCTTAACTGTTGTATTATTTTATTCCATTGTATCCATCTGCTGCTGATTTTTATTCCTTCTTCACTGTTCATCTCAAGATCATGACATGTGTATTTCCAAACTGTAGGAGTGATTTTGCTATGATGACAGACCAGCGATAATCAGGCTGTCTGGCTATCTGTGCATAGTTCAGTATGAGTCACTGATCAACTTCTTGTTGTTTTACAGCTGGATTTGTTGCTGTAAACTGATCAGCACAACAGTCTGCTGCCAGAATAATAACAGCAATTTAGTACCCACAGTTTTAAACTGTTGCTGTGATGATTCTCAATCCCAGAGAAAACTCTGCGTTCTTTTGTCATGCTGAGGAATTTAAATGTTCATACTAAAGTAGGGAAAACAAAAACCAGCAGTGCCTCGGGCTCTTATAAATCTAAACAGTGTTGAAGAGCTCTAGTGCAGTAAACCGAGTCCTCCACTTTCACATAAATTTTCACATCCAAATTTTCATCCCTCTTTTTTATTTGTATATTTTTGCTTGAATCACTTCCTCTTTTTAAAGACTTTCATAAGTAGGTCCTATGGTCTTCTGAAAGTTTAATGGCAACTTCGAATGACCACAGAGAGCAAGAAAAGGGGCAGAACTGATTTTTTTTTTCTTTTTTACTTATACAGTATCAGATGATAAGGAAAATAAACTTGCTAGTGTGAAGTACAGAGTCCTGGTTGCCCATGCTGCCACAAAGAAGCACAGAAATTAACACTGCTCCTTTATCAATCACTAGAATATTGTTGTTTAACAGGAAGTTTATTTCTCAATATAAGTCTCAGTGAACACTTGTACACTTGTACATTGTTTCATGATGTGCAATGAAAGGAATTTTTAAGAAATAGCTTTAAATTAAACAAAATGTTAAACAGTTGTGATTAATTCAGTGATATGACCTTGTATCTTCTGGATGATATATAGGGAGTGGACCAGACTGAGTAATCTGCTATATAAATTTGTCTATACATTGGTCAGAACTTGCTCTTTCAATGATATCTTTACGTTTCATACATTGGATTGTAAAAAAAATGGTCTGTACTGTATGTCTGTCTGTATGCCTATCCAGCAAGATTTTGTCACAGCATCACACAACTGGCTGGACAGAATTAATGAAACTTTTCCAGCCCTTGGGGATTTGCCTGAAATTAAATCTGACCCATAAATGAAATAAAAATATTTAGCAGCAGGGACAGTATGTGCAGTTATGTGCCAGATTACGTCACAGCATCCAGCGCATTTTTTGGACAAATATAGTGCTTTTTATACTGTACATGTGCCTCAACAGAGTCAATCAATGCAATAGTTTACTGTGTATACACAGAGTATACGTAAGACACAAAATTTATGGTAAAGCACTTACAAGTCACCAAAATCCTCACAAACACAAACGAAAGAAGCGCACTATGAAAACTGAACCTTCACACATGATTGGACAAATTCATGTATGTTTATTCTTCTTGCACAAAGTGTAAAACGAGTTTGTCTCATATGTTTTAAAACCTTGCCGTTAATAAAAAGCAGACATGTGACGCACTATGAGATAAAATGCTGGTGGTTAAAACAAACATGAACAACAAAACTAAATATCAAAAACAAAAAACAAAAATATCCACAGCAGTCCAAGGTGAGGACAGGTAAAGTACCTGAACTGAGAGCCCAGTGTTATGCATGAAAATCAAAGTGATAATTAAAAGTAAAAATCAAATATTTTTATGAACAGTTATGTGCCAGATTTAATAATCTACTTTAAAATAAGCTACTAATAAGTTACTTGCTCAATGTAGACAAACATCTGCACCAACAGCTATTAATTAGAAAAGCTAAACTGAATATTTGTTCTGGGATTATTTAATACTTTCATTGTTGAAATAACAGCACTGAAGAGGTATAAGTGAGTTTTAACGCACAGAGTCGGTTTAGGACAAAACTTGATCTTTTCAGAGTGATTCACTCTCTGATTATCGAACAGGGAGTGCATTTGGCTGACGACGAAAGAAGTACAACTTTAAGTTGTACTTAAGCCTAAGCGTAAACAAGGCATAAAATACTCAACCTTACAATACTTTATTTCTTCGTATTAATAAGTTAGGCAGGGAGTTCTGTCGTACAGTAAGACAGGCAGACATGTACGTGGGCTTCCCTGAAATAATATCACTTAATACATTAAAGCTGATTAGCTTATTTTTAGCTTTGACATTTTAACTATTTCTAAAAACTCAACGACGGGTACTAACACTGGTTATACATAATGGTAAAGGATATAAAAGAATTGGGTTCATACTGTGATAGGGAAAAAAATAAGTGACTGATGTGGCCTAATGTGAAAGTAAATTATTCAGTGGTTTAATAAAAAATGTGTATCCTTTTCCAAATATCTTATTTTAGCTCCACTCCTGTCATCTGTGCATTTTCCACACTACCACCATGTAGAGCATCGATCATTCTCTCCCTTTGTGCATGAGGGCTGTTTAAATTTCGCTGACTAAAACGCAACCAGCATCTTTTTCTCCCGATTAGTGCTCCTGCTGCCGCAGTCTCGACTTAGTGGGCAGGTCAGTGGCACCAGTAAAAGTGTGGACTTTGGGCTTTTGTTGTCAAAGACAACTGAAAGTTCTTAAGGGCATGGGATTAACACAGAATTTACATAAATACTTCAGCGTAAAAAGCGTGCAGGCACATTACAGAATGCACAGAACCACATACACAATGAAAAAAAGGGCAGTTAATAGATTCAGATTTTTCTGAAATGTCTCAGGGCTTCCCTCTGCTGGATTGACTCTTAGTTGTGCTTAACTGGAACTCATATTTTCTTTTTGACTATACCCGTGCAGTTTTACGAAATACTATGAGCCCCTTAAGAGAGTTAATTCCTAATCCTTAAAACTTTGCAAACCGATTTTCTGTTCACATTTTGTGAAGTACTTCATAACAAGAAGAAAAAAATTCTCGAAAGTCAAAAAGAGCCTGAAATCTGCTTGCCATTGTTATACAGAGCAGTTTTTTGAGTAACTGTAGCCTTTCAGTGTAACACCACTGTATGGACACCTTCTCAGAAAGCCTCGAGGCCAGCTTTTATAAGTTCGGTTGCCAAGCAACGCCCTCAGGCAGGTAATCAGCGGATATGCATGACACCTGGTCGTGCACCTTCACGAACTCTCAGTGTGCAGGGTGCGCGCGCGTGGATGTAGTGTCTGTGCCATATGCACGAGCATGAATATTCTAGTCAGATAGCAATAGTTTAAATGTTATTTGAATCAGAGGTTTTGTTCTGATGAAAATCCCTATTGAGAGAGTCTTTAGTTAAATAGTCATTTGAGGTGGATATTCTAAAGCTTAACTGAGGAAAAGTTTAAGGGAAATGTTTCATTATACATATAGACCACGTGGTTGGTGGCAATATAGTCCCCTACCTAGGGAAAATTGGTATGAGCATTGGTGGTTCAGTGGTAGGTATCTCACCTGCCATGTGGAAGACCTGGGTGCACACTGGATGCAGTGCTGGTCCCAAGGATATTTATCCCTGGATAAAATAGGAGGGTTGCATTAGGAAGGGCATTGAGCATAGGGGCTTCTGTGCCCAGTGCAGATCAGACTCCTGGTGACCCCTCGACAAGGGCAGCTGAAATACTAACAACCACCACGGGACAATCGGTCACAAGCACAAATATGCTTCACACCATCACATCCAAAACCTGATTGTAATGTCCATTCATTAACAGGCCTTAACAATCAGCTGCTCTGTAAATATCTTTGGCTGAAACCAAAAACATTCCTCCTGTCTCCTTATCAACAAGGTGTTTCTCATCTCAGAAATTCCTTAAACTATTTTTTTTTTTTTTTTTTTGAGGGACATACATAGATCAAAAAGAAATGTTAATAAAACCACATTACATTAAATATTAAAAGTACTATTAAAATCCTGTCTACTTCAGATGAGCAATGTTTTACATTTATAACTTGTATCTGTTGTGTGAAAATTATATATAATTATATATAAACAAAATATTTAACATTGTGAGCAGTCTTGCTCTAGAGATCATGAAATTTCCAGAACAACTGGACTTTCTAAATGCTCAAACCAACATCACAGACACCAACTACACCAATGTCAGTCATTTTTCAGTATGATGTGTACTGAAGTATTTGAGTTGTATCCTTGTGCACTGAATAGTACATAAAATGTGCGCCATATTATACAACTGCTTGAATTTGCATACTGTATGTGAAGGTGCTCCTGTGGATGGTGAGCGACTCGATAATGAAAAGCATGTCATCTGATCAAAATCACACGCACAAAAAAAGACACCTATACTGCTGATTGTGCAAGTAGTTTTGGCTCTCAGTTTTTATTATCATACATTAATAATGAATCTAGTTTAGTGCAATCAACAAAATATTCAAACGTGTCCTTCAGTCCTCAGTCAACTGGTAAACCATTGGGAACATTTATTGAGTGATTATACACCAATGTGGAGGTCAGAATATACCATTCCAGTTGAATCAGTAATGGCTTCCAGGATTTTTGTTAGCAGCGGTATGAAAGTTTTATGAGGGCTTATGTGGGGGAATTAACCTTAATAGCTAGAGATAATTCTTGGCTAAAAATAGTGTGAGCCAAACTCATTCAAATCACAAGAGATGTGGAGAATCAGAGCTAAAAGCCTTGACTCAAAAGGATGATGAAAAGCTTCTAATAAAACAGTAATGTATGTATTAAAAAAGAGGTAAAGCATCTTGACATTCTGCCCATATTTCCCTTGAATGCCCATATTTACCTTTGATTTATTTGTTTGTGTGTGCAAGCCCGTAGTGTTTGGTTTCAGTGTCTAAAGCAGTAAGATTTAATGTGCACAGTTTTACTGTCATATTTTCCAAAATATTTCATCTCAGTCAGTAGTACATTTAGGACGTAACAATTGTTACTAGTACTGTATATACCTCCCTGGGCAGTATGGTGCTGCAGTGGGTAGTGGTGCTGCCTTACAACTCCAGAGTCCCTGGTTTGATCTTGAGTTCAACTTACTGTTTCTGTGGAGTTTTGCTGGTTCTTTCTTTTTGCCCATCTGCATTGGTTTCTTCCACTTTTCAATTTTTGCTCCAACATGCCAGTAACATGTGACATGAACCCCAACACCACAATGCTACCATTATAACATTTAACAGCTTAACTACTTGAGGCTTTCTTTGCTTGCATGTAATTGTTTATCACTCTTCTTTTTCTTCTTCTAGGTCTCAGTTTTCAGACATCGATAACGATTTCTAATCGCAGCACTCAAATTAAGCCTGACCAAATACTGTACATCCCCCTGGCATGCTGCCAGACAGGAAGCCTCCAGGCTCACTTTGATTTTCTAAAGCACTTGTAGCAAACTGTAGCAGTTCAAATGATCCAATTAGCTATAAACCTGATTAATAATGCAACCAGGTAATTAATACAATCCTCTATGGATTATAGAGAATTAAAAGATAATGAATGCTTTCATCCATAAGCCTACAGTATAGTCGATTTTGTCTTCTATACAGTATACAGTAATATGACTGCTGCTTAAATTCACATCTAAGCATATTTTAGGCCTTTTAAATATTTTTACATTTCAGTTAAGCTTATTCTTGTACAATCGAATCCAGGCTTAATCACGTCTTGCCCTGCGGCCTTCACAAGAAACATAAAGCCCTGCAACCACAAGTCCCAATCACATCACACATTAAGTCACAATACAAGTCATGCACATGCACAATGATGAAGTGAATGCCAGCATTTCTTATTTCCACATATTCCATTCCAGAAAGCAAACCTCTCCAGTCGATGATGTTTAATGGAAATCATTGAATGTGTTTACGCAACATAAATGCATTTGAAGCATGTCTTTTCAGGAAACTTTCTAGTTGCTTTATCCAAGCTTTTATCAAAAGTGAAAGCAATATAATCTTATTGTGTAATCAGATGCCTACAAAGTTCTATGTTCTTTGGTGTGGTGCCCAGCCTTATATCATATCCTGTCTAAACACTACATTCTGCAGCCACATGGCTGACAGGGGCAATTCTAGAGTCTGCTATAGGCCATTTGCAGGATGCCTCTCTAATCATAGACAACCACCATGCATCATAATTATTTTATAAATAATATATAGGTTTTAATAATATATTGCATTGAAAGAAAATGTACTATAGATTTTAAGTTCCACCTTTGCTTATTCTTCGGTGGCCAAGAAGTGCAAAAAAAATAACAAAAACAAAAAACAAAATAACAAATTTCGGTTTTGTTATTTTGATTTTGAATTTGTTATTTTGTTTTCAATTTTGTTGTTTTGTTTTCATTTTGTTATTTTGTTTTTAAATTTGTTATTTTGTTTTTGGTTTTGTTATTTTGGTTTGCACTTCTCGGCCACCGTATTATTTAAATATTTTTAGCAGGCCATTATAATATTGCCATATATTTCTTGCAATCTTGTTGTAAGTTTTAATAATTGCCTGAATGTGTGAGATAGTGTGTGTGTGTGTGTGTTTGAGGTGCTGTGGGGGAGTGTGAAATGACTCAGGCATGATTTGACCCCTAGGTGACAGAACAGCCATTCAGCAATGTTTTGTCCTTTGGCGAGCACTCTATCCTAACTGAGCCATGTGAATCATGACAGACCTGCATGTCCTTTGCCCTGATTGACCAAGCATTATGTCTGCTGTGTAAAATCCATTTATACAAACATTATCAATGTTTCTCATTCACCAGGCCATAGGCAGTGCTTATATAAATGATATCAAACTGAAACACCAGTAAAACAAAGTGTCAAGCACAAAACCGTGAAAACCTGTTATCTTCAAATTAACAGTCCCACAAAATCTGTCTGTCCATTTCTATCCATTTATGCTTCTACGTCAAGCTTACCCCATAGGTCTCATGTAGGTACTGCATAGCTGTGTAGCCTACACCAGTGCCTGATGTGCACCTCCCCAGAAATGATAATACTCACAGCAACACAGATCTCAAGAATTGTGATTGATCCAACTGGTAGCAACACATTTTTGTATTCTTCTAGGCTTCCATTTTTTTTAAATTCAGTTGAAGGTTGAATGAATATAGACCAAATAAAGGAGAAAATTAGCTCTCCTTCTTGCTCCTTTGATTTAGTGGTCATACTGAGCATCTTCTCCAATGTCCTCTCTATTTTCTGCACTGCAGTAATCTTTTCTGCAGTGCCTAATATCTGCCCAAAATAGCTCTGACCTGACGAGGTGTGGACTCCACAAGATGTTTGAAGGAATGCTGTAGTACAGTATCTGGCACCAGGATGTTAGCAAGAGATCATTTAAGCCCTTTATGTTGCAAGGGGTTGTCCTCAATTGTACTTGTTTGTCCAGTGCATCTCAATGCTCAATCAAATTGACATTTGTCACCATCAAATTGTCAAATTGACACCATTTTTGCAGTGAGGTAGGGCACATTATCCTGCTGAAAGACACCACTGCCATTAGGGCATACAGTTGCCATAATGGGTGTACTTGGTCACCAACAATATTTAGGTAGGTGGAACATGTCAAAGTATGAATGGCAGGACCCAAGGATTCCCAGCAAAACTTTGCCCAAAGCACTGCCTCAGTTGCATACTGATGCAATCTCGTCCCCAGGAACATGTTGCACATGCACCTGACCATAAACATGAAAAGAAAATGTGATTCACCAGACCAGGCCATTTTCTTCCGTTGCTCCATGGTCCAGTTCTAATGCTCATGTGCGTATTGTAGATGCTTTCCGTATGGAAACTGGTCAGACTAGAAGACTGGGAAGTCTGCAGCTACGCAGCTTCATAACTTTCCTATCGTAACCAACATTTAAGCTTTTCAGCAAGTTGTGTTACAGTAGCTCTTCTGTAGAATTGACTGAATGGGCTAGTATTGGGTGTCTATGACCCTGTCACTGGTTCACCGTTTGTACTACCTTGAACCACGTTGTTAGGTCCTGAGCACTGTATACCAGGAACACCCCACAAGAATTCATCATTTAGCATTACAATATGACCCTTACTTATGCCTGCCTATTTTTCCTGCTTCCAACACATCAACTTTAAGAAATGTCCACTTGCTGCCCAATATATACCCCTTGTCAGATGACATTGTAACAAGACAATCAATGTTATTCACTCCAGAGGCTTTTGACTGAATGTTATGACTGAGGTTCAAGATATTAGATACTCAAACATTCACTAGAAAACTACTGCAGTTAGGATAAAAAAAGACAGTTTTGCAAAAGGTGTATGCATATTGCAAGCTCTTGCAAAACATGAAAATCTTTTACACTTTTACTGGTTTGAGATGACAAAATGAGTTTAGGATATCCAGATGGCACAGAGGGAAGTGTCAATTACAGTAAAAACACCAGCCAAACTGGAGAGCAGAGGATTCTTTTTCAATATTGGTGATACATTATTTACAATCCCCTCCAGTCACATGAGTGCCCCTGTGAGTGCACACACTGACAGCACTGCCAAATGAAGGACATGCTCTCACTGTGTCTGTGTGTGAGAGAGCAAGAGAATCAGACGGAGAGAGAGAGAGAGAGAAGCTCAGAAATTCTACCATGTGATGACATTATATAACATAATAGAATTTATATAATCCAATATGATTTTGGATAACATAACAGATAGAATATATAGAAACCATAATACAAAATCCTAAAAAACATAACATAGTTAAAACCAGACACGACAGCTGTCACATTATTGAGATCAGTCTCTTGAAATCCTGCCACAACCTGTTACATGAAGTGTCATTTAACTGCCATTGTATTTAACCTACAATTACAACAACTGTCAAAAAGATCACTGGCGTTAAAGCACTTTATTTAAAATTTAGTCTTTATCCTTTTACCTTTTAACATTCTACGGCAATATATTTATATAAGGCAAGTTCCTGGAAATGCTGGACCCATTAAGATGTACTATGTGACAGGTTTATTTCTGTGTAGCCACATGTGGCAAGGGCACAAAATCTTTATCCAACGTGGACGTTTTAATTTAAATTCCTGGGTGAGCTGGAGGTTAAGGCTATGTTTGGTGCGTGAGCTGATTGATTTACAGGCTGCTTGTTTCCCTGCAGAGGCCCCAGCTGAGAATTCAGCCCATCAGCTCCCTCCCACTGCAGCAGCATGCATCTATTCTCCGGCTCAGAGTGACTTTCTGTAAGAAATGAAGCACACAGCCAAGGTAATAAGAAACCTCTCCACCTCTGCCTTTCCTCTCTTTTCCAACCTTTGCCTTAGGGGAGTTTATTGCACAGATGTGCAAAGCAGGAAATGGCTGATCAATGGGGAGATGAGAGCATCCTGAAGCTGTGTGTCTGCATAAAGCTGCACTGGCAGTTTATAGGTGACTCATTAACAGAATCCATTTCACTGAGAGCAAATCTGGGTTGAGCAGAAATCTAGACAAACAGTGGGAGAACATGAGAAATCCACACAGACAGTAACTTGATCTCAGTATCAAATGTGGACCCTGGAGATGTGAGACCCCATCGCAACCCACTGTTCACATTTTGTATACAGTAAATAGTACAATATGTATACACACAGCACATTTAGCACTAATAATGATTTATTAGTGCTAAATGATGCATAAGGGAAAACAATACATGGCACCCATAGGGACATATTTTCATATGTTAGTCCTTTAACAACACAGAAATTTGCCACTTCTGTCTTAAAATTAATGAGATTAAAAAAGCTTGTAACTTATACACAGCGTCCACAATTTTTCGTCGTAAAACTCTTCTCATGGCAGGTCATGAATTTTTACAGGATGAGAGATTGGGTTAGCATTTGTATATTATCTTATGAGCATATTTGTAGGAATTCAAAACAAATCCAATGACATTATCCCTCGTTATCATTAATAAAAATCTCTCATGAAATGAGATTGGCATTTTTCATTGTTAATGAAACATAAATACCAGAACCGTAGATTTTAGAACTGCGAATGAGTAGAGCTTCAGAGGTTAACAAGTATAAAAAATGTTAACTTTGACCCTGAAATATTCAAGGGTGTAACAAAGCCAGAGACCATTCCTATCTCACCCTCTCCGAGACGAGGACATGGACTGCTCTTGACAATGCTGATGTAATGCTGATGTACTGACATCCAATATGTGATGTGACATCGTATGTCCTTTTCAGAATCAATATACCAACTTAAAGTGTGACTACTACATTTCATTCACTCGCAGATATTGTGACAGTGTCACATTTACTGTGAAATCTCTACCTCAGCGTGTGCACGCTTCAGCACTTATTTAAAGATAGCAGAACTTTTTTTATCCACATCCCACTGTTAGTCTTATAAGCTAGGTCAAAAGGCTTTGTTCTGTTCTTACAGTTCTTACAAAAAATTGACAAACAGAATATGGTTACTGTTATAAATCTAACGCAGGCAGTATATTGATATCTCTAGTTAGCAGTCAATACTTAAACGCCCCTTCCATGCATGAGTCTCTCGAGGAATCTAGTGCTAACGAGGAGGTCTTCCTCTGTCCGTTATTTACTCACTTTATCAAATACAAAATAAGCCAATTATAGTTCCCTCTGTTCATCCCCTGTACTGCAGTAACATCTATCAGTATGACATTGTCTCCCTAAAGGGACAAAGTCAGAGACAAACCTGACACAACACATTCAATAGTCTTCAATGTGACTCAGGAAAATGGCTTATAAGAAGGTCACTCTGCAGCTTGAGCTCACACTCGCGCTGTATTTCCAGAGGATGAAAGTGTGGCGTCTTATAGTGTCTTAAAGTAGGATGTGTTCCTTTAGATAAAATTTACTAGGAACAATCATTTACTTTATTGTTTTCTGGCTCCAGTTTCTTTCACTAATTAAATTTCCTCCAGAACTTATTGGAAATGTCACTGGGCATCATTTTAGTTCATAAAATTAAAGACCTCTATTTATTATGTAGTATTAGGAATAATGGACATTAAGAATAAATTACAACAGAGTTTGCTGTTCTAGTAAAATGATCAATTACAAGCTGGTTTGATGCAATCTGTTACTGCTACCACAGCAAATTGATTTACTACCACAGCAATCTGCCAGTGATTGCGATTTTTTATAAAGATTGACACATGGCACTTTTTATTAACTTATAGCTACATTTGACATTGTTTAATGTCCTCGATACTCCTTGTTATCAGTTATGTATAGCAGCTCCAGTATCTAATTACTGATGTTTTTCTGAAAGTTAAGAAGACATTTATTAAGGATCCATTTTAAGTAAGTTGTTACTATATAAAATATTTTTATGTTTGAATAACACTCACTCTCTCAATGTCTATACCACTTTATCCTGTATACAGGGTTGCCGGGGGCCTGGAGCATATCCCAGGAGACCTTCGGCACAAGGCAGGGTAGTGTGTAATATATCACCAAGGACAGGGTGCCAAACCATTACAGGGCACACACACAAACACACACACTACTGGCAATTTGGGAATACCAATTTGCATAACCTGCATGTCTTTGTACTGTGGGAGGGAACCAGAATACCTGGAGGAAACCCACCAAGCACTGGGAGAACATGCAAACTCCATGCACACAGACCCCGAAGCAGGAATCGAACCCGAAACCTGGAGGTGCAAGGCAACAATGCTAACCAATGAACCACTAAGCCCCCTGTTGAAATAACAAATTAATTATTATTGTTATTTTTTATTTTTTGTTTTCCAGCATGTTTGCCCAAGCTGCTGTTATTGAAAATTAACAAACACCTTCGACAAGGTATAGTATACAGCGAGTGTATACTAGATCAGCACTACCTGGCTCATTAAGATAGAACAGATAGAAATCTTTTTAATATTTTTGAAAGAATAAATGACTCTGCTCAAACGTTCTTGGGAAAGAAAATGCAGAACTATATGCATAGGTGTTCACTGAAACAAATGGCCCAGGAGTGGCAGAATTATATATAGTACTAGGATTGTAAAGCAGAAACTGTGTTTATGTGCAAGGAGTCTGTTTCATCAGTGACTTGCTTATATTGTGGCATGTTTGTGTCATAGTTATGCCTTGTATGTAACTTGGTATGTATATATAGAGCTGAACCATGTTCCCTCAGAGAGCCATAACATGAAAGCTTTTCATATTTATCTTAGATGAATTTTAATTAAATGAATTTCCGCATTTCTCCCATTAACAGTGGCAGATCTTTTAGGTTTCTTTTTACACATGATCCTTTTTTTTTTATTAATTATGCTTTGTATAAAAATATTGAGGTCCCCAAATATTTTCCTGTCATGACAGTGATTTCCTTTATTAAAAAATAGTCAAACACATGGACTTAAAGTCAACAAGTCCCTAAATGTTTTGACAAATTGAGCAATTTTTTATTTATAAATGACTAAAGCATCATGCTTTTTATTAAGTTAAAGCTTTATATAATGTTAAACTAAACAAATTAGTCCCTGTTATGATTGAAAAACACTCACACCCTTTTACTTCCTTACACTTAAAGTTTTTAATACATAAATGCAGCTTGTAATGTTACTGATGAGTTAAGAAATCGACTGCACTGTGGTATAACTGTTAAGATGACTCATTGAGGAATGGAGTCATACTCATTATTCCCATAAGAGTGGAGCAGATTTTAAGAGTGAGGAGAAACTAAATATGCTCAGCAAACAAACATGGACGTGATGATCAGGTGTCCATAAACCAGAGGCTATATAATGTAATTCTCACTTATTTAATCATTAAAGTTGGTACATTCTCCACTTTTTATTTTCAGTTGCTCAGGATAAAACCAGGATAAAAAAGGGTGTTTATCTGTATGATGACATTAAGCCTAAATGTCACATATTTCTACCTCAGAGAAAATGAGGTAAAGACTTGGATTAAAACTGTAATAGAGATAGATTAATTAATATAGATTAATTAGTTAGATTTTCAGTGTGTATCTTGTCATATCAATTGAAGGTGGTATACAGTGACTCGTATTATTTATGCACATTAATCATTTGCTGCAAAACAGGCCCCCCTTAGATAGAAAAAAAAGTATATGTATCCTTTTTAAATTCATAGTAGGGTTCAATATAAGGGGTACCTTTACAGTATAAATTAACTAAAGTTGGAAACTGCAGTCACTGCATAGTATTTGCATTGTGCATTGTTCAGCTGTTCATTTTTCCTAGCTTTGTTAAAAGACAAATGAGGCTCCATGAACAGTACAGAATAACAAGATGCTTTTTTTTTCCCGATCTGATTTCCCAGATTCGCTCTTTCATTGCATTGATCAGACCATACAATCTGGGTGACTTTAAGCTGTCCTGTCCTGATCTAGTAGATGGATATTGCTAGTTATCATGTCAGCAGAACTCAAGCCCACGCGTGGCACTCACAGACAATAATTTGCTTGCCTTAAGTGCATTGGACAAGCACATGGGCCAGGTCCCTTGTGGTCCATTAAACAAAGCTCTGGAGCTGGAGCTCAACAGCTGCTTGTGCTGGATTGAGGCCCAGTCTAAGAAATTGCCTTACAGCTGGACAATTGACAAGTAGATCCCTTAGGCATTAACAACTGTACATCATTAAAGGGTCAGTTCAAACTAAATGAAATGCACACAGTGAGAATGTGGATAAAATCCCAAATCTGTATTGTGTGGTTATGAATATTGAAATACATTTCCCATTTGACATTATACAAGACTTTTCAAATGGATTTCACTATAGTGGGATTAATAGAATTGCAATATAACCAGGTTATATCATATAATGTAATACAATACAAAAGGTACAGCGTTGAGTTAAACACATATTATTAGGTCTAGATATTGGATTAGAATCATTACAAAAATCTTTTAAAAATATTTATGTAAAATATTTGCTCTGTTTGGTTATTCATTACCTTTAGTCTCAAACTCTGTTTAATACTTTCCTTGTTAGTTTGTTGTTAGTTGTTGTGCCATGGCAAGCCTCCAAAATAGTTTCAGTGCTCTCTGCCAACCATTGGGAATCTCTCTCGAGCTGTACTGGAACCAGATGAACGCTGTCCTTCTGTTAGATTTTCCCCGAGTTGGTATTTTAATGATGGTGGTAGACAGTCTAGCAGATCAATTCAAAATCTGCCATAGGTGGTCGGCTGGGTTGAGATCTAGTGAGCAAGAATTCAATAGCATATGATTTACGAGGGACTTTCAGGTCCAACTGGGACTTTCAATTGTGCAGGACAACTGGACACAGTTATGAGAGTATATAAAATCACCTGCTACACTAACTCACTTATTGGAAATCACTGAGGGAGGTCAGGACTATAGGGGATGCTGAGTTCCACTTTAGCCACTTTTTTCCCTTTTTTGTCTTTGCCACAACACATACAGTAAGCGTTAAACAATGCTGTAACAAGACATTTGAAACAGAATTCAAATGCTTAAGCTTAAAATATAGAGGCTTCCTGATTTTCCATGGGCATTATATATACAGTACTCAGCAATTATATATACAGTTAAACTCAGCAATTTTTTAACCAGACATCCAGATAACCTCAAATTTCTTTTGAGCCTGATAAAATATACATAAGGTGTAATTAAAAGCAGTGCTACTTGTGCTCCAAAATGATACATAATTAGATATAAACACTTGGCAAAAGAAAAGGTTTTTTTTATTTTAACACATGCCAGTGTGGGTATATACTGTATTCAGTTATGACATTACTGAAAACTTAGGAAAAATAGGTTAAGGAAAGAAAAATTGTCTGTATTATACTCAAGTGAAAAAAGTATGCTACTGTAAGTATATTAAATCCTAGCATACTTAAGTGTACTTGCAGCCAGACTAATGACTAGTATACTTGAAGTTTTTTTGTGTGTTTTTTGTTTATTTTGAACAACAAATTTTGTGCTAAGTGCATTTAAGTTGTAATTAAATTGTACAAATGAACAATTATGTCTATTAAGTGTATCAAGTATACTTTTGTGTGTTGAAGTGAATCAACTTTAAGTATACTTAGTACACTTAAAGTATATAGCTGGGTATACTAAAAACAGTAATTAATGTAATTAAACTATATATTTAATGTATTATCGATACATTACTGTAATTTACAAATCGAGTACACGAGTATTTGGTGTGTTGATTCTAACTATTACACAGAGACTGAAAACAGGCCGAGACCTACAGAACATTATAACTGAAGCAAAGTACATAAGATTTAGCAACAACATATTAGACAATACATGCTATTGTTTAAACTCTGGACTTAATTACAAACAACTTAACAAAAAACATGAAATGTATCTTATGCCATTGAAAATAAAATAAGAACAATAAGAACTAAAACATGCAATACGATGGAGTATTAGGGCCAATATGAGATTTAAAAAAAAAAAAGGAATTGGAAGGTGAGGAGCAGGGTTTTCTGAGTTAAAAATTCAGAATTTTCATGTTGTAAGCTGAAATTGTAAAAAAAAAAATCTAAATTTTTGATAAAAAAAAGTTTAAAGTTTCAAGAAAAAAAGAATTTAGAGAAAAATACTCAAAACTTTCGAAATCGCATATATATTTTGCAAAGTTTGGTGAATGTCACTTGTTTTGCATTATGCCTGAAGTGGAAGATCTAATCAAAATTTTTCCTTGGATTTAGCAACAAGGAAATACTTGTTATTTTAGCCCAGAACCACAAGATCATCATAAGCACCTGGACATGAAGAGACATTCCTGTAAGCTGAACCTATTTAGAAAAAAAACACCATACTGACTTGGATGAGATGATTACCTTTGTTTATCAGGAACTGCAACATCATGGACAGATGCAAAGTTATCTACGACGGAGTATTAGCGCCAATAGTAATTAGCCACAAACTTGAGGCCATTATTTGTTGTATAGGCTTCCATCCATTCAACAAAACGATTGAAACCTTCGATACATCCATTTATCCCTATATCATATGGCTTCAATTTGTCATAGGATTCCATATGCCAAAGAGCAATAGCAATTTGTATTGTAGTGCCAGCGCCTAAGACGTTGCGATCTACGAAGGTCCACACCATGACGATTGATTAATTTAATGACCTGTCATATTGTTTCCTGTTGTACCACAAATCCCTTTGTATTGCGTGTTGATGTAACCAGTGATAACTTTGCATCTGTCCATGGTGTTATAGTTCCTGATAAACAAAGGCAATCACTTAATCCAAGTCAGTTTGTTTTTTTTCTTCTAAACACTTGCAAAGTGTATATACAGTTTACTTTCTTGATAGAAAAAAAACAAGATTTTTGAGTTAAACACAAAAGTTTAGACTTTGTTTCTCGAAAATTACGACATACAACTTCCGAGTTTTAAACTCGGAAATTCCCTGCCTCTCCTCTTCCAACTATTCTTTTTTTTTTTATCTCAAATTGGCCCTAATAATGTGTGCTTTGGAAATTACACCAACCTTTCACTAAAAAATATATTTTCCTATAAAATATCTTTGGAAAGTGTACGATAATACAATTATTGTGAAGTGTTTTTAAAGTTTAATTCAAAAAATTGGTAAAAGCATGGTGCTAGTATACTTTTTATATATTAAGTGATGGTACAACTTTTTGTATATTTGCAATGTACTGTACTAGATTTGAATATATTTGGATTACACTAAAGTGTTTTTTTCACTAGGGTATGCATGTTTAAATACTGCTGTGATTTTAATGAAAGGTAACATGGCACAGAGCCATGACCGGAGAGTGGAGAACCTGAACAGCAGGATGGAAATGCCAGCAGAGCAAAATAATGAACCAACATGCGCGGACACACACACACACACACACACACACACACACAATCATGAGGAATCTCTTGTGTGCCCCAATTTTTTTTTCTTTTACAAACCCCACAAAAAATGCTAAAATTTTAAATTACAATATTGAGTTGAAATATTACTAACAATGAGTAAATAATTAAAATAAATAAATCATTATTAGCCCATTATGTCTGATTATGTTATTTGCTACAATATACACCAGGCTTTTTAGTTACATTATTAGTTTGGGGTAAGAGTTGGCAACCTTTTCAAAGGGTTGTGTTCAAAATAATAGCAGTGTGTTGAAAAAAGTGAGTAAAGCTCCATATCCATATAATAACTTTTAATTTAAA
>JAQMYJ010000023.1:29501476-29518845 GCA_030014305.1 Clarias laeviceps | reverse complement strand
TTCACTCCTATTTATAACCCGCAGGTGCACCTTATCAGATGACGTCACCTGACCGAGGTTATATAAGCCAAATTTTTTGGCGTGTTTGACACACACGTGCTTCACAACCGGGCAACAAAGAGACAATCCCATAGCGTTTTCAAGCAGCATCTCGTTCCTGCTTTTTCAGGGAACAGGGTTACAGCAAAGTAACCCAAGACGTTTTTGGACATGATCACACCTTGCTCAGGTACACCACAAACAGCAATTTCAAAATTAGACCTGATATCCTCCACATTTGCCTTTTAATATAGTTGTCCAGAAATCAAACATTCTGGGGCAAGACCAAAACATCTGAGCCAAGTCTGCTTTAGCAGAGTGACATTGCTCACATGTCTCAGCTAGATTGCATACATATTTGAGAGCCTGACCTTGCTGAAATAATAACTTTGAACTGAATTAAACCCCAGCAAGTACAGGAGGTTGTTCCATTGACTTTAAGTAATGCTTTATTCCTGGTTTCCTCTGATATATCTGCTGCCAAATCCTTTGACCATTGTACACAAATTTTGTTTACATTAATATTATTTATGAACATTGAGCCACCACTGCCATTGATCAGTTAAGGCTGTGGGTTACTGCATTACTGATCGGAAGGTCGGGAGTTTGAGCCCCAGCACCGCTAAGTTGTCACTGTTGAGCCCTTGAGCAAGGCACTTACTCCTATCTGCTCCAGGGGCACTGTATCCTGGCTGACCCTGCGCTCTGACCCCAGCTTCCAAACTGGGATATGTGAAAAAAAATAATTTCACTGAGTTGTAAATAATTAAATGTTTATTTATTTACTATATACTTTTGAAATTATACCATTTAGATGTAAGGGAATATTTACAATTGCATCCAATTCTGACCTAGGAGAAATGGAGGGATATGTGGGACCTTAAATTAGATGACAAATATGAAAATCTTTTGGTCTAGTCAGATTGTATTTCGTGGGGTGAGTGGAGAATGAGGCAAAAAGATCACAAAATTTGACAAGACCTAATTGTTGCCAATGACTAAAGGCTGAGTCTAGTTGAGCTGCTAGGAAAAGGTGGTTCTTACATATAGGACTGGCTATGGAGAAGTCTTTAAAATCAAATGAAACCAAATCTTGAGGGTATTTGCTACGACAAGCATACAGTGAAATACAGAGGGGCAATTTAGACAAAGCTAATGCAAGAAGGAATGAAGTAGTACAAGAATTTGCCTCTGAGATACACCAGACCTCTTTGGAGTTCTGAAGACAATTTAGTACTTTAGAGATGTTTGCAGCCCACATAAGATTAGGAAGTGCTAATCCACCTTTAGTTTTCGGTCTCTGGAGAAATTCCTTATGGATCCTGGGTGTTTTTCACCCCATGTAAATGATGAAATCGGTCTAGAAAAATATTTTCCTAGATAGATTTGGATACATTAAAACAAGTACAAAAACATGTAAACTGTAAAATGTTACACAATTAATTTTACCTAATTCCTAATTTAATAATTCCATTTTTTTGAGGTATACTTTTAATTTCATTTAATAAGGAAAGTTCTCTTTCTTATGATTTTCTTTCAACAATAAATTTCTTCAAGCCACTCTTCCATAAAGGACAGATTTGTGGAGTGCACGACTAATAAACAAATTTTCCCACCTGAGTTGTGGATCTCTGCAGCTTCTTCAGAGTTACCATGGGTCTCTTGGCTACTTCTCTGATTAATGCTCTCCATGCCCGTCTTGTCAGTTTAGGTGAATGGCCATGTTTTGGTAGATTTGCAGTTGTGCCATACTCTTTCTACTGTATTTTCAGATGATGGATTGAACAGTGCTCTGTGAGATTGTCAAAGCTTGAAATAATATTCTTATAATTTAACCCTGCTTTATCTCTGACCTGTCTGGTGAGTCCATTGGGCTTCATGATGCTGTTTGCTCACTAATGTTCTTTAACAAACCTCCTGAAAGCTTCAAAGAACAGCTGTATACTCAGTATTTATACTGAGATTAAATTACACACAGGTGGACTCTATTTACTAATTAGGTGACTTCTAAAGGCAGTTGATTCCATTGAATTTTAGTTAGGGGTATCAGAATAAGGTGGCTGAATACAACAAATGAATGCCACAGTTTTTAGGGTTTTATTTGTAATAAGCATTTATCATTTTCTTTCCATTTCACACTTACGTGCACTTATGTGTGTTATGGTATATCACATAAAACACCAATAAAATAAATTAACATTTGTGGTTGTAACGTGCCAAAATGTATTTCAAGGGGTATACATTCTTTTGCAAGAAACACACACACGTGTGTATGTATATAGCTCGTATGTACGTGCATACACATGAAAAGTCATATAGAAAATAAAAGAAAAAAAGCTAACTCTGAAACGCCACTGTAAACAATATGATTAAATCTTGTCACACTCTCTTCCCTCTCCACTCATTCTCTTTCACTGCGCAACACTGAATGTCAGTGAGCTCTATAAATAGCAGTTTCTCTTCTCCGTCTTACTATTTCCAGAACTCTGCTCCGCAATGGCTCTCCAAGCTGACAATCAAATCAGCTTTTTTTATTTTTAGCCTTGAGTTCAGAGAATGTAGCAGGAAGAAAAGCTAGAGAGATTGCGCAGAAGGCAGAAAGGACATCAAGAGGGTATTTGATGAATCAGCAGGAGTGCATCACCTCATTTTGTAGGATTAAAAGTGAGAATTCAGGTGGATTGAATTCCCATGAAAAGCAGAAGAGTATCACAATATAGACCATGCATCCATAATTGAGTATTCACACATTGCATACATAGTCACAACTATTCCCTAGGTTTATTTAAGGAGGAACTTTTCAGATGGCCTACATCCAACTAGTCAGTGACTTGTCATGGTCTCAGGCAAGGAGTGTCAAAGTGTGGCACTAGAATATAATAAGTGGCCCATGTATACAACAGAATATCTGATTCCTATAACTGGCATAGAATGAATGGCTAGATTACTGCAATGTTTTATTTGGCTTATTTAAATTGAAAGTGTTTAATGTTAACTTGAAACTGATTCTTTCCATTACAATTGAAATATTATTAATTACAATAAATATTATTGTATATGCTCACTCACTCACCATCTATAGTGCTTTATCCTGTATATAGGGTTACAGGGGGCCTGGAGATTTAGGTGCCAATCCATCACAGGGCTTTCACATACAACACACAATTTGGGAAAACCAATTAGTCTAATCTGCATTCCTTTAGACTGTGGAAAGAAATTGGAGCACCCAGAGGAAACCCTTGCAAACATGCACACAGACCCGAGACAGAAATCAAACCCGGTCCTTGGAGGTGCAAGGCGACAGCAATCTCATTGCTCGTGCCACCTGCAACGAGCAATGAGATTTAAATAGGTCATAAATATATACGTACTGCAGGGTTTTTTTTAACAGCTAAAGTACAGTAGTACATAGTTTTATAGTAGAATAGGATGACATTACATGAAAGATGAGCTGAAATTACATAGCTATTTAAAAAAAATTTGTAAGCTGAAAGAATTTTACTACTCAGGAAATCTTCAGGAATTTTTGCATACTACATAGGGCTATATGATCCGAGTCTGGTCTTGATGTTTTCTGCATTGGCACTGACTATTAGATTTCCTGACATTTGTACCTGAACCTTCCTCAGTGTTTGGAAATTTTTCTAGTTAAATATGGACTCAAACTAAAATAAATGTTAACGTTGCTTTTTCCTTTCCAAAATGTTTGATAAGAAGTAAACCCTTCTTTTAGAAAACCAACAAATGAAGCCAACTAGTTGAAGTAAAGGCTTGGCCTCTAAAGGAATTTGGTGATTTTTGGTCTATTTGGTCTATCGTATTCTATCACTTCGATATGAACATTTTCATCTTTTTAAGTTCTTCTACTCCCAATATTTTTTCAGGTGACTTGATCAATGCTTGCCAAAAGTAGTCTAGACATGAGAATGGAGAAATAGATTTATGAAACAGCTTTAAAAAACGAACTAGGCATCACATTCATGTGTGTGGGCTGTGCCCTCATCTAATCTGTCCCAACACAATTAGCCTACTTCACCACTTAGAATGTATTTTCCTCACACTCTCCATGGGATGCAGGACCTACTGTCATAGCTTATGTGCTCAATTATACCTCTATCGGAAAAATGCCAAGGAGTTAGTGATGATGCTGAGAGCCCCAAAGTGCATCTAACCACTGATTCAATCGATGGCGAAAAGGCTGGGTATTTTGAAAGAGTCATGCAAAAATAAGAAAAAGTGAAAAATAGTTTTGGAAAATGAAATAACTTTTTTTCAAGCTGGAGCTTGAGCTTGTTGGGGAATGTGAGGTCATGCATGTCATTGATTTGTCAGCCAATTTAAGCTCCACTACAGAGTAGACCTTTAATAGTGCCATAAAATATATAGGCCCATTTGTATATTTTAGGTGTGTAGTTTAGGCCCATTGTGTAAGTGTATTTATGTTGTGTATGTATGTACACAAGGCTTACCCATGCCTACGGGGACCAAATGCCAGCGTGTCCAGTTCAATCTGACACAAAAGCCAATGCAGTACACCAGGCACCAAAACAGCCAGTTCACCACAGCCACCACACATGGGGCCCAGCAGGCAAAGAACCCAAGGCTGCTGACTTAGCTTCTAAATTCCCCAGATCCCAATCCAATTGAGGAATCAATCCATGGAGGCCCCATCGCATAACTCACAGCACCCTCTGCCAATGTATTGCCAATGTCTTGGTGCCAGGAACCACAGCACGATCCATGAGCTGACATGATGGCACAAGGGGAACTTCCACAATACTGGACATATTGTTTTGCATAAGGGCAACAGCTATTAACTAAATTAGTACTAAATTAGCAGATTTATTAATTTTGGACTGTATTTCTGAAACGGTGCTTAAAAAGTAGAACATACTGTACAGACATTCCTCATCTAATATGGCATAATTATGAACATTATGAACATAAATTATCTTGGATATTGAGTAAGGGTTGTTTTATATGGCCCTTAAGTGTTCAGAAACAGCCCTCCCATACCTGGATGCTCTGGGGGACCTTAACAGAGCTTTATGCAAGAGAATACCCAATAACCTCAATGAACTGAAACAACGTTGTAAAGAAGAATGGACAAAAACAATTGAGAGACTGAGGTGATTACGTCAAGGTATTGCTGATAAAGATACTGGATTGAGGAGATATTGAATGGCTTTATAAATATAATGGCTAAGTAAATAATGGCTCAATGCAAAAAGTTGTATGTTGTTTGTCTGATGTTGTATTTGCCTATTACCACTATGACCTGTTATGATCAAATAATTTTTGTTTTTAAACAAACAAAAAAAACTTAAATAACTTTTACACATGACTGTACAATAAATCATGTGTTGATTCATATCTTAAGTTTGGGGTTATTTCTGTAACGGCAATGTGTAAAATATAGGGTTGTTGTGTGTGAGAGAGAGAGAGAGAGAGAGAGTGCTTCCTGAATAATATATTCTGTTCTGTGGAAACCAGATCACTTGCAGTTTATAGTGAGGTAAGCCTTCTAATCTGATATAGAGCTGTTTTCAAATGGTAATATGTAATGATAAAGCTTATCTGTTAGTCCAGGAGCAATCAAAACAAAACAAATCACATTTATGATCAGGATCACATTTACACAAAACACACAACACGTTGAATGCCCCCTGTGAGAGTATGATGTACTCTGCTTCACTGTAAGTTTTATAATGATACTGTGTTAAGAAATTTCTATCTCTTGAATTACAGAGCAAAGTGCCTACCGCTAAAGTTTTATATTGAGTAAGTCTGATATGTGCTTGTGAGAGGAGAAGATTTCTAAAATTTCACAATTTTCTACACCCTGTGCAAAGGCAGTCTCTAAAATAGAAAAGTGTTTCTTCTTGGCCCCTTGAGGACCCTCTCTTTGTAAAGCCCCGGAGCTGTTTTTTACTGCTTCCCCTGCAGTGACTCTTTTGGTAAAGTTTCCAATTAGCGTGTTTAAAGTGTTCTTTGAGTGTTTCTAGCCTGGCAGTAGAGTAGAAGACAGATTTATTGCTATCATACTGCAGCTTATACAACTATACAATAGAACAAGATGCCATAGCAATATTTTATGGAAAATTGATGTACAAGATAACTTACAGACAACTTGTAGTGAAAATTAGAAATGGTAGGAGTGTGAAACAAACAAGAAGACAATAAATGCACAATGTGCATGTCTGTATTAAGTTCAGAATCAGTTTTTACCAATGTATTTCATTTGTGTGCTAGCCAGGGTATATTCCAGGGAACCATCCTGATCAGGATGCTTTTTTTCATTAAACAATCATTCTTTTTTATTCATTTTATTCATTTAAAGCATTTAGCAGATATTCCTGCCCAGATCAACTTTTATTATTTTATCATTTAGCCAACCGAGCAGTTGAGGATTAAGTGTCCTAATCATTGAGCCACCACTGCCCAACAATGATGGCTAAAGTATACACAAAATTAGCAATACCTATACTACTCAGTACATGTCCTCCATTTACATTTCTACTTGAGTAAAAGTGCAAAAGTAAAATTTGCTTAATTATCAATCTTGTATTAGCTCACTGCAGCCTTTAAGTCATGTGTTTAAATATCATGATTTGTTTAAATGTTTAAATGTTAAGCATTTTAGTGAAGAATGACAATTCATGCAATTATTCAAACAGTAATAGAATAACAGCTTCAAATGTTACACTCCCCTGTGGTTAGGTAACACAATTGCATACAGAAATGTAGTGAAGTAGAAAGTACTGATATTTGTTGTAAGATATAATGGTACAGATATGAGAAATATGTACATAAGTACAGTAAAGAAGTAAATGCAATTAGTTACATTCTACCTCTGCTGTACATGAGATGCCATTTCATTATTTACTTAGTTTATGACTAGATACAGTAATCCTTGATAAACACTGACATTATTATTAAGAAATGATAATAATTCCGTCTACATTAAATGCATTGCACAAAACTGTACTTACTTTTACTTTTACTTCTCACTTGATCACTTTTACTTTTGCTTTTACTTCTCACTTGATCGTACCATCAAGAGGACATACAACCCGAGCTTCACAATTGTATAACAGGGGGCTTAGCAAAGGAACAAAACATGCACCCATCATGGACCCCATAGAAAAGGAAACTGACAGATACTGGCACTGGTAAAATAGGTAGTTAACTACATCAATTATTTTAATTTATAAAAATAAAGCCTTTTTATTTACATTTTTTTTATGGTTGTATGTGTTTTGGTGTTGGGTTTTTTCTTTACCTATAATTTTGTATAATATTGCTCAGTGTTCTGTCTTAATTTTATGATCTGCTCCCTAATTTAACCCAGAGCACCAGAAGTGACTTTGCAAGGAAATGTGAAATTTGGTACCTTTTATTACTGAGAGTGCAGTGTGCAGTCTACAGCCACATTCCTCTGTGCCCTCTAAAAGCCTAATGTAAGTGCATCTGCATTAGCACTAAAACTATTCGAACTGCATTCTTCATCCGCTTGCTTACTACAGACCTGTGAGTGGCCATGGCCTGGAGGAGGGGCTGAGGTGTGTGTGTGTGTGTGTGCAGAGCGGGGAGCTGTCGTATAATGCACTGTAAACACTGTACACGGAGAAGGCGGCTGCATTGGGAGCAGAGATGCGTTCAGAGGTGCACTGTACAGGATCTGAGCACGAGTGATCTGAGCACGAGCGACAGGAGTGTTCGGCACACTGACACTCTGGAGGACATCTACTCAAGTGATCTGCACACTCACGCTCTTCGGGACGTTTACTGGAGCGCAACGCTAAAAGGAGTGAAAGGAAGTATGGATTAAGGTGGGCTGAGCCCGAAGCGGACCGCACTGCTCCGGAGTTGCGGGAAGGATGCCCGAGCGAGGATGTGCAGCAGCCGGAAGATCGTGTGCAGTCTGCTGGTGCTGTCCGTGCTGCAGGTGGGGCTCGGTGCGGCCAGCATCGCGCTCGGTGCCGTGGCCATCAGCGGCGCGCGCAACGGGCACAGGACGCAGCAGGGTCACGCGTCCCCGGTGTGGAGCGGGGTGTGTGTACGTTTCACTTTACGTTGTGTTGTCTTAGTTCTGTTCTGTTTGTGCGCAAACGCCAGTCTAATAATAACCATTGCAACTTCGCAGCTTTGCGCAACTTGTGCGGTTCATGTTATTGTTTCTTACAGCTCCAAATATTACTACACACATATACACACACAAATAATAATAATAATAATAATAATAATAATTCCCTGGTGTTGAATGTTGTGCTTTTATACAGTAGGTACAGTTGGACCTAAAAGAACTATTGTATCATAGCCTAATTAATCCATATAAAAATTTTATAAATATATTTTGTGCAAACTTCAATGTCATACCCAAATACAATTCGTGCATCTCATATTATACATTTTATGCATTTAATTAAATATTTTATTAATATATTAATATCCATCTAATCCATCATTAAATCCATCATTTATTTATTATACAACTTTAAACTTTTTTTAATTTCCTAAAGTTATCCAGAGTCTCACATTCTTAGCTTCTGGTTGCTCAGAATATAAATCCCATTTGTAAAAAGCTAATTAAAATTTTGAGTTAAAATGTAAATGCAGTAAATCCTGTATCATTTTTTCAAGGAAAATGAATAAAGTGTATGTGTTAAGCTATATTAATAGGCCTAAAAGACTGGAGTCATATTTTAAATGAAATTGATAAAAAGGTGCACTATTTTCACAATCCATGATAAAAGCTACAAATTTACATGACAGGGTTTCACGGTAGTCACAAGCAGTAGTACAGTGTGCTGCTCTTTTCTCTGAGAGTAAAATATAGCTCTATATTTAGTTTCAGGTGTCCTACAATGAGAAAAAATAGTACCAAACTTTACCTTTCCCTGTTGCTGTGGTGATATCCACAAGGATACAGCTTTCGTATGTTTGAAAATGTATTTTTTTCCTGAAAAACATGTGTATACTGCACGTTTAAGAATTATTTAAGGTTCATAAATGGTCTACAATTACTTCTGGGAGTAAATTTTAAGAGGTTCCTGTAGAAAAAATATATACAATAAGATACACACCACTACAGTATGAGAACCAGAATTGGAACAAGGAAAGGAACACTTTATCATTTTATTATAAGTGTACAGGGGTTCCCAAAAGTCTCATAGGTAAAGTTAGCCCTTTTTATTATCCAAACTGTAACTACAAAATTAGATTTATTTGTAAACACACACAGAGTCATCTCTTTCACTTGATGAATTTATGTGAACACATCTGGTGACACATGCTTGTATTTGCACGTCCTTTTAATCTAGCCATGAGAATTATGTCATGTTAACTAGTGTTAGATTATTTATTTTAAATACATATCCTTTGAATAGATTTCATATTTATTTATTATATATATCACAAAGAAATACATTTTTGGATCCTTTATTATGTCTTTATACTCATAGATTAAATCTTCACTGTAAGACATCAAAGTCAGCTGGAGACAAATGGCATGATCCCAGACGTTCAGTCAGAGTTCTCTTAGTCTGCCCTGAAAACCAATTACAACCGTTCATCTGGGCACTTTAGTGTAAACCTCTTGGGTAGGTCAGGTCAGACGTGATCTATAATGCAAGCCTTTTTGTGATTCACTTCTCCAGTTCACATCCATATACTGTACTGTATTGACTGGGATAGATATACAACAGGTTTAAGGATAGTATGGGTAATTATAGCATTGCAGGCTTTTTCTGACCTCAAGTCCCAGTAGTGACTTTTCAGTAACCATTTTTTCAGAACTTTTAACACACCACAGTAATGTTTTTCTGCTTTGTCTCTTCTTCCAGTTCCTTGTCTGTGGGCTCTGTGGGATGCTGTGTGCAAGAAAAAGGACTGGTCTGGTTGTGAGTACAAGCAGTGAGACCTGTTTTAGCTGTATCTTTAAGACTTGTAAAGAATAAAACATAACAGTGCATTCCGTTATAAGGAAATAATCAACAATACAGTGATAGCTTTAGTTCTGACTGCATGATAGTCTAGATACAAATCTCTTCTAAATATGCTACATAAATGTTAACTGATAATGAAACATGTCTGTATCAGTGATTATACATTTTATTAATTTGTTTTATGAGAATTGTCCATCATACAAGTCCCTGTGTAAACTGTTAATATCACAGCGATAAAGTATTCAAAAGAGCACCTTGATGTAAACCTGTAATTTGACTTAATTTCAGTCTTGCTTTTATAAAATATTAACACCTTCTGACCAATAATATTTGAGAATTCATTTGTGTTGTGGGATTATTGTAAATATTATACATTTAATTTTATGCGACAGTACATGTAATGTCACATATTGTTTGAGGAGTTGTTTTTAAGCTTAATTATACACTGCCAAAAACAGCACACACCAGTGGCGGTTTTAGGCATGGGCGAACTGGGCAGCCGCCCAGGGCGGCCTTTTTTCATGTCACGTGGGGGGCGGCACACGAACTTAGAGGAAAAAAATAATAATCCTTGCCGCTAAGCGGTTTTCTATCATCTATGATACCTGCGCCGCCACTGCTGCTGAAGGAGCCTCACAGAGCGACCGGAGAGGAGAGGGGACGACGGTGGGTGGGGGGGATGGGGTGGGAGAGAGGGGATGACTGTGGGGGGGGGCAATTCAGTGTAGAACCGCCACTGGCACACACTGTAAGATTTGATTCCATCACCTTTAGCTCTGATTACAGAACATAATGAGGTGGTCAGTTCATGTGTGAAAATGACAGCCTATGATCCCAGAATCTCTCTTTCACAGTTTAAGTCCTGGAATATGGCTGTGCCATCAAGGAATAAAATCTCCTTTGATTTTATAACTTCATTCAGTACATTCAGGTCATTATCTGACTTTTATTGCCACATAACATTGCTGAGCCAGACCATAACACTGCCTCCAGAAGCTTGTAGTGGCCACTATGGTTGATGGATGCATCGTTTTTTGCACTTCCCTCGGACTTCTTACCCTGATCCGCTTATCATGCTGGAATAAGGTAAATCCGAACTGATCAGACCACATGACCTTTGTCCATTGCTCCAAAGTCCAATGTTTATGCTTGTCTTTTTTTCTGTTTAGTCACACTAACAAGTGGTTTTCTTATGGCCACACAGCTGTTTAGTCCCAATCATGTGAGTTCATCACATTGTGTGCGTATGAAAATGCTTTTACTTTCATTATTAAATATAGCTCTGTTTTTTACTATTGTTTTACCAAGTAACCTCACCAAGTGTTTAAGTGACCTACTGTACATTCATGATCTTTTTCTGAACACATTCTGATTCCACAAAGTTGACAGGTTAGCACTATCCTCCGAGGTTTTGAATAATGTGTTGAAGGGTTCTTAAGCTACTTTCAAAATCTCCTTAGTTGTTTTCTTTGCTTGATGTAGCCCAATATTTTGACCCTTGTGAAAGGCCTACTTTTTTGGCCAGCTCAGGTAGTTGTAACCTCAGGAAAATCATATTGTACATGGAAAAGTTAGGTTATTTAGTATAGACATTATTCTAAAATCACTCAGAATTCATGACATATACAAATAAAAGAATGTAACAAAATTATCAAAACACTATTTCTAGTTAAAATGTTTAAGTTGGAGGCAGGGATGGTTCTATACCCATACCCAAGTTATTATTTTTTTTTAATAACTCAATGTGTAAGAAATCAAACAAAACCCAAAATTCAGTGACATTTTACCTAAATTCTTAGAAATTTCTTCGTAGTCTTATCACATTATTTTGTCTGGGATCATAAGGAGATATCTATGGTGCATAGTCAGGGGGTTTGCAATATTTTAAATATTGTCAGAGTTATAGTGGGAAAAGTTATTCCCTTTATTATTTGTTTTACCTGATAACTTGTTTTGTTTAACCCAAAACCTCAGTAACTCGAGAATGGGTAAATAATGTCTGTTGTAGGTTAATGAAATTAAAGAAATGGTTCAGTGAGTAAATACTTAAAAAGTGAAAATTACATAGCTCAAGTATAGTCAAGATAAACCAAGTCAATAATACATGTAATATTTAATCAGTTTATTTTAAATACTGTATGTTTACAAAATCAATCTTTACTGAATAGGTCTGGGGACTTTTTCTTACTGTTAAGTGTGTCCTCGTCTGCATTTCCTCAGTGGCCATGTCTCAGATGTGCACATTTCCTGAATATGTACAGAGACATTCTGCACATAGAGGATGAGATTCAATTAGACACCTTGAAAAGAGAGATGGATGAGTCACAGGAGAGACTGTTAATGACAAATCTATAGTAAAGTGAAACCTAATCTTAACATCGCCTTTCGCTCTGATGCCTTTTTTTTTCTTTCCCCCTACCGTCTTCTATATGTCTCTCATACCCTTGCTTACATTTTCCCTTCACTTATCTATTATGTGTACAGTAAATAAAGCACCCAGAAATTCCCCATTTTATTGCATCATAACTAGTGATATTTTCATGATTTCTGCATCTTCTGCATCCATTGACTTTCTCCATATCTAATTCTCACTCTATCTTTTGGTGACTGAATATATTATACACACATTGGAATAACTGAAGTGTTTCCATACATTAGTAAATGAAGGAATTGATAGCCTCTTTTGTTTCATAATGGCTCTTTGTAATGGCATTTAGGACACTCTACCCTGTTAGAGATGGCTGTAAATTAACCACTTTTTTTTTCCATTGGCTCATCACTTTCTGCTTGCTGTAGTAAAACAATACAGCCTGCAATTTTGGGGTGGAAAGTGCTTATCTGAGACTGTTTGCATTACTTAGACCAAAAGGAAAAAGATGGTTTACAGAGGTGACAAAATAATGGCATGGCAAAATGTCATATACAGGATCAGCACAGTGGCAGTTCTCAGCTGAGAGGAAGCAGTTTGTGGTCAGACCCATGACCATTTTTTTTACTTTTTTGCAAATGTTTATTAAGTAAACAATAACAAAACAGAGAATTTGCTGACTATTTTATTGGTTAAAACAATTTACTTGCTTAAATATATCCAAATATATTCACTTGTAATGAAGGCTTAAAATCAACTGACATTTACAGAAGACTTCAAGTACAGTCATGAGACTTGTAGCTACAGTAAAACATTCAAATAGTGCAAACATTTTAAAGCAGGCTCTACGTCCGTGAATGACAATCCCTGCCGAGGTGGCTTGGAGCCCACTGCAGTCGTTCCCGTGATCATTCAGCAAGTGGAATGCCTGATCCTTGAAAATTGCTGGATAACTTGTAGTCAATTTGCAGTAAAGACGCATCTGTCTGTGGGAACTGTACGCACAATCATTCACCAACACCACTTACACATTACATGAACACAGCTGGGAGTTGTTGCCACATCCCTGTAAAGTCCTGACCTTTGGGCCATTAAAGAAGTTCCTGGGAGGCCAGTGTTTCAGATGTGAAGCAGGCAGTCCGATCATGGCTCTGGCATACTGAGACTTAGATGGTATCTAAGCAATCCTGGGTTAAGTACATTAGTGTAGCAGTGTATTATATAGAGACATTTAGAAAGATTTTTACTTTCATAACTGAAAGTAAACTTTGGAAATATTTAACTATAGGTGAAACAAATGATGATTGATGACAAATTGTGTTATACACCTTTGGAAAATCAAAATTACGTGCAGCAATTCCATACAGTATAAGACATATTTTTATATCTTTATTTTTACAGGATTTGTTTCACATAAGCTCTTTTTCTATTGTTGTTTGATGAAGCAATATTAATAAAGGACACTTAAGAACAAAGCCTTTGTAGCTAAATAGAAACACTGAAGTACTGAATGTTACCTGATTTTGGAATTTTATCTTTTAATCAAGAGATTTTCCTTAAGAGAAAATATTACAAGAGTGAATACCTAAAAATGTTTTAATATGGCTTATGTTGTGCTCCTTTTCACTCTTACTATGTGTTTAATTTATATATGTAAATAATAGAAGAAAAAAAGTTCGTAATAATACAGTTGTGAGATGTATTATGGGTAATAAGGTGTAAGTGGCATAATTGGTCTAACAGTGTAGTGTAGAGTTTAGCAATCTGATAGTTGTGAGAAAGACGCTGGGTGAATATTCCTATACAGTACATTCTCTTGAATGAAAGGAGGACAAAAAGTTGACTTGGGTGGGAGGAGACCCTGATGATGATGATGCTGTTTGCTCTGTCAAGACAAGGTAAAATTGTTCAATGACTGGTATTTGGGTGCCAATAATGTGCTGGACAGTTTTCATCACTCTTTACAGGCAGGGCTTTTCTTTCTGACACCATGGAGAGGCCATACCATGATAGAGTTGGTCAGGATGCTCACAGTGGTGCAACAGTAAGAGCATTTTAGTATCTGGGGAGAAAAATGAATGTTCTTTGTTCTTCAGTCACCTCAGGAAGCAAAGATGCTGTTGCACTTTTGCAACTAGAAGAAAAGTGTTATGGTGCCAGGATAGATCCTCTGGATGTGGACACCTAGGAACTTGAAGACGGGGACACATTGCACTTTGGTTCCGTTGATGTAGATCAAAGAGTGTCCTTTCTTTCGTTAACTGATTTCTTCATTATATTAAAGGTTTATTTCGTACATGTACAACAGCAGTGAGCTGGTGTTTTTAAAGGTTTTAAATTTTGTAATTAGTGCCATAAACTACGTAATAGTTTGGTATTTTGGGTTGCACTGTCACATAAAATAACTGGGTCATTTTAGATTGTCATTGAGGGCATTCACAAGGGAATCTGGCCTAGCTGTCACAGATGGAGGTAAATGGAGATGATTCAGTGATGGCCCAGTTCATTAACCCCACCCCACTCTCACATACCCACTCCCTTCATACTGAAAGATGCCTGCTAATACTGTATATCTGTATTCAGATTGTCCCTCCTGTCTCCAGACTTAACTGTAAAATTCTGGCTCAGGGTGATGGGTGTGTCTTTTTTATTTCAAATGCTCAGTGCACTTACAGGGCATGTGACAAGGTAATTAAATCTGGTGAGGGTCATTGTAATTAACGGTAAAGCACTAATGGGAGGTGTGACTTTGGCTAAATAATTAAAGTGCACTCTCAGCTTGTGTTATTTAGCCAAACAATCTGAGCTAAAAGTTACTAAAAAAAGTGATGAAGCTGCATTATGGTGACATTAGATAACACCGCTCCCTGGCACAGTTTGCACAATTAAAACCAACAGAACAGCAGAATCCTGAACGGCTATTAAACTCATCTCTGCTTTTTTCCTCTATACTGTATATCATTGTGCATTTCTCTGCTGAATAAGCTTTAACCTTTTAAGGTGAACCCACAATCTGACCAAATTATGCAAACCTGGAGCTTGTCTGCTGCCTCTCAGACAGTTTATAATAAATTCCGTTACATTGCAGAATTAAACATACTTTCATCAAAAACAGTAATTTTATTTCCCTTGAATAATTAAACATATCTGATGTTGCAAATTTAGCTAAATTTGACATTTGGCAAATGTTTTGTATTAGTTTTCTTTATTTCATTTTTAATTTAATAAATGGAAGGTCCAAATTCATATAAACTTAAAAACAAAAACATACTGTCTTAAACAAAGATTCTTCTTCAATTATCTCGGCAGAACTGGTTATAAAATGGTTGTACATGTAATATGTGTAAGTACAACCCATAACTTACCAAATAACCCACAAGTAATCCTGTTTTGTATGTTGATATATTTGTAAGTTGCATGTTTTATTGCATTCTGTGTTCATTTCTTTATTTGGTTGTTGGTTTATTTGTTTAAAGTCTAATTATGTTTTATAATTGCTAAATAGGTTCTAAATACATAAATTAAACAAAATAACTAATTATGATTTTGTCTTTTAACAACAACACTAATAAAAATATTGATGAAGATGATGATGATGTTGATGATGAAGTGATCTTGAATTTTTTTTTTTTTGGTGTTTTATATCATTGTCCTGCTGCCTAAATCAAATATTTTTTTACAGCACTGTACATACATCAGGGAACGAATAAATATGTATGTGCAGCCTTAAAAATAATAAATACTTATAAGAATACCTATTAGAATTAATACTTATTACTTAAAAGAACTTTAAGATAAATTCTCGATGTCACAGGTAACCAGTGCACTCCTGGATAGATCTAAAGATTTAAGTCTAAAAACCATAAAGAAAAAGGGAAGTGAATGCTTTAAGTTTTTTATTCCTCTCTCACTTCTGTTCTGTCTGTCTCTCTTTCCCTCAGATGATTCTGTTCTCAGCATGCTGCATTTGCGGCCTGATCGGAGGAATCCTGAACTTCCAGTTTGTGCGGGCACTGGTGAAGCGTCCCGACACAGTGGGTTCGCTGCACATGGCTGCCATGTCTCTCGCCTGCCTGGGGATCAGCAGCTGTACCCTGTCTACATGGCTGACATGCCGGCTGGCCAGCAGCGAGCAGCAGCGCATGTTCCTGGAGCGCGAGCATTCGCTGCATCATTCGCACGAGATGGCCGAGAAAGTAGAGGAGGAACGGAGGAGAGGAGAGCACAGTCCGGGGGCTTCTCAGTGTTTCAGTGTAGGCTTGCACTTGTTTCTCAGAGATTTGTTATAGTGACTGACAGCTCTGTGTGTGGGTGTAAAAATAGATTTGTCCCCTAGTGGAGATTCTTACTTGATATATTTTTGATTTGTAAGTCGGGCTTCTACCTGATCATTCTCTCTCTCTGTTTCCAAATAGGAAGTAATGGATAACTCCAGCAATGGCATCCCACAAATCACATAAAATGGTCGGAGCACATCGCCATGACAAGCACTCTCAGTAGGAATAAAATTATGGGGCCGATGGCCGTCCATAGAACATTTCCTGCACACTGCAGGTCCTTGAATACTTAATGCTACTGTGGCTAAACAAGGGAAGAGATAATCTCTCTGGATTGAGCACCAATCAGCATTCAGGGACACGATGCCTTAGGAGTGTTCATTAATGAATACTGAGCATTGCATCAGTGAGCACAGAACATGCATGTACCTTTTCTTTCTCATATTATCCCTCTCCTTTTCTTAATGCATTCCTCCAGCATCTCTCCATTATTCCTACCGATCATGGGTTATAGGAATGATGTCTCCGAAATTCATACAGTATATGGCGTAGTGAATGCCCAGACCTCAACTATAAGAAATGCACAATGTAAAATGCTTGTATAAGAGAATAATTTATTGATTTACAATATTTTTATATAAATGCTTCATATAAAAATAAAATAAAAAAGAATGAATGCACCTTGTTTTTGTGTCTTGTCTTGCTTTTAAATATAACCACTAAGCTATATATATACTG
>JAQMYJ010000023.1:29489214-29501462 GCA_030014305.1 Clarias laeviceps | reverse complement strand
TAAAGGAGAAGACTTTACAAATATACACAGTGGATATAAAAAGTCTACACATCCAAAAAGACATGCTTTTGTGATTTTAAAAAATGAGATCAAGAAAAATAAAAATAAATTTTTTCCACCTTTAAGATGACGTTACAGGTCTGAAAATTTCTGAAGCACCTTTTGATTTTATTACAGCACTCAGGATTTTTGAGTAGGAGTATATCAGCATGGCACTTCTTGACTTGGCAATATTTGCCTACTCTTCTTTGCAGTAATGCTCAAAATCTGTTAGATTGCATGGGCATCTCATTGTGCACAGCCGTCTTCAGATCACCACACAGATGTTTATTTGGACTTTGGGCTCATGGCTGTGCCATTCCAAAACTTTGTCTGGTGAAGCCATTCCTTGGATGTATGCTTTCGGTCATTGTCATACAGAAAGATGAAGTTCCTCTTAATTTTCAGCTTTCTAGGAGAAGCCTGTAGGTTTTGCGCCAACATTAACTGGTATTTGGAACTGTTCATAATTCCCTCCATAATTCCATTGACAAAGGCCCCTGTTCCAGCTGAAAAAATATTCACTGTGGATATGGTATTCTTTTGGTGATGTGCAGTGTTTTTGCATCAAACATACTGTACCTTTTGGAATTATGGACAAAAAGTTCAACCTTGGTTTCATCAATCCATAACACATTTTCCCCACATGCTTTTGGAAGACTTCAAATGTGTTGTTGAAAACTTTAGCAAGGCTTTAATGGTTTTCTTCACCCTACCCCATAGCTCAGACAAATGATGAATGCGGGAGATTGTTGTCACATCTACTACACAGCCAGTATTTGCCAGAATTCCTGCAGCTACTTTATTGTAAGAAAGCCTAATAAACGTAATAACCTGGTCATTCAGTACATTCAGGTTGCCAATTAATTTCATTTTATTGGCACATGACATTGCTGGAACACAATGACACATGGAACAAACAATACAGTACCTTACACACTCCAGATTGCTTGTATGGCTCTTATACTCAGTCACAGTTTCACAGCTGTGTGTTCTGTGTGTTTCGTGTAGTATGGCCACTAAGTTGACTGGCTGCAACTCTGTTTGAATGTATTACTGTCCATTACATATAAACTCACTGCATTGCCATTACAAGATTGCTGGCCTGTCTGACCTTCACTGGTGCCTCTGAGTCTCACTCTATAATGCTCTAAATGGACAATACATCCATGTACACATGTACCTGTGTTTTCAAGTTTTTAAATAAGCATAATAGGCATTTAAATACAAAGATTCAAAGAAAATTTGCACAAAGGAAAAAAATTCTCAACTTCTCAATTTCTCTAAGAAAATGCAGGCTGTTACTAAGGAACTGCAAAATACAATGCTAGTATTCGACTGGTCCAAACTGAAATGAGCAGTTAAAACTTTTTCCATTAGAATGGTATGACCCTAATCGCTCTTGGTCCAAACTTCTTAAAGACTTGTGGTAGGAAAAAAGCTTATTTTGCCACTTGACACAAAAAAACGGGAACTTTTTTACAATCCAATAAAACTAGAAGTGATAAAAGAAATAAATTTTATTCATAGTAATTGAAACCTAAAACTTGTAGAAATACTAAAGTATATTTAACTAAATGTCACTAACCCACAGTGCTACCACCTGCTAATGGCTACCAATACGCATTTAAAAAATTCCCGTTATTCTGTGTCACCTTGTATATATGTGTTTATACAGTATGTATTAATGGGGAAGCTTCAGACATCTAATTGTGCATTTGGGTTTCGGAAATGTCAGGTAGAACAAAGGTTATCGTTATTTTGATAATGTGTAAATTTTACCACTACTGGAATAGTGTCAAAAAAGAACCGAAAACAGTCATGAAAACATGTGTATATGAGCTATTTCTTTGCTTATTACTCTTTTTTGCTTATTGTTCTTTTTTCATTTTTTTTCTGTCCTGTTTGTATAGTTGATTAAAAAGAAATAAAATTCAGTTCATCATATATATACCGTAATTTATTGCTCAGGTTGTGCTGAAAAAAAAAAATGGAATATGTCACTCTATACAGCACAATCATGAGCCCTATATATGTTTATTAAAAAAAAAAAAAAGTGTTAAAATGGCACAGTGCTTAGTGGTTAGCACCGCCACCTTGCACCTCCAGGTGCCGGGTTCGATTCCTGTGTGTGCATGGAGTTTGAATGTTCTCCTCATGCTTGATGGCAGTGGCAGCCAGTCAATAAGGGATGTTGGGGCACTGCCTCCTAAAAGTTAGGCAGAGAAGAATGCTACTTTAACATGTAATTATTTAACATAATAATTATTTATTTTAATAATGAAATAAAGTCATTTGGTCACAATAAAAAAAAAATCTAAACTGTATTACGTTCATTTGTGTTCGTGTATGAATTCTGTAATTTCTTTGCTAAAATACCCCTTCGCAAGGTAATCGGACGAAGAAAGAAAAAAAGTTAAAGGGCTTGGACCAGATCGACCTGATCTAATTAAGCAGCAGTTAAGTGATCGCGACCAAGCTTACACTCTGTGCTTTTCCAGCATTTATTATGGCTATTTACAGGTGGTTATTAAAAGTTTAATTTTACTAATTTTACATTTTTGCACCAGCCGCCACTGCTTGACGGGTTTCCTCCGGGTACTTTGGTTTCCTCCCACAGTCCAAAGACATGCAGTTTAGGCTAATTGGTGTTCCCAAATTGCCCATAGTGTGTGCATGTCTGTATGTGTGTGCCTTGCGATGGATTGGCACCCAGTCCAGGGCATACACCGCCTCGACCATAAGTCTCCTGGGATAGGCTCCAGGCCTCCCGCGACCCTGAATACAGGATAAAGCGGTATAGACGTGAGTGAGTAAGCGCGTTTCTGGCTCCTCCTCGCCGCTAGGTGGCGATAAATTAGTTTTTTTTAACACGAAGAAACAAACCACGTGTTTCCGTCTCAAAGTTTTAAGGCAACATGGCTAACCTGGACCAGGCGAATGATGAACCGAAACGCAGCGTAATTTCCTCAGACGGGTCCGCGAAGGTAAACCCAGCCGCGGGCCGTGGTGCGCTCGCAGCGCCGTGTCTGATCCCGAGCTTCGCGGACGCGCGTGAGCTCGTGCCCGCGCCGTACTCGTGTCTCGTGCTGCATACACACCGCAGGCACGTTGCCCTGCCGCCCCTGTACTTGAACAAGAAGAGGACCGGAATCCAACAAGAACTCAACGCCGAGCTTCTAAAGTACTCCAACAGGTAGATGGTTTTTAATGTGTGTATGTGTTTGGCCCAGAGGTTAGTTTAAACACGGTCAGGTGGACAGTCTGAAAGCGTGTAGGTCGGGTTTGGGTTTTAAACCAGCGACACTCACACTATTGTCAGTCCTGTTTACGTGTAAAAATACACTCAGTGCAGATTTATTTTAGGAATATTGTTTAAATCTTGGTGCATGTGTCACACACACACACACAGTGCTGCATTTACATTAAACCTAACAGTGATAGTTGAGTGACGCTTCTGTTTAATGTTTGCTGTATGAAGTTAGTTAACACTGATGGTTCAGCAAATTTTGTTTAAAATGTTGTGTCCAATCAGAGTTTGTACTTTTATGCATCACACACACACACACACACACACACACACATGTATAAATAAATGTTCCCTAAAACATGGTGACCCTTACCCAAAATGCACCGTCCCACATTTCTATAAGAATGTAATCTTTTTTATGATGGTAACTGTGAGCAGTTTCTTGGTGATCAGCTGAAGGATTTTAGGTTGAGGAATCAAGGAGACATTAAGTACAGTATGAGCAAATCTCTGTGGTGTTGTATTATTTACAGAACATCTCTGACTGATGTCTGTCTCTTTTACTGCCTCACAGTTTGAAAGGTGTGCCTTTGGCTTATGATGGCATCAAAATTATCGGGCAGCATGGAGACATTTTCGATGACCAAGGCTACATTCATTTAAACGTTGAAGCATCGTTTGTGATCTTCAAGCCGATGAAAGGAGAAACACTTGTGGTGAGATTTATATGTAGATGTTTATTTAAATTTTGGGGTCAATTTGTATAAATAAATAATCATTTTATTTTTTTAAAGCATCAGAATCATTTTAGGTTTGGGCAAGTTATGAAAAGGTCAATCTCCTGTCTGTTCTCTAATATTAAACTAGATATGTTCTATCTGTATCACCCAGGGCGTGATCAATAAAATCGGAGTGGGCCACGTGGGCTGCCTGGTGCACGGCTGCTTTAACGCCAGCGTGGTGAAGCCGGCTCAGCTCACTCCTGAGCAGTGGAGAGACTCTGGCCTGAAGCTGGGAGGCAGCCTGAAGTTCGAGGTATGTCAGCTGGACGCTGATGTGGCTGGAGTTCTGCTGATCAGAGGAAGACTGGAAAAGTCCAGGTACGTTTATGAAAATTTGTATGATTATTTTAGAGCAAGAACCTGAAGTAAGTTAGTTCATCATTTTTCAACTATTTCATGTATACAGGATTTAAATATATGCAGAAATTATACAGTACAGTACTGTGCAAGAGTCTTAAGCCATAACTTATTTCTTCATATTAAATTAAAGTAAATGATTAAATTAATGAAATGTGAGCAAATGTTTTACAGGCCTAATTTCCCCTCTCTAAATGCACATAAGATGGGTTTTTCACAAATGTTTTTTAATTTATACAGAAAATGGCCTAATAGTGTCACAATATTAATATTGGGGGAAATCTTGTCAGTTCAATCATTTGCTTTGTTTCTATGAATATTGTTTATATTATATTATTAGTATATTACGTGTGACCAGCTTTTGCATCTCATTAATTTGTCTTTTGATAAATCACAACAGCATTATTATGTATTATTTCTCTTCAACTTCATGGACTTTTTATTAATATTATTTTTATTATTATTTTACAAACCGTAGGAGTATGATTTTTATGCTACGTGCTATGTATTATGTATGTACTAAAAAGAGTCATATGAATTGATCTCTAGCGGAAGGACTAACATGAAATATAAGACGGGGATAATAAAGAAATCAGTTTTACATTAGTAAACATTACATTACATTACATTTAAATTCCAAATCTTGTATGTAAATACGATGTAAGTGCAATTTTGAAGCATTTCATCAGCTCCAGTTTGTTTAATCAGACATGAGTTAAAATAGAAAAGAATAATTTATCTTGTCGTGTGAATTTATTTTTTTTTGGCTGATTTTAATTTACGCTGTTTTTTTTTTTTTTTTTTTTTTTTTTTAAATCTGTTTTAGGGTGAACGAGCTTGTTACCTCCTTCAGCAGTACAGGAATGGGGGAAGATGAGACGCTTGAAATGGTCACTGAGCCAGACTCATTAACTACTGAAGACCCCACGGAGAGTTCTGATACTTCCAAGCCCAAGAAGAAAAAAAAGAAAAAGGACAAAGAAAAGGACAAGGAATCTGTGGAGGAGCTGAACAACCGGACAGGTGAGGAAGTGACTCATGATGTGAATGGTAACAGAGTGGAGGTGGATTCTGATCCCAGCAGCTGTCCAAAAGAGAAAAAGAAGAAGAAGAAGAAGAAAAAGGATAAAAAGCAGGAATCGGACACTGAGCTGCTGTCCCCTAGTGCTGATCTCCCGAACAGTGACTCAAGCGGATATATTAGTGGAAAAAGCAGTAAAAAGAGAAAAGCACAGGAGGATGAGCTCCTCCAGGAGGACTCTGACATTCATCTAGCTAAAAAGAAGAAAAAGATAAAGTGAGACTTGTTTTCATGCTGTGACTTTAATTTTTAAAGTGCCTGAATGTGTATTATTAGTAATATATCATAATGCAATAAAGGACAGATTATTCTCTAACATTATGTTCTGTATACTCTATACAGATGTACTGTAGAACAGTATACTCTTCTTTTTTACCAATAGAGGGCAGTATGGAGTTTTCAATGTTCCTCAAGTTGAGTTAAACTGATTTAGATTGACATTCGAGTATTGGTGGAATGTGTATGGAACCAAAATATAATAATTATAATAAGTGAAGGTCATTTGCTGCATTTTAAAATGTTATCTTAAAAACAGATCTGTAGTTTGTTGTTTTGAGTTAAACACATTCAAATTGAAAGTATTTTTATAAATATTTTTAAATTAACTTTTTCAAAAAGTCAAGCATCTCTTCACGATTAATCCTTCAGTTTGTTAAATATTCATAAACAGTATTTAGGTTGCTCATGCTAGTATTCTGATTCATCCGTTTGCGTTCATGCCAAAGAATTCATTTAAAGCAATACAAAGAAGGTTAAACATGGGCTGCGATGCTGTGTACTGATTGTCCAGGAGTGTTGTTCAACACTGGTATTAAACAACACACCTGGACAATCAGTCTTGGATCCTTGGAAAGCAAGGATGCTGTTGCAAAGTACTTTTGCCCTGTATAAGATCAGCACTCGGTTTACTAAGACCAAGTTCAGTTTAAACCTGTTGGATAATATGTAATTAAATAAAAATTGTTTACACACCATTTAAAAAGAAATCTTTCGCTGATAATCAGTACCAACTTGGTGCTAGTTAAGGTCGCAAAGGAGCATGGCCTGTCCTCTTTATAAAATGTCAGACTCCAACAAATAAAAAAAATAAAATCACAATTTCTCACCACATTTTGTTCATAATTTCTCACCACATTTTTGTAAAAAAAAAATACAGCTTATCTTTATGGTATAATTAAAATACAATACTTTTAAATGCTTCTATTATGGGTGTCAGCTGAGTATTCTCCCATTGCATGGGTGTTCCCTTAAATCCTGGGGCTTTCAGTCTGTTCTTATTTGCAAGTTTGTTTTTAGCAGGAGCAAGAACGCTTCAGGTTTTTTTTTAATGTTCTTGTGAGTTAAAATGTAAATTTAAGTTTAAATCTGAAATGGCCTATTTGAACACAGACACCTTAAAGTAAAATCTGATTGTTTTGATCCATTTTTTCTCATATTTCATACACGTTTCCAGTATTTTCTTTTGATTCTATAAAGCTGCTTGGCGACAATGACCATTGTTAAGTGCTATACAAATATAATTGCATAGAATTGCAACAAGTTTAAATGAAAGGAAAATAAAATTTGTGATTTTTTTTTTTTCGACATAAAAGTATATTTCAGTTCTATGAATTCATTCAAGTGTTTCAGCATTGTATTTTATTTTCCATAGATATGCATGTCAGCAGTTGCAAATGCAGATATTTTTTTTAATTGAACAGTTGCTCCATTTTCAATAAATAAGATTATTTTGGAAGGGTCTGTTGTGTACCTGCAGGTTATTTCTCAGATAAATTTCAAAGAAACTGATGCTTGCACTTTAAGTACATTGCCATGTTTATCCGGAAAAATTGAGACACATAACTGAAATGTCCTGGTGTACATCGCAGTCTGAAAGGGCTTTCCCCAGACCAGACCAAGCCAACACACGTGCTTTCGTTCCGTGCCAGTATTTCGTGTTGAAGGTGTAAAGTTTCTTATATTACGTGAACAGGAAACTTAAAAAAGGCCATTCCAAACCTCAGACAGATTTTTGACTCTGAAGAAAAAATCCAGAGGAAAAACAGCGTTATTGGCAGGTGCTCAGTCTGCTCCCTGCTGTGGCTTCTGTTCTGAGGAAATATTCCCACCTCCATGCACTGACCTAGACCTGGACTTGGGCCTGCATTCACGTCGATGTATTGAAGTGAGGACGTCCAAACCACGATCCCTTTTATCCAAGGCCAACTGGAGAAAAAGAAATAGAGTCACAGGTGATGGAGTACCCGCAGCGATAAAATAAATCTCATACTTGATATACTACTAGTACAAGTTCAGCTACTGTGGGAATTGTTTTCCTGATATTTGATATATTGACTGACATTACAGAAGTTCTGGCCACAATCAGGGATTTACATTAATGCTCTTGTTCAAATTTTGGTGAAAAATCCTTTTGATAACAAGAAGGGACATGTGGACATGTTAAGCATGCACCCTACAGTACACAACCTCAGACATTTATATATTTAATTTCTTTTAACAAAATAAATATCCATAAATTTAAAATTGCTGTGCAGAAGTTGTTTGCAACTCGATTTTTTTTGCATCTTTTTAAAAAGTCTCCAGTGTCAAAGATTTGCAACAGCAAGGAAGTTTACCATAATAGGGAAGTCTTTAAAGACAGAAGCATCTAAATTTTTCAGTTTCTCAGTAACATAATAATGCATTTTTTTAAATCTTATTTATTTATTTAAAAAAAGTGATAGTGTTTTACCGCAGTGACAAATGATAACAGGAATAACAGTAAGTTGTCTCACTGGCACTCGCATCACATTCAGTGTAAGTATACACTAATATAAAGCATAATGTGATTTTCTTGAATAATAAACTAATCTTTGCCATGCTGATGTGGTGTGAGGGAAATAAAACACTTTGGGACATGCTGTTATAGAAAATAATCAACTTTGAAATTTTAACAGTAAGTGTGCTTTGAATGAGACCAGATTACTCCACCCTGCCTATTATTTTTATTTAACAGCACATCTCTAAATGTTGGATTCCTTACCAAACAAATCTCTCTCTCTTTTTTTTCTTTTACTTTTTTTTAGGAAAACCAGCTCGACTCTGCATTTCATTTCATTAGACCTCACTGTAATTATTGAGCCTGGATACAAAATGTAGTTTTGCATTTGTAGAATTTGCAAAACTATTCTAACTATTATAATTATTATATTATAGTTATTATAACCTCAAGGTTTTTGTCTCTGTTTTGTCAGAGTTAAGTTAAATGACATTTTTATGCTTCTCTGATCTTTACCAGAACTTTTTAATTGTGCAGAATAGCAAGACCGTTATGAGAGTAAAAGCTCCCTTTATTTCTCTACATAATCCCCTGCTATACTAATGTACTTACCCCAGCGTTTCACCAGTACTTGGATATAATCAAGGTAGAAAGTTTTCTCAGTATGCCGAAGCTATAATCAAACTGTCTGCTTCATGTCTTTAACACTGGCCTCCCTGGAACCGTAAATGGCCCAAACATGTGGAAATGGCTTTTTGCCCAATTTGAGTCCTGGAATATGCCAGTGCCATCAAGGAAGAAAACTCCATAGATGTAATAACCTGGTTATTTGGTACATTTAGGTCGTCAGCTGACTACATTTTATTACCACATAACATTGCTGAGCCTAGACCTGAAGCAACCCGAGATCATAACCAAAGTGTTGGACAGTTCTTAACTCAGTTCCCAAAATCTTCTTAGTTCTGTTTTTTCCTTGATGCAGCCCAATAATTTAACCCTTCATAAAGGGCTGTGTGTTTTATGAGACTTTAGGATAAAAAGACTAGGTACTACTACTACTACTACTACTATTACTTATAATTATAATTTATTATTATTATTTTAATAATTGTTTTTATTGAATACATGCCCTACACGTGTAATTTAATGTGATAGAGGTTTAAAAAGGTGAGGGTGATGAATAAAGTGAAGGACAGTTTTCTCATTTTGATGTGGTTTTCAGAATGGCGGCCCCTAGTGTCCGAAATGAAAACTGCAACTCGCTTATTTGGTCCAATAATTATTTCTGAAATACTTGACAGGCTGCATGTTGGATCTGTTACAGTAAAGGTTGCTGCAACTTAACTGATAGGCATCAGATCTACAAAAACAGTGTTGTTCTGAACTTGGACACCAAAACACGTTGCATATTTGGTTCTCTGTTAAAGTGTATGACTCATGTGGGAAACTTGTTTTGTTTCTTTCCTTTTGTTCTGAGAAAACTGCATGCAGACTGTAAATCTAAGGCCCAAGCTGATAGCATCCCTGCTTTCCTGCCAGTTTGATTCTTCTCATGTAGACCTTATTTTGCTTCACCATTTTAATACTTTTTATTGCAATGGGGTGGGAGGTGTGGGGAGCAGCAGATAGGTGGGGGTGAAGGTAGGGAGGTAAAGCAACACCTGGCTTTATTTCTATTTCTAGTCACCAGGGATTACATGCAGACTGATACATTATGTTTTTCTTTTGCCCCTTTGTTTGAAAAAAAAAAAAACAGACAGACTTTTTTAACAAGTTCACACTTTTACCCAATGCGACCCAGAATCCACAGTGGGAGGAGTTTTTCACTGTCTTGCATTTTGTCCATCTCAAATTGTTCCTGCCTTTGTTTTTCCACTACCTGGGAGCTGGAGGAGGCTGACAGCTTGGCGGCTTTATTGGGCCCCCAGCTCTGATAAGTGATCCTTATGCTCTTGCCATGATTTACAAGGGATTTTTGGGTTGATTTGGGAGTACGAGGTGGACAGGGCTAGGACTAAATTATGTGCTGTAGCTCTCAGATTCATACGTAAGTGGAGTCCTTGCTTCCTTTTGTGACTCCCTATAGGAAGACATTTGTCACTGTCTGTGGCTTTTTAAGCTTGTCCTGACCTTTAACAAGTGATATGTACATGTGGCCTGTGTGTGAAATAGAGTCTTAAACGGAATAGTTAACTCTGATGGTTTTTGCAGTTAAAAATGAATTGTTTTAAAGTTTTAATTACTTTTGTTAACCTGTTGGTTTTTAATTTCCGTAATGGTTTTGTACGTTATCTGTGATTTTGTCGGACTATCTGCTAAAAAGTGGCCTCAGTAAGGAATCCTCTCTACATAACAAAGTGATGAAGCAGCACTGCTCTCCTTCAGTCTGTCCAAATTTCTCATATCCTCCGCTGTTCCCTCTGCTCAAACTGATCAGCTTCCAAAGCTTCAATCCTTTCATAACTGTCATTAATGTTGTTCGGAGCTAACCATTAAATCTGTTATTCACTTTTGAGATTTTTTCCTATTAAACAGCATTAACCTGCAAATTAGCCTGAGAAACACTAAACACATCACAAATATTTCAGTATAAACAAATTATGTTGCATGGTGTTTTTTCTTTAATGACTCTAGCAAACAAAGTCATGCAAACAAACGGCATCCTGTTTCGCCTGCAGCCAGAGGAGGCAGATATGCTTTATGCTGTGTTAAAAGATTTTCCTCTCTGCTTGGCAAACTTTCCTGAGATTTCCTCATGAAAGTATGATCCTGCTGCCTGTCAGTTTATATATGGCAAACGACATAAACTAACCAAGAGTAAAATAATTTTTCTCTTTTATATTTGTTGCAGCTTGAGGTTTTAATCCCTGAACCTGACCTTTTAATTCATGTTTCATTGTTTTCGTTCATACCCATGTCAAGATATCAGCAACGAGTGTTGTAGATCTATGCAATGCAATGCTTTTCCCATAAATCCTAAAAAGTCAGGGCGCCTGCAGTGCAGCTCTCACACACCGAGGTTCTTCACCTGGTGTGAACCGCTGACTCAGCAATTGGGCCGGCATCCAGCAGAACCCACAGCTCCGTCCCTGAGGCCTGAGATTCCACATCCAAGCACATTACAGCCTATAATCCCAGCCAGAGCACGCATCCCTCCATGGTGATGGCACTGTTTTGGATACAGCCCGTATTTAATTCCTCCGGGGGAGGTTTTTTTTATTTGGTAACGTCCTTGCAAAAACAAGCAATTAATAGATACAGAGTGCCAAGTGCCTTTAAAGATTAGGGTCTTTTCCTTTGATGTTGGTTTACATTAAGATCCTGTATTTGTAGAGAAGAGAGGAAATGACATCATTCCTTGTTTGTTTGTTTGTTTGTTTTTTCGACTTGTTTCCAATCTGGTCAATTAATGAACCTGTGTGTTGTCCAGCGTTACTTAGATACTCTGATTTATGTTAAGTCTAACCTGCATTATGAGTTTCTTTATTGTTACTTTACCATTTAAGTATCTTTTACAACCAGTTTTTATTGTGCAGGAAAATAAGTTTTCAAAGGTGTGCCTGTAATTGGCAAAGATCATGCTTTATTTACTAAACGGGGAAGTAAATGATGCTCCATAAAGTCAATTATTGATACAATGTATAAAAATGAGCAAAAGAAAAATGGTTGCATAAAAGACATACATAGGTCATAGTTTGAGTTCAATCATATGCAGGTGGTATGTAATAAAATTTTTACATAGTACTTATTTTGGTCTCATCTCACCCCAGCTCTTAATTGCACTTGAATTCCACCAAGTGTCACATATAGGTTTCTCAGGTAGCAATTTCCCCAAAAAAACTTGTGGCAGGTGGCATGTATTAATTCTAATAATACAATAATATATATATATATTGTATTATTAAGAAAAAAAGAAACGTCCTCTGACTTTCAACTGTTTTTACTTTCAGTAAACTTAATGTGTAAATATTTGTATGAACA
>JAQMYJ010000023.1:29455031-29489114 GCA_030014305.1 Clarias laeviceps | reverse complement strand
GAAAATAAATCACTAAACAAAAACAAAGAAATTTGCAAGTGACCCCAAACTTTTGAACGGTAGTGTGTATATATATATATATATATATATATATATATATACATAAATAAATTTGTTTATTTATTTATGTACAGCATGTTTTAATCTACTTCTGACTAACATGCAAGTTTGGAATTCCCCGCATGATTATAGATAAATTATATTTTTATCTGTGTGCAACTCCAAAGACAAAATAATTAAAGAAAGAATTTCTGGAGAATTTCTGGAGACTAGAAGAAATTTACCACAACAATTTTCTTGCATTTATTTTCTAAATAGTTTTAGAGGCTTCAGTAAATTTACTAAAAATATGCACATTTTTGTTTAAATATAAACTAACTACATAAACATGGTACGTCAATGTTTAAGACGATGGACTACCGATCAGAAAATGGTGGGTTGAAAAAAATCTAAAGATCACTAAGGATTACTATTGTTGGGCCCTTAAGCAAGATGCTTTACTCTCAACTGCTCAATTGTATAATGAGGTAAGCACCACACACTCACTACGGGCAATTTGGAAACCCCAGATAGTCTGATTTAACCAGTTATCAAATACTGTATATGTTGTGTTTGAAAAACTATGTATTTTTTTCTTTGTATGAGTAGAAACATGGGTAATGTCACTTTTGCACTCCTTTTATTTCCTTTTTTTTTTAGTGGCATGGAAAGAAATATTGCCATGTCTAAACTATGGGCTTCCTGGTTCGAATCTGAGCTTGGGTTACTGTCTTAAGTGTTTCTCATTCTTCCCTGGTATCTCTGGATTCTCTGGTTTTCTTGCATCTCTCAAAACCACCTCTCTAAATTGCACAGTGGGACAGTGCGTGTGTGATGATCTATGATGAGCTGCGTCCTGATCCATGTAGTCTTCCTACCTCACATGCACTGTTTCTAGGATAGGCTCTGTGTCAACCTTGACCTTGACCAGGAAAATAATAATGCTTAATAATGAAGAATGATGCTATACTGTACACTGTGAGTAAACATTATAGTAATACCAGCAGTATATTATGATAACATGTATTATCTGTATTATCTGTACTCTATGAAACTTGCTTAAGGAACATTCCTCGTATGTGATTCTCCTCTTAAACTAAATGAAGCTGTTTTGCTGAGTTTATGACTGGAGCATCCTGCATAGAAATGACAAATAGTCCAGCGAACCTATTCATACAGGAGCAATAAATAAGTTTAGTTCTCAGTGGATACTTGGAGAAGAGTCTTGTGGAGTTTACTTGAGGAGCAGATCTGGCATCGTTTCTCTCTCTCTCTCTCTCTCTTTCTCTTATTTCTTTATTTTCTTTCTTTACTTTTCTTTTCTTACTTTCACCTGATTAGTTCACACAAGCCACTCGTGCAGTCCTGGCCCAACTGCAGAGATGAACGCGTTAATTGGTCCTGGCTCTGTTCGCATATCCTGTGTCAGACTTTCCATGCCGGACAGCCTTTGAACCAAACACATAAAAGCAAAGCGATTTATAGGAAACGGCCGTCGGCTCTGACGTGGAGGTCCGGGCTCGCTAACCCGTCTCCTCCTACCTCATAGACCCTAAACCCCTCCACCCCCAATTAGTGATTTGTAAGCATTTCTGACCAGCCTTCCCAGCGCTCCCAGTGTTGGAAAGTCATAAAAAAAGGGAGGGGGGGACCTTAAGTGTTCTAACAGCCCGACCTGTATTTCTTCATCTTCAAAGTGTGTGCATGTATCTTGGCTTAAGAGCTGGAATTGAATCATATCAAAGGCCCTTCCACTGGGTTATTGACGTCCATGAAATCGCTTTATGGTGTTTTTAGAAAAAAATTTATTATGCTTTTGGCACCTCTGGGTTTTTTTTGGAGTTTTTTTTTTTTTTGTATTTGACTACCTTTCAGAGTAAATCCACTTGTTTGTTATTCTTTGAGATTACTTAGCACTGCTGGCAAATTTTAATAGTTTCTATTTTCATACACATTGCAGTGAACCATGATACATGGCATATTTTTCATTTTCTTATCTAAGTATTTTAAAGCTAATAAAAATATCTACAAGTTTAGTAGATAGAATTGGGGCAAATCTTAATGCCTATTATAGTCTTTATCAAGCCACCCTTAACACTGCATGGTGCCCATTCACAAGAGGGCGTTAATGTGCTGTAAGCAGGTATGTGTGAACATCCTTTACAGTGAACGCTGCACTACAGTATGCCTCATAAATTTTGGGTGCAGAAACTACAATTTTTTACTTTGAGAGATGGTTTCTACAACCAATGCAGCAAAAATCCTGTGCTTTCTCACTTAGGATTATTTATAAGGATATAGTTTAAATAAGAATATTCACATTTTAGCTGAATAAAGCTATATAACTATTATGTTTAAAAAACAGCAGTGTGGACTAGCATACCATTAATGAGTCACCTATAGAAAAGGGTAGGGAAAAAAATGAAGGACAGCTTATTTACCTCACTGGAATCAATCCTCTGTATAGCTTGTGTTTGGTACAAAGCAGCTTTATAGAAATACAGATTTATATAAGATCTAATTATAAATAATTAGGGTATACAGGTTTAGAAAATTAAAGTAGAACAGTATTAAGGGTGTTTAAAGAATGATGACAAGTTTGTGAAGAAGAGTTCTAGGATGAGCACAAGACAGTGGAGTGGATATTTTTTCCTGTTTAAAAATTTAACAAAATAATCAATGCCATTTCACTATACATTCTTTTTATGTCTTTCTTTTTAAAGAACGCAAATATTATTCAATTTATTTGTATAACTGCATCCATTTGACCATAAGGCAGCATAACACACTCGGAGGAAAGCACTATCTTACCCCTTCCCTATACACAAGCTCACTGAAGCCCATGATTGGTTGGGTTCACTCAAGTCCAGAGAGCATGGGTGCCTGACAGCTCTACAGATTGCTGTGGAATTCTGTTGGGCCACTTGGAATCTATTACACTCAGGCTTTCAATGAAATTTGTGTCAAATGCTGTCTAACATGTTTATTGGTAAAACAATAAAAAAAACTAATTGAAGTTTCTTCAACAACCTTGAAGTAAGCCTCATTAAAAAAAAAAAAACTTATTATGTCTCAAGTGCGTAAGCATGTGTACATTATTATATGATCCTACTTTACTCACAAGAGATTTTGCCATTTTTCTCATTTACTGTGAAAAAAACATGAAACATCATGCTTTATCCATTATACTGTGGATTGCACATCTTATCAACCATTACTCATATTTTATTCAAAATTAAACCAGTTTTAATGATGTTTTCTTGAGGGATGACATAATTACCACGCTAGTTGTAAAACTATGACATATGTCCCATAATACCAAACTTAGCAGACCATTGTTTTATTTTTTGCCACAAAAAACACTGGTTATTTTTTTAATTAAAGGGTAAAATAAATAAATAAATAAAAAACAAGATCCGCCACACACACACTACAAGTAATAATAATAATAATAATTATTATTATTATATTATAACTTTAATTCTTGCCTGAGAAATACTGCTACATTTAGTTTTTAAGGAAATAAAGAATGGGCCTTTTTTTGGTCAAAGTTAAGTTTGTTGATCTTTCTTCGCATCCATTTTTCTTTTAATGCTGATGTTTTTCTCCACAAGTGCCTAACCACAATTTAAGTGTTCTCTCTCTCTCTCTTTCTCTCTCTCATGCGCGTGCACTGTAGCGTCTCCAGGCCAGTTAGATTAATTAGGCTTTCTAATCTACTGGAATTTAAAGGCTTTAATGATGTCTAGACAAAGCTTAATTGTGACAAGAGCCTGGAGAGCATTAATGCATATTATTTTTTTCTTTAAGAAAAACTTTTGTTTTTTGAAATAGCATGAAATAGCACTCTCTAAAGATGAAAAATAAATAAATAAATAAATCTAATGACTTGAAATCCCAAAACTTTAAAAAGTGTCAATATTTAAAAACAGGCTTTAGATAAACTGAAAGACTTCCAAGTCTTCATTGGCTCTCCATACATTTTAACATCAGCTCATCTTTTCAGCGTGTATTTCTCACTACGGGAGCAGAGATGGAGATCGCTGAGAGCTCTGAGGACCTGTCAGTGGAGTAGTAGGACATATAACAGAAGATTTATCACTGTGTACGCGTGTGTATGTATGTGAATGTGAGTGTATGCAATCCCATGCAGGCAACAGAAGCATTCCTATGTTCTCCAGGGTGCTGCGTCTCTCTCCACTCTGCTCGGGGTGATATATACCGGGCCAAAGGGCTCTTCAGTCCTTAATTCATCAGATGATGTACGGCAGCAGTGCAAACACCCTGGAGAGGTGCACTATGCTCAACACACCTACATTCACAAACGATGGCTTAGCGACACACAGTTGAAAAAGACAGACGTGCACGAGTTAAAGCCTAACATGCATATTTTTATATTTGTAGTACTGTTATCATATATAACTACACATCATTGGTCTATGACTTTCTCTTTGTTGGCTGTTGTTGTGCTGTTTTATGCTGTCTTGTAGACAGACTTTATTAACACACCTCTAAGTGTTCTCAAGCGTTCTCATCCCTGTAATGTAAACTATAGCCTGAGCCAAGCTGCTGAGAGACACTCTTGGTCCTGAGAGAAATTAGCTCACACTGGGGTCAAGTGAAGGCGTCAGACTTTCAGCTCATTCCAGAATTTGACATTTCTGAAAATACTGCCTCAACTCTATTCACTTTTCAGTTGAAAATCCACCAGATCTCTGTTCTCATAATAAATAAATGATATTAAGCTAAATACTTTGAAAATTGGTAGTTTTGTTCTACTTGTATGGCAATATATAAACCTTTTTTGATATTTCAGCAGAGTTCAAACCACAAAGGCCTGACATTAAATTAACTATAGTAATAATAAAATAGTATAAATGAAATATCTAACATCATTTCAACATCTAACAAATCTTCCAAGTTCAAGGAATGTAATACTTGGAGTTCAGCCCAATATCCTACTTATTAAACATATCCATCCGTCCATCCATCTATTATCTATTCAATTCAATTTCATTTCTATAGCAATTTAACAATGGACATTTTCACAAAGCAGCTTTACAGAATCAAAAGAAAAATATGGAAATGTGTATGAAATGTCTGAGAAAGTATGTATGAATCAAATGTGCAGATTCTTCCTGATGAGCAAGCCGAGGGCGACAGTGGCAAGGAAAAACTCCCTGAGATGGAAATGCACTCCGGCAGGACAGTCTATTACAGCATAACTAAAAGGGAGAGACAGAAGGAAACGAAGACATGAGGGCTCCCTGAGAGCTTTATTCTCTATCTATAGGATTTATCCTGTGTAGAGTCACTGGAGAGCATGGACCCTATCCTAGGAAACTTAATGCAGAAGGCAGGGTACACAGTGGATTGTGTGCCAACACACATACTCACATTCCCATTCACACACTGTAAGCAATTTGGAAATGTCAATTAGCCTACCCTGCATGCTTTGGACTGAAGGAGGAAACCAGACAAAACCCACCAAGCACTAGGAGAACATGCAAACTCACGCGAAGTGAGATTCAAACTCTCAACCTTAGAGGGGGAAGGCAACAGTGCTAACCACAAAGCCACTGTGCTGCGTTATTGAACATGCAGAATGTACTGTATATTGTAGTTCTGATATATTTGATTTGTACATGTACCAATTAGCCATAATGAAAATTCTCTTTAATAACCTTTTTTTTATCTCAAGTAACTATTCACTAGATAAGCATCTCAGTATTTAAAAACATGGCATGAAAATGTAATTTTACATGACCTACTTCAGAATATACACTTCTGTGGTTGCTTTAAAGTTTAGAAAAAGGTTGTTAGGGATGGATATCCCCTAGCCCTGATATTTTTCTCTCTCATAATAAGACAAACAAATGTAAACTGACATGTTGCTAAGAAACCGCAATGTTCTCCACCCGGAAGATTCTCCAATGTCTAAAAAGTTACAGATTTACATCAGACTGTTAAAAAGTGCTGACACTGAAGAGCGCTTCTAAAAATATTAAATAAATTTTCTCTCAGAGAAAACTCTCATTTATCAACAATTACTTTGGTACTATTGATAAATCTCTTTGTGAAGCATCTGTGGAACTACAGTAGTTCATGTAAATATATTTTACATATTGGAGATATCTGCACACATACAAAGGATGTTCAAGTCAAAACAGGACTTTTGAAATTTTTTTTTAATAAAGGTGCAAAATCAACTGACATTTACAAAAGACTTCGAGCACAGTACAGTACAGTGAGTCTAATCATGGCTCTGGTGTACTGAGAAGACTTTCTACCTTGATGGTATCCAAGCACTAGTGGAACACTGGGATAAGTGCATTAGTGTTTCAGGGGATTATATAGAGAAATAATGGGAGTTTTTCTTTATTAACTTTTATTCTGAACAATTAAGATAACAGTCCCAGTTTGATTTGAACGCCTCTCGTACAATTACTTACCAGGATGCTATTTTATACACAATAGTTTCAGGGGTCTTGTTTCATAATACCTAAAATAGGGATCTTTTTTTTATGCAGCCATTATCATTAAAATGTAAACTATATCTTATGTCATTCCTGACTGAGAGTTTTTTCTGTGTGTTTTGGTCTGGTGAAAAGTTGACCAAGCTGCAATAGAAGATTAAACTTGTGGATTCCCTGGGTCATTATTTCTTTTAGACTTTTCGTTTGTGGAGCTGTGGTTTCTCTTAGTGATATGATGGATTTTGTGGCTTTCCTCACTGACAATAAAGATTGAGTTCATGTTTGTTTAGCACTTTAGTAATAGATGGTGATGTAAATATTCTGCGGATTCTCAGAATGATTTTCAAATACTTTCACATGTTTGTATTTTTATTACAGTATGTAAAGTGGGAAGAGCTGTAGAATGAAACCAGCTCACCCTACCCACACCCACTGACCTCTTCTTTTTCTTTTCTTTAACCCTGTAGACTCCCGGTGGATCATAGGGCCGCAACAACACCACGCCATCGGGATGTACTTGTTGTTGCTGCAGTTTCTGTAGCATGTCTTCTTTTAAAGGGTGAGGTTGCTAGCCCCACGCCCAACCCTCCTCCTTTCTCATCCTGGACTTGGGACCAGGCAATGACCTCACAGCACCCAAAATTACAAGAGCAGACACTCACAGAGAGGCCAATCCTGCAGGTGCGGACTTTTGATGTGTGTGTGAGTGTGTGTGAGTGTGTGTATCTGTGTGTATATGTGTGAGTAATGGCCACAGCAGATCTTCTGTAAAGTGAGTAGCTCCACCTTTTGTCCTGATCTCTGTCACTAACCTTCACCCTCACCCCATACATCTGAAGTACTATCTATCACTTTACACACGTGTCAGTCCTTTATAGCAGGTTGTATATGTGTGCTTGCAAGATACACAGTCCCTATAACGAAAAACTCCTTCTTAAAGGAATGCCATTATTTAATCGTATGTGTAGCCAGCGTTTTACTACCACAGACACAAAAAAATAACCATGCAACAAACTCTTGCATTTAAAGAGCCATGTAAATGTAAACAGCTAGCAAAAGCATCTCAGTTCACATGCCATTATTCTTTTGAAATGGTATATGATATGTTATATCACACTAGATGTTGTTGTTTTACCTGTTACATGTCATGCCTCTTCTGATTCTTGAAAGCACACACTGAGGTGTCTGTATGTCAGAGCAATGGCTACAATGTGATTTATTAAAGGCAAGTAAAGGGGGCATGTTCACTGGGTTTTCCTAAGTCTGCTATTTGATGTGAAGCTTTTGACTTGTATTTACCTGCTGCTTTTATGCATTGTTCTGCTGCCACATGATTGGATGATAAGATAACAGCATGTAATTTGTAGTTAGTTTGGAAAACCCTCACATATATTTAAATTCATACCTTACCTTTAAATTCATATCTCTCTTACAACTGGGGTGGTGAAAAGACACCTAGAATTGACTATAATATTTCTTATAATACTAAAATAGTAAAGTTCCTTTCATAAGTGCCATCTCTCACTTCATACCACCTGTCTCTCTCTCTCTCTCTCTCTCTCTCTCTCTTTCCTTTTCTCACCAAAGTATTGCCCTCCCTACATAAACCCTATGTCAGCCTTCCTGAATTTATAGTGGAAAATGTGCCTCTTAAGTTCTAATACTTTTGCTTGGACCTGCCTCTAAATATCATGCTTCTCATGGTGAAACACGCTTTATGTGCTTTTACAAGCTGGTGGCCTTGGGTCAGTGGTAGGTCTTCCACCTGTACAGGAAGCATCGACCACTGCAGTGGAAACACCATCCGCCTCAGACTAACCCTTTACTGCTACCCTTTCACTGGGATCCATCACCTGGCAAAAAGACGTCTAGACCACCTGACTACGGCATGCACTGTAGCTCTCAAGAGCACAGTAAACAGTAAACAGGAAAAGTCTCCAGACAGTGAGGCGGCATCATATCCTGCTGGTCTTATACTGCAAATAAGCTTCAATGAAAAGTTTATAGGACCAGTTGCCTGCGTCCAATAAAAAAAAAAAAAGTAGAACAACAAGCAATAAAGCTTTTACAGAAGTGACACCCATTTACCTGGGGTGCCAAAAGGTAAACACATCTGCAGATCGGTTATATATCTGTTTTCCTTATTTTGTCTCAGTAAAATTATTATGAATATTGACTTATTTAACCATGGGTTAACTGGCCTAAAGCATACCAGGAGCTTTCAAACTGCGGTAAGCCACTGTTTAACACAGGCAATTTAAAATTCTAAAAAGAAAACTCCTTTTGCTCTTTGGTACTTTACAAGGTACCACAGCCCAGCAGAAGTGATCAATTGTGTTTGCTAAATACCAAAAGCCCCCTGTGTGAACAAACCAAGGACCTCCCGCCTCTGCCAGCCCAGACCTACTGTACACAGGAGCCTCCCAGCTATATTGGCCTGGCTTCATAAATGCCTGCATGCTGCATTTGGCAAATACAACAGGAAAACCTCCACGAAGTTGCCTTGATAGACATCGAGGACAAGCTACACTATTATGTAAAAAGTTCCTTAAGCGTTTTTTGGACAATTAATAATTATTGCTTACTACATGAAAGTTCTACATGAAACCTCTTCTGAGGCAAACCTATGTCATATGGTTATGCATCTCTTTACGCTGGCAAAGGAAACCTTTGTTCCAAGTGTGTGTCCAAGTTTTGCATGTAAAATTAAGGCAAATGTAGGCAATACATTACTTTAAAGCCATCCTAACCTATCCTGGTCTTGGACAGATATTCCAGACTAAAATAGGATTGCATAAAAAGTTCATCTAATATGCATAGAAGTATCTAAAGCCAGCACACGTGACCCATTTAATTACATAAATGCCGATCTAAAATGATGACACAGAAGCAAATCTTAAGTAACTCAGTCTAGCATACAAAAGTCCAGTAACCTGTACATAGCCAGGCTAAAATGTTTCATCCACACCAGGCTAAACTAACCAGTCCAGTACATGAATGCCATGCTAAACCAGCCATTCCAGGACAATAAAGACAGGTCATGCTAAACTAACAAGAACAGGAAAATTGGGTTAAACTAGCCAGTCCAGCACAATAAAGCTGGGCTAAATTAGTCAGGCCACTACAACAAAGCCATTCCTAACTAGCCAGTCTAGCACAGCAGCCATGCTAAACTAGCCAGTTCAGCACAATAAAGCTGTGCTAAACTAACCAGTCCACCTCAATAAAGCTGTGCTAAATTAATCAGGCCACCACAATAAAGCCATTCTAAACTAGCCAGTCTAGCACAGAAGCCATGCTAAACTAGCCACTCCAGCACATAAATGGCATGTTAAAGTAACCAGGCCACCACAATAAAACCATGCTAAACTAGCCAGACCAGTACAATACAGCCAGGCTAAAGTGGTACAGTGGAGCACCACAAAGCCAGTTAAAAGTAGCAAGTCCAGGAAACAGAAGCCAAGCTAATGTAGGCCAGTTCAACATATAATCCCAGGCTTGACCTACTTTCAGGCTCTCATTTACACAAGCAGCCGACAAAGCCACAACATATTTCCTTAATATTTCAGAAAGCTGCCATGACCGGGTGGGTGGCAGGCCATCCATTACTGTTTCTTTTAGAACATTGACGCCTTCCTCATTACTATATCACAGGACTGCCAGGACCTGGTCAACGGGTAGGTGTGTAATACTGCTTTCTATCGCTTTCTTAGCTTTTCTACTATGGGAAATAATATGGTGAATAATATTGCCACAAACTTAATAAAATGATACCCTTAGTAAGGACTGAGTGAGGTGGAGGGAATCATGGGCCTCAACTGATTTATCATCCTGAGAACAGGGGTAGAGTAACAGGGCCAGTAACAATTTTCCAAATTTTTCATGGACAGGATTAGGCAAAGACAGCATTAGGCCTCCTCAGTGAAGGAGGAGAGTTCATTGCAGTGGGACACAGCACATAAAGCACCAGGCCTTCTGAAAACCATCCTTATTTAAGAGGTCAGGTCATAAAAGTCATGAGTTGCTGTACACCAATTTCACTTTATATGGAATGCCTACCTCAGGGTACCAACCTGGCAAAGTGAAGGGTCCTCTTAGTTACAACAAATGTTCAAAGTTTAATGTATTTGGCCAGAGTGTTCCCTTTCTAGCCTTTGGGATAAAACTTACAATGTTTCCTGAGACCTTGCCTTTGTATAAGGTCTGAAGCAACTGATTATTCTGGGATGGTGCCCGTAGTCTCCAGGGCAAGAGCAAGTGTTTGCATGGCTGATGAGATCAGCTAGAAGTTGGTGGGAGATTTTTCAGGTTTAGAGAAAGACTGGACCTCCTTTTCAAGCCCTTGGTGATGTTCTTTAAGGACTTTAGCCTGAGTAGAGTTAGCCAGAACAGACTTATCTCTGACATTCTCACAGGAAGGCTTAATAAAAGCAAGCTTAAAATACTTAGAACACACATTTTTATTTTTTAGTTTTCATGAACTGAAATGGTTGAATCATGAGCCTTGCTCTTGTAGAGATTCTAAGTAGGTGGCACTTGCTAATGGTAAATATGTCTCTTTCTTCTCTCTCTTTGACTTTTCCTAGGCTGGGTTCCTGAGAGCTCCCAGGCCCCGGCCTGCCTCACCGCAGACTGTGAACTGGAGTGGCCGTTGATAAATCATTCCATGTAAGGCCTTCACGATTAATTTCTGCCCGTCAGCAGTGAAACTGCTGCGGCTTTGGGGGTTTATGTTGGCAGACAGGAGGAAAAGAAAGACAGAGAGCAAAAGAAAGAGAGTGAGAAGAGGAAGGGAAAGAAGGGGAAAAGAGAAGCATCAGGGGAGTCGGTCTGAAGGTTCGGAGGGTGGCGTGGCATTCCAAGAACAACATTTCCCGTCGGTGGGGTAAGGCCACTGTTGCCTGACAGCCTGGCATTAATCTGGCCCACATGAAGCCAGATGTGAGGTTCCACAGCTGGGGAGGAGAGGAGAAATATCGTTCTGCTGTCTCTTTGCTTCTTTCTCAACTTCTCTCAAAATATTGCTCCCCTGTTTCTCTGTCTCGGCACATGCTTTTTTTCATCCCCCTCATTTTTCTACCTACTCTTCTTTGTTAAAGAAAGACCCAGAGGACCATCAGGCATGACCTGTCATTCTCTAAACGATGTGCCTGAATCCTTAGAGAGATGACAGAGAGTGTTAGTTGAAGATGAATCCCAAACTCATATGGTATTTGCCCACTCTTAGAATATCATGGGAGAAATTCAGCAAATCCTGCTGAATTTCTCTGTTTCTCTGTCTCGGCACATGCTTTTTTTCATCCCTCCCATTTTTCTACCTAATCTTCTTTGTTAAAGAAAGACCCAGAGGACCATCAGGCATGACCTGTCATTCTCTAAACGATGTGCCTGAATCCTTAGAGAGATGACAGAGAGTGTTAGTTGAAGATGAATCCCAAACTCATATGGTCTTTGCCCACTCTGAGAATATCATGGGAGAAATTCAGCAAATCCTGTGTCAGGCTGCCCGGAGAAGGCATATAAAAGCCAAGCACACACTGATTTAATGGGATGGCCACATAAGCATAACAGGACTTTTTAGCTAGAACCACATGAAGACTGTTGATTTTATGTGCTCGATTGCATGTAGATTTCCATGCATATTGCAATGATGTTATTCCAAGTTGAGAACCATGATACCATGAGGTTTAGGGAGAATGTCATTCTCTGTGTACATAAACTTGCTGATTGCTGGGAAAGTGTTTTTAAAAGCACTCGAGAGCTGCACATTAAACTTCAATTTAAACCTGTTAAACAAATTGACAAAGAGACCTGAGGACCGTGTGCATGCTAAATGCTGATTTATCTTCAGTATGCAATTAAACATCTGGATGCACATCGTAAATTCTCTCTTTCTATTTTAGTTAGGCAAAACATTGGCACGTTTAAATATTTAGTACCCAAGCAGATCCATGCTCAGAAATTACATATACACCTTCAACTATGACTCTTAAAACCTTAATTTAGTCTGTTTTATTGCATTTACTGGTGCACTTATGAATTTATATACTCTGGTCTTTTTCCTGACAGCCTTTATGTTTAAAGGGAATATTATTAGACATAGAGGGCATTAGTCATTTGGGGAGATTTAAGAGCATTTGGGAATAATACGTTTATTTATAGTTTGTTAAATAGCCAAACAAATATATTTACACCTGCTTCAGTTTATTTTTCAGTGATGTAATACTTCCTGAACATTAGCACAAGCCTGTGTTGAGTTGCTCTGCTGGCTTCATGAAGGCACATGGCTTCAGAGGCTGACAGGTAATTGGAAATGCATGTTTTATAAAAGCAGGAGAAATGGACATCTGTTTAGGATTTTCTGCTGGCTTCTTGTTGAAAAGATCCAGAGGAGTGCAGAAGTGCTAAAAGAACCTAACAAAGTTCAGCCGGACAGGCTTTCACCACACAAATGTATTTTCTACTGTTTCCGTGATTCCCCTTTTGTGAAACAGGAAACCGGGCCACACACTAGAGAAACAAAATGGCCACTAGAGCCATGAGTGGCGTGGTGGCTACGTATTTTCAGAAAGAGAGTGATGAGATCCTGGCTAAACCTGTCATCTGTTGGCCAGCTGTTCCACCTGCAACCACTGTCCATTCGGTCGCAGGTGAACTGCAAATGCATGACGGCACCACAGCAGCACAATAACACGTGCGGGTCAAATAATGGATGAGTCTAATGTAGGATAATATTTTAGTTAGTCTTCTCAAGTGAATTGGTAGGCCTACAAAAACACTATGATTAGAGAAAATATGCCAAATAAATACAATCAGATCAGAGGTGAATTCCTAAACATGGACATCTCATAGCCCACCATTATCACTAACTATGCTGACCACCAGATACACTATGCCTGTAATCTACTTTTAACAACCCGCAATTTAAAATTTGACTCTACAGTAGATATTTTTCATACGCAAAGCATTCACAGTTTTTGTGGTCAGCTATGCTTATTACCATGAATTACCTATCAGTATGATGTGGGTTTTGAAGACAGACTATTTCTTCTGTGCCTCTGTGCTGCAATTCGGTCCAAAGCATAACAATCCCCCCCTTGAATTCTTAACTATTGTGCTACAAGAGGTTTCATTATGGGAAACAAAACGCACAATACAAATTAAATAAATAGGACAGAAGGAAAATAATAGAAAGGCAAACAGACTGTGGTTAGATCTTCATGGCAAACGACAGAAGGTTCTCAAAAATACTGAGAGCCTGGAGTCATGGTGAGGTGGCCTGCTAAAGCAAACAAACTCAGGCAGGGGCTGTAGTACCTTAGGGTTAAGAGTGGAGGAAACCCCCAGTGGAAGTGTTGGTGGGGGCGCAAAAGCTGAGTGGAGAATTTGGGGGATGATATTTTTGGGGCTGGGGGTGGCAAGATGGAGGGTGGGGCGGTGGGGGATCTCTCCGTCCATCTATCTGCGCTGTCCACCCAGCTGTGCAAACACACACAGTGGGCTTTGGTGGGGAAGGAAAGGCTGGCCAATAAGCCTGAGACATGGAGGGAATGCAGTGACCCACAACATTACTTTTTCTCTCTCTGGTTCCTCATAACTCCATTCCTCAGACTCTAGAGAGCCAGGTCTGCTCCAGAATTGTTACAAAAAAAACTGTCCACACCTCTGCCTCCCTCTTTTGCATTTCTCTTGTTCCTTCAGTTCTCACACTCCTTTTCCCAATTCAGCCATAATTCCTCTTTCCTTTCACTTTTCTCTGTCTCTCTATCCTCATATTCAACCATCATCCCTCTCTCACAGGGCTAAAGCAAACCTCTCTGGCTCTGGAGGAGCGTGTATCTCTCTGCCTTTAGGCCATAACTCGTCAGTCATTTGAGGTTTGTTCGTGAGCAGACGGCTGTGTGTAAAACAGTGACATTTTAACTTTATGCGTACATTATGTTCCCCTTTGAAAAACAGCATGCAAAAAGACACTAGGTGGATGGGATCAGATATTGGACGGGTTTATTTTTCTTTGGCAAATGAAAAGTCTGTGACTCATTTCTGTGTTAGAGCCATTTACCACCTCATTAGAATTAAACAAACGCCCCCACCACCTCCACAACCAAACACACACCCACGCTGCATGGTGAAAAGTCACCATAGTCTCTATCTGTAGTGCTTCTTTGCTATATTTAAGATCTTTTTCATATTTTGGCAACTGTTACTTCTACTGCACTACACTTTGATGGGAAAAGGCTATTTATTATATGACTACACCATATTTACAGCACACAGTGACATTACAATTGTAGGGACACTTAAATTATAAACGTCGTCTCATTGAAATTCACATCTAGTTTTGGAAGACTTTCATATTTTATATATAGCTATAAAATGTATGCTTTGAGACCAAGTTGCTGAGTTGAGTTGGTAGTTTAACCCCTAACACTACATTTCAAAGACATCTTGGAAAAGTTGCTAGTGCTCTATAAGTATGCAGGAACATTTGGCACAGATTGTCAGAAAGAGACAGACTACACCCTCAGTGTTTATTGGCCTTTTGGATGCCCAGACTGAAAGTTCAGTCTGATGGAGAGACTGTCGCTTCAAAGAAAGAGACACAGTCATAACTCAAGACATTACTGGCATACCTTTCCTGGTAATGTAAATTGTGCATTGTTCCAGCCAGTAATGGTATTTTTTTCCCAGTATGCACCCTATCACATTTGCCATTTAGAGACATTTTAAACTATATGAGATGTATCCAGTCTCTTTCCTTTATATCTACATTCCAGCAGCTGTTAATAAAATATTTGCTCAGAGGAGAAGCGCTAATCTTTGTAGCACCCCATGGTCCCTAAATGGAAGAAAAAACAACTGATGTGGACCACCAACAGCCAGCCAACCATCACATGCAGGCATTTCTACTTGCCACCTTCTTTACACTAGCGTTCAAACACTTTGGAGGGAACACTGCTTATAGCCTTAACACCACATTCTCTGCTGGTGATTTGATTATAAATAGCTCATCCTGTACTGACTCTGCCAGTAGGATATTTTACTGTACAGTACATGTCTTTTTGGCATTGACATTTCACTCACTTACTCACTCACTCATCACTCAGCCCATCCCCTGGCCTGGAGCCTGTACCAGAAGACTTAGGGCATGAAGTGGGGTACACTCTGGACAGGGTGCCAATCCATCGCAGAGTACACTCCTACAAACTCTGAGTAATTCGGGGATGCCAATTAGCCTATTCTACAAGTCTTTGAACTGTGGGAGGATCCCGGAGCACCCAGAGGAAACCCAGGCACAGGCAAACTCGAGCCAGGAATCAAACCTGGACCCTGTATTTGCAAAGCGAAAGTGCTAACCACTAAACCACCGTGCCACCATTGGCATTTCACTGTGCTGATATTTTAAATCAAATAGTTTGACCTTCCATGGTCGATAAAGCAAGGGCATGATTAAAATATATCCTAAATAAAACAATTTCAACTTATTTTGTATATAATATATTTACATTAATTGTTTTGAAAGTAGTCATGTCAACTGTTGAAAGTTAGGAGCACTTACTGTATTTAGAAATGTGAAATTTTGCTACGACATAACATATCATAAACTATAGATGTCAAAGTATAGGCATTTTGATTTCTTCTACTGTGTTCTGTCATGTGTTGGCCTTTGTAGCTATTCTACATGACTATAATGTGCATAACACGTCAATATAATATTTTAAATAATAAATCATAAAGAGCATTATAAATAATATTTTTACTTTATTTCATGGTAGTAAAAAAACTTCATGAAGGTAAAAAAAAAATCAGAGGCCCTTTCGCTAATGTAAACTCTGAGCCCAGTGTTTCAGCTATAAAAGCATACTGTGAGCGTAATAAGAGGCCTAAATGTTTTAGCATAAACTTTGAAAGAACATAATGGCTGTGCCTGGGGGACGTGTTGAAGCCCACCCACCCCATCCTTCACTGCACCAGCGAGGGCACAGGAAATTCCAGCACGGCGCTGAGAAGAAGCATGAGCCTCGGGGCCGTTCTGTCTCTCAGAAGTCTGCACTGTACATTGATCTTCTGTATTATACAGTATACCACACAACCATTAGCAGAATATTAAACAATACACAATGCATTTTCATGTCAAGGCTCTTATATGTACAGTATATGAGCTGTTTATCAACTAGAGCATGCAATTTGAACCTAGCATATTCATAAGCTATTGTGTTTCACAACTAGTGTTACTTTTTTAACAACATTAAACATAAGGGTGAAGAGAGTTCAAGTCAAACCGGGACTTTTGATAACAGAATACAGTTATGAGAGTAAAAACTCCATAAAAATGAAAGGTTTTGTCTTTTGTCAGAGCTCACCCTTTCGATGATATCTTGTGTTTCCATGTTTCATACATTGAAAGACCTGAAACCAGTCTCAGAAAATGTATGTATGTATGTATGTATGCATGTCCAGCCAGATTTGTCACAGTATCAAGCAAAACTATCTGGACAGACCTTAATAAAACTTTGGCAGTGCTTATGTATTTGTCTGCATAAATGAAATCAAAATATTGAGTAGAGGTGAAGTTATGAGCAATTATGTGCTAGATTATGTCACAGCATGCGGAAGACACAGAAACAACAAAATCTTTAAGAAATAGAAACGAAAGCATGACATAGCATGGCATACTCCAAAAAAAAGTAAAGTAGAATATAAAAACTGAATCTACAAAGTTGAATGGACAGATCAATGTATGTTTATTATTTATGCTGTAAGTTTAAAACCAATTTTTCTCAATGTTCCGAAACCATGGCGCAAATAACTTGCAGTAATGTGAAGCGCCACTATGAGATCGAACACAGGTTGTTAGAGCGAACTAATAAGCTACTACTGTAATAAGCTACTTGCTCAATGTAAAGAAACACCTGCACCAATAGATATTAATTAGAAAAGCTAAACTGAATATATGTACTGGGATTACTTTATATTTTCACCACTGAAATAACAGTACTGAAGTGGTATAAGTGAAATTTTAACACGCTGAAGTCATTTTAAGCCAAACTTCATCTTTACCCGACCTACTTTTTCAATTTCACATTGTGATTCACTATCCAATTAGCGAACAGGCAGTGATAACAAAAGAAGTACAACTTAGCATAAAGAAGGCGTAAGATACTCAACCTTCCAAAATACCTTCTTTCATAATCGGACTGCCTGCTTCATGCCTGAAACACTGGCCTCACAGGAACTCCTTCAACATGGGGAAATGAGTTAGAGTGAGGTCAGGAATGCACATAACTCCCAGCCGAATTCCTGTAATGTGCAAGTGAAGTTGGTCAATGATTTTGTGTACAATTCCCACAGAATGCTATAACTTTTCTGATCACACTCACTGTATTGTTTCCTCTTCTATTTAAGTTCTGAGAACTTGTTTTCATTCCTAATCTTCTGCTATTATTGCTGCTCATTGTATGTACCTATCACTTTTACAATAAAAAGGAAAGGGCACACCGAGGCTTGTGCAATGAATAAAAGGTATTGTACAAATAAAGTTTTTTTGGTCAGGGTATACAGCTCATTAACATATACTGCTTTATAAGCAGACCCTAAAATAACTGCAAAGTGATTGTATCATGAATGCACCGTTTTCATAGACGAACTAAGTCTGAAAGAGAGAGGGGTGGGAACAGTGGGATGCTGGGAGACCATAAAGCACAAAGTGAGAGGGAGGTTGAGAGATTTTATTTCTGATTTATCTGTGCTAAGAGGGAACGCAACTAACAATGCAATGCATACAATCCAGAGGATGTGGTTGTGAAGTAAGTTAAACAGTAAAATGGCACCAGTACAGAAGCTTTAGATTCAGCCCGAGACTTCAATATCTGCAGATCTGCTTATGTATAATATCTACCCAAACTGAAGACATAAGAGTCTTAGCTTAAAAGTGCAGAGATTGATAATTCAGTTAAAAATCACATTATACACACACTTGAAAATATTGTTAGGTCTACAAGCCTTTGGTTTGTCCCTGTGGGAAAATCATTAAAGGGTCTACACAGAACCATACAACAGCATGTTTTCATTTGAGAAAGGGATCCAAGAAGGACCTTTTTAAGATTCCATTTCTTCACTGGAATCCTGTCCTTAGAATAAGAGTGCATTAAAATTCACAGAAAATATATGTTACAGGAATCAATACGACCAGAAAGTTTAAGAGCTTAAGGTTTCATTATGAAACTTCTTTAAGTATATTATTACTAGTTAAGTACTTTAAGTATATTATTACTAGCACTTTGTTTATACTGCCAGGGTTTCTACAAAAAAACGAGGGCAAATGATTGCATCATACATGGTTTTTCAATGGTAAATGAAAGACAGTGTATCTCTAATTTATTCATTTATACATCTTCAGTAACCACTTTACTCTGGTCACACTCACAGTGGATCTGGTGTCTGGTGATCCCGGGAGCGCTGGTGTGAGGCCAGAACACATCCTGACTGAGACACTAATGCATCACAGGCGATTTCATACACAGTCTTTCTTATCTAGGGGTAACTTAAAGTCAGCACTTAACCTACTGGCATGTTCTTGAGGGCTAGTCGGAAACAGAGGAGTGTATTGTCATCTCACAACCTGTTTTCAGGTGATAGACCGCAGATCCACGGCCTCCTTCACCAAGATAAGTGTTTACTGGAGACGAATGAATAAACAGTTTCATAAACACATTCATAAATATTTTAGCTTACCTTATTTGACTATTTTTTGAGTGGCCACGGTCAAACAAATCTGTTGCTCTGAATCAAATGTAGTATTTATATATTTACATATTTTATCCTTAGGAGATGCAAACCTTTACACTTGACTGTATATTCCTTGTCTATTGCAAAAGAGCATTACAGTAAATCCACCAACATATGACTGAGTTCCGTTCAGAGACCTCATTCGTAAGTCCAATTGGTCGTAAGTCCAACAAACATTGTCTAGGTACTAGGATACTAACAAAATTGGCCATTCAGAGTATATTACAGTACAGTGTTCTTTAGAATCATGCCGATGGTTAAATGATTAATGCTAAACGAATGAGGAATGTCTGCCATATTTTCACCTTGCTCCATGCTCTCAATTATTTTCACTTTTGATTCCATCGTTATTGCTTGGCAGTTCTTAGCAGTACCAGCTGGTTTTACACTTCCTTCCGGACATGCTGGGATGCACAATGCCCATGACAATGTACGCCACACAAGTTTCGAAAGTAACTCAAATGTTTATACGTAGGGGACTTACTGTACTTTTGGTAAAATCATCTGAACAACTTTTGCATTTTTCATGGTTAGGAAAGGTTACAGCATGCATAGTGTCAAATATTTTGCCTAAACTATGAGATCTCCTCAGATGTCCAGTTTATTTTCACAATAACCTCATTTTGGTCATACTTGCGCAACCTATATTTAGATTTTCACCCCACATTTCAGTCCACTGAAAGTATCAATGATTGTGAAGCTTAGGTCTACAAAAGCCTGGAGCACTCAAGGCCAGCCTGCTCCCAGGCCTATCTCTCTTTTCCGCTTCGGCTCACTTCACCTCGATCTCTGCTCCAAGACGTCAATTTGCTGCTGTTCTCAGCATTCTTGCTCATCTCAGCCATGATCTGTTCACTTTGGCCACAATTAGGGGCCTGTTTGTTTTGTATTCTGGTGAATCGAGTAATGGCTGCGTGTTTTTGTAAGACTTTATCCACAGATCTTGCACAACAAAGTGAAAGGAAATGGTCCTCAAGTCAGATTGAGGGGCAGAAAAGAGGGAGTCTGAGGAAATGGACGGCGATATTACTATGCAGAGATCAGACTTATCTGAGGAACAGTTCCAAAGGCCTCAGGCCAAATGTGCTGGAACTGGCCAGAACAGTACTTTCAGCCTTCGTTCCTGCCTGCTTAAGGGATTGGAGTTTAATAACTCTAACTTGTTGAATTTTCTTTTTTTTTTAAGTGTTTCTTTGATTTGTAATTTCAATTTGATAGATTGTGACAAAATAATCCCTTTTTTCCTCCATCTCTTCCTGCTTTCTACTAATTTGTGTATACTGGCAAAAACAAGACGCTGTGCGTTTGTAAATGTACAATCAAAGGTACAGCAGTCAAATGTTAGACTTTGTTTGGGGGAAATTTCACTAATTTCTGTGCCCACTGCAAATCCAGTTTCTGTGGACCCACAAATTTTATAATCTTTAATCAGTTCCAGTAGCTATAAGATATTATCCATAGATATTGTGCATATTTTTTTTGTTCAATCAAGTCAATCTGCAATGGATTTAAGTATTTACAACTAAAAAGTAAGTTCTTGTGCCTTAAATACTATGTGAGGACAAAACAATCTCATGAAAGGTATGGAAAGAATCATGCCGGGTGTAGTTTTTAATTTCTTACATTACCCTTTCTAACAAATTCCTTCATGGTACAGTATATCCAACCACATATCCCTGTCATGTTTGATTTTACTTCATTATTTTATTTTAAATTTAGTTCCACCACATTTAGTTATGGATGTTCCATTTACATGCATTTGTAAGAATTATAATGGTTGATATAGTGATGTTTCTGTAAGGAGTCTCCAGTATCAGACATTATAGTACTAACAATCGGAAAGTTTTCTCCCATGTGAAAGTCTCTATTTCAGAAGATTTTATACATTGTGGTTTCTAAGTAGCATGAAGTTTTTATCTTACTAATTTCAACAAAGAGAAAAACACATGGAATGAATGTTTCTAGCTGCTATAACATGAATGATAACAGGAGCTAACTTGTCTCACAGACATTTCTCAGCAATATATGTAATCACAGGCTAATTACCGTGGTAGAAGAGGAATGTAAACAAACTGTTTCATGCTGTTATTAAAAAATAATTACCTTGGGGTGGTTATATTGGTGGTCCCTGACCTCCAGACCGTGGACGAGTAGACGGCTGGACAGAAAGAATTACATTTTGTTTAATTCTTTTTTCCATTTACTGTCTGAGTTTGCGTGTCTGAGTCTGAGTGTTTTATTAAAAAAAAAAAAAAAAGATCAGATTATCTCCCATTCGCTTCTGTCTGTGCCTCTTTTCCACACTTCTCACTGTATTGGTTTTGATGCCTGATAAAATGTAGCTAATGTTACAAGCTAACTCTAGCTAAAATGAGTAATAAAAAACAAACTTCATTCGGAGTGCTTCTTTGAAAAGGGAAAAAATACCCAGTGATACAGCAGATGAGACTCTCACATTGCCAACAAAAAGAAAGTTGCATTTAAAAGAAAATGCCAAGAGTCCTACCTAAATTACGGGTTTATTGCAATGGGTGATTCACATGCTCCAAGCCCGTCTGAGTAAGAGATGTGGCTTTAAAAGTGTGGTTGAGACCACTTCAACTCTACCGAGGTTCTGGATTAAAATCAAAGTGGAATATTCTGAGATACTTGAGTTACCTGGGATATCCTGATATATATGAGATATCCTCAGTTTCCTGAGATATGATGAGATACCTGAGATATCCTAAGGTACCTGAGATATCCTGAGATATTTAATGCCACAAAAGCACTGGACTCACTGATTCGGCATTATTGTATGTTGTATTTATAATGCTCTTTATTATGCTTTCTTACATGTGCCTAATGGCCTTACATAAAAAGTTTTATTTTTACAAAAAAGCAAAATATCTAAAACTTTAGATTTTTACTGGGATTACTTAATATTTTCACCCTTGAAATAACAGTTCTTAAGCGGTATAAGTGAATTTTAATGCACTGGAATCATTTTAAAACATAATATAATCTTTAACTGATCTACTTTTTTGATTTCCAATCTGTGATTCACTCTCCGATTATCGAACAGGAAGTGTATTTGGTTGATGACAAGAGAAGTACAACTTAGCATAAAAACATAAATTAGGTAAATTTTGTACAATTTCGTAATATTAGCCACCAAACCAGTGGAAACCAGTACCATATAATGTTGTTACACCAAGCATCTTTGTTGCAGGCAGACATGTACGTGGGCTTCAACATGAAATAATAATAATATCACTGATTAAATTAAAGCTGATCAGCAAATTAAAGCTGAAAACCTTTTTCCACAAACTCTTTTCCTGTCCATGACTGGTACCTCCACTAGTGTGGATTAAAATGTAAAATAGATGGAATTGTGATTGGATTGCTAGCCTGAGGAAATGAGGAAAAATAAGAGGAAAATTTAAAGATTTAAAATTGGACCATTTTAAAGATCCTCGTTAATTCAGTTGTAAACACCTCAAATGAAATTTAAGTATTATTACTTGAGTACTTAATATTTTCCAATGCTCCTCACAATGTTATGCTCCTCACAGTGGCTTGTCAGCTGACAAGTGTACAAAGAGTCCTGCTAGTGTATTTGTATTGTATGTTATACAATTTATGGTAGAGCAGTTGTAATCTTGTCTGGAAATGCCAGGACAGTTTATAATATCATATGCCTCTGTCAAAATGTGCCTGGTTTAAGGAATTTAGCATTCAGCTATCAGTTTAAGAAGAAAGACTGTTTCTATCTATTTTAACCTTTTTAAAGACTCATATAAAGCAGGGTCTCATCTGTATTACTGTATCTACAGTTTGTCTGTTAGCACTGTAAGCCCTAAATGCTTACTCTGGGTGAATCAGGTCATTGTCTCTTTTGCCGCTCTTTTTCTTTTCTTTTATTTCTTATTTAAAATCAATATTTACCCAGGAGCAGCCCCTGGGGCTCAGGAGCTCAGGATTACCTCATATTCTCCCTGTCCAGCTGTGCTTTCTCTGTGTCTCCATGACAACGATCGGAATGTGCACATCATGTTTATCCTCCTGCCAAGAAAACAGACAAAGTCAGACAGGCAAAGAAAGAAATAGCAAAGATGCTCACACCTTCCTTGGATGAAGCCTATGGAGAATCATGGTCCAGAACAAATAGCTTTTAATTAAGTAAACACAATTTTATGACAAGCTTTACTAATAGACTATTTTAAATGGACAGAATAAAACACTTTTGGACATGCTGTTATTTGAAAATAATCAACGATGATGTGGTGTGATGCCATTATAACCTTGAACCTGATTATTTTTAAATAATAGCAGATTCCAGTGTACAAGAACCACTCACCGACAATTATAACCTTCCATGATATTCATACTGTTTGAATTTTATTTCATGTTGTTGCTTACACTATAGCAGCTATAAATAAACCTGATGACATTCTTATGTTAAAGGCTCCTTCAATAAGTGTTAAATTCAGAAACCACCAGATTACGATATGGATTTGTTATTATAAAAGAAAAAAAATAATAATAATGCATTCAAACAGTACTACTGTCAGAGCTAATATTATAGAAAATTACTCAGTACCATCTGACTAGTCAGAATGGTGAATTCCACATCACTACTGTATATTTACTGTTAAATAAATACTGTATATTTCAATTGTTTGGTAAATTGGTAAATCTAGATATTCTCATCATGGCAATATCACAGGCCAGCTGAAAAGAATTCTTAAAGAGCTTTTAAAAACTCTCTTCTCTCACTTTCCTTCTCTTTGATTTAGAGACAGTTGCCTATTTGACATCCTGTACAAAAGCCATCATGTCACACCTTTCTGATTAGTCTTCATAAATATTGCCCAGACAGACTCCCTGTTATCAGCTAAGACCTATGCAATGACTTATTACAGACAGAAGATAGAATGAGCTCCTCTCTTAAATCACCACACACTCATTCTGTTCTAAGGTGCTTACTCTCAGACACACACACACACACACACACACACACTGGAACAGTACAGTGCATGACCAGGTCAACGCTCCAACAGTGATCCATATTTCACAGTGTTCAAGAATACAGTGGCTTTTTGCCTGACCAACAAAGTCGTGCTCTGAATCATGGAATCACACTTTTGGGATCACTTCATTGTGAAATAAAATTCACAGTACATCTGGTTTGATAATGATAATAAATATAACCATTACTAATCTTTAACATATTGACATTTTGTTTTAGATTTTAAACCATATTATGTAGTAATAAAGCATTTTTTTCACTGTAACTGCAGGAAAGGATAAAGGTAAGGAAGGAAGAACTTAAGTGGTTATCTGAAGACATGGCTGTCAGATGTCAATGTCTAGTGCATTCACTAAGTGAATACTATTTCCGAGTATCAATGTCATTTAATGTGATGAAGATTTCCTCATGAATTAGTGGTTAGCACATGGTGTTCTCACTGTTAGGGTATGGGTTCGATTCCAGGTCAGCCACTGGGAGGGTGTACCCCCAGTGCACCTCTAGTGCCAGTCACAAGCCTGAATATAATTGAAATGCTTGCATCAGGAAGGGCATGTGGCACGCTGTGGCTACCCCCCTGTTTAGCAGCCGAAAAAAGAAACAAATAATGTGAATATCTCAATAAGGCAAGCCACAACAGTAACATCTATCCATCTGGATTAGAAAATGAGTTTTCATGGATGAGAAGATTGCTGGAAGGCAATAGCCCAGGAACTACTTAATAGGGCAAAGATTACAGAAATTAAATAGTGTCATTCAATAACACAAGTTCCAAAATATTTTGAAAAGACTAGGTAGACAAAAAATATCATTTAAAAGTATATATATATATTTGAAAAACTTTTTTTAAACTGTGAGACACCAGTGGGAACTTTTCCATGGGAACTGGGAACTATTTGCACTAATTTGCAAAAGAAAGGCCACTCAAGTATAGTGACTGTTAGGGAATGTTATATTTGGTCACTAACATTGGCCATTTAAGTAGCAGAAGTCTCATTACTTAGTCTCAGAGTGCACTGGGAAACCGAGCAAACACGACTGAGTGACCCTTTGTCAAGAGGCTCTTCTCTTTAGGCCACCATTAAGAACTGCAGAGCACAAGTGAGATCAAATGGATGAAAGAAACACTGGGCTACTGCACTGGTGGACCTTTCTCTTTCTCTCTCACTCTTCAACTGGGCTTAGATTGAATTTAAAGGCACCTGAAGACATGAAAATGGAGCCGATTGAGCAGATTTATTGAATCAGCAGGGATTTGGCCCTTTGGATTTTTGCCAAAACGGAACTGCTCTCAACGCCCTGATAGGATTATCCTTCAGTGAAAAAAACTGAAAACGGTGAATTCCAGGCGTCATCGAATGGCGTGCACGCGTCCCGGACCATCAGACGAGATATCACAAAGTACTTATAAGGAGTAATAATTAATCCTCTGATCAGGTGGTATAAAAGGCTATAAAGTCATGTAGCCCTTTCCAAGGACTGTCTTGAGCCATGGACACGCAGAGGCCTTTCCTCGAGCCGACCATGTTTAACTTCGTCAGTGATGTGAACTGCGACGTGTCTCCTCCTTCCGTCTTCGGAGATGCGGAAGGCCTGGACTCATCACTTACTTACCATGTCCAATATCACGGGGCACATGAAGACCTTCCTTCCGCCGTTAACGGGTTCGACTGCACGCGCGCAGGTGAGAGCGGCGTCCGGAAGGCGCCCAAGCGCAAGCGCGTGATCACGAACGTGCAGCGGCGAGCCGCCAACATCCGCGAGCGCAGAAGGATGTTCAGCCTGAACGAGGCTTTCGATGAACTCCGGAGGAAAGTGCCGACCTTCGCCTACGAGAAAAGGCTGTCGAGGATCGAAACGCTGCGCCTTGCCATCGTGTACATCTCCTTCATGACGGAATTACTGGAAAAATTAAAGAAAATAAATGAATAGATGATAATAATAATAATAATAATAATTTGTGTATGTATTAATGAGCGTCTCACAAATTATACGAGTAATACAAAAAATGCAGCCTATGTAGAACAGATGCAATATTATAAAAACTGCATACATGTACGGAAATAAATAAATACACAATATTAATATGAAGTTACAATTATATACAACTATATACAAGTAAGCAACTTTTATAATAATAATAATAATAATAATAATATTAATAATCGGATAATACAATTTTAAGATATTTAAATATTTGAACCTTTAACACGTTGTAAAGATTGAATTTTGATTGTAAAGAATTGGGTTTTACTTTAAAATTGGAACTGGAAATGTTATAGTTATGCATGATCTAAAGAAAATTGAGCTCTGTTAGGGCTGATGCTACTACTACTACCACTATTATTATTATTATTATTATTATTTGCTGGGGCTAGTCTAATAGCTAACAAATGGCATTCATTGTGTGTGTATGTATATATATATATATATAAATGGTTTGTCGGAATTGCTGAACAGGTGTTGGATGCGCAGGTGTGTCAGGCCCGTTTCAGGACCATGGACAGACCACAGGTAGACACACCTGCAGCTTAGAGCTCATACACTGTGGTATGGGGTTCAGGTCCTTTAGATTGTTTTACGTTTTTATAGCTTCATAGGTCTTGTGGATAACTTCTAATTATTTATATTAAAAGATGATTCTGGTTCTAATATTTAATTCTGATCCACTTCAACTCACTGAAGGATATAAATGTTGAGTCCGAAATCTCGATCCAAAAGTTTTCACTGCTCTTCAATAGTTTAAATGTTTTCTATTAGGTAAAATATTTTTCAACCTCTTGATTGTCTTGTAAATTACAGTAAGTTCGCTTCAGGTGCAGACAAAGCACAAAATTGTAGGAGCGCCTGATACGGATGCTCAGACCTGGAATCCACTGAACTGCAATGATCGGTTGATTTCATTGCGCCCTCCAGTGGCATCTTCAAAAAGCTATGAGAAATAGGAGCTGAGATGTGAAACTTTCTTATCTAAAAAACGACGTGTGCAAGCAGTGCAGACATTTATGTCTGGATCTGTCTTGTTTGTATAATGTTGATCAAGTAAACGAAAGAGGAGACGTCTTTATGGTTTTTCTTTCTTTTCTTTCTTTTTTTTTTTTAAGAAAGTGCCACAGCTAGGGGCACTTTAGACTGCATGTTTTCTTTGGACTGACGTCTCCTTTGGTTTAATGTTTGCTTTGTGTTTTGGCCGCACACTTGATGCGTCGTGTGCTCCAAGCTGCCAATGTGGGCGGTGTGTGTGTGTGTGTGTATGTGGAAACCCGAGTCTGACTTGGCTTTTAAATCCTCAGCCCTTGCTGCTCTCAGTCCCAGTGGGCTGAATGCTAACAGGCATGCACATTTCAAGACTGCACTGAACATGTTAAGATAAACAGTGGGGTCTATGTAAGCTGTCCAGGCTCACTCTGTTCTCTATACAAAGAAAATTTAAATAATATACTGATTAAAACATGGATATTTTGACACATTCAGATGCAGAAAATTACCCCAGACAATACCTTCACTGTGTGGTTTCTGTATAATGCAGCAAACTCTGCATATGATTAAAAAATTATATGAGCATATGACAGTTGGAAAATAACTGAATGGATTTCTGAACTGGCCATATTAAACACACTACTGGAAAAACACGACCTTGTGCTGGCAGGTATAGCTTGGCCAGTTTTAAAGTGAATAAATGAGAATGCATTTAAACTGTGATTGGGCTGGGAACGCTCATCAATCTGGAAACCTTGTTGGAAAAAGGAGTGACCACACCTAGCAGCAACCACATGCAGAAAATAAATAAATAACAGAGAACACTATGGGAATGTGAGAAAAGTAGCACCTTTTCTGGCGAGACAACCAGGATACGGAATTCAGCCAATGAAGTTTGGCTGGACTGTTATACACCTCCATGCTCTCATCAAATATTATCATTAATAATAGCTTTAACCAGTTAAACTGATCTAATATTTCAAAGATTTGTGGCTTAACCCTTTTCATCTAGTGTAAACATTAATGTTACTAATCGCGCACATGCTCACTAAACCCCATAATTTCGCAATCAATTACCATTAAGTATTGTTTAAGGTGCTATCTTTGGTTTTACGTTTCAAAATTAGCACGTTCTTAAAATCTTATTAGTACCAAAGAGCAGTCAGTGAAACTTCACTCAGTGGGATCTCCACGCCCACATGAAAGATAAACAATACTGAAAGCATTAGTTAATTAACTATGCCGTTTGTTTTTAAGCTTTGTGTTGTATAAAAACAAATGGTCCCTGGAAGACTTTTGTCTCTTAACTAGAATTCTTAAAAATGTATAGACTACTGGAAACATGTTGCAAAAGTTCTTAACAATTAGAACCAAAGTTTCAGTAAGAAGGCGTAAAGGTTACTAGTGAATCATAAATATTTTTTAGGGGTGTGGGTTTATCCTGTTTATTTATGCAGATTATACCCTGACATTCCCTAACATGAATATGCCTAATACTTTCCGGGTTACCTGTCCTGGTTATATTAGATCTGTTGATTTTTTTTTATTGTGTACGTGTTTATTCTGTTATTTCTCTACCGAAAATCTACTTGTATAACGGATTTTTTAAAATACTTGCTCAGCCTCTCCTACTCCTGCGTCTTACGTCGCAAGCACTCTTATCCAATCACGGGGCTCCTCATAAACTTTGCGCCTTCCAGGCTATAAGAGCGCTCCAAACTTTCTCCTGAGTTTGAGCGACACCTCGGTGGCGCGCGGGCCCAGCGCGAGTGCGCGACACATTGAAGGCGAATTGCTGAGAGAAAGTACGAGCCGAACCGAACCGAAGGTGATGTTCGAGGAGGAGGCGATGCACGACGAGCCAAGTTCCCCGGAATCCCCGGTGGACAGCCTCGGTAACAGCGAAGAAGAGCTTGACAGGCAACAGAAACGCAGCGCAAGGAAAAGGAGAGCAAGCCGAAGAAGCGGAGAGGACTCAGACAGCCCAACGCCAGGCTCCGGGAAAAGAGGCAAAAAGTGCGCAGGAAGCCCACAGTCATTCGAGGACCTGCAGACGCAGCGCGTCATGGCGAACGTGCGGGAGCGGCAACGCACGCAGTCTCTGAACGAGGCGTTTGCGTCCCTGCGCAAGATCATCCCCACCCTGCCCTCAGACAAACTGAGCAAAATACAGACTCTCAAACTCGCCGCTCGATACATCGACTTCCTCTGCCAGGTGCTGCAAAGCGACGAGCTGGACTCCAAAATGGCGAGCTGCAGTTATGTGGCGCACGAACGGCTGAGCTATGCGTTTTCTGTCTGGAGGATGGAGGGCGCATGGTCCATGTCAACATCTCACTAACGCGCACAGACCTGCGGCTTCTTTGGAGAGCGATGGTATGCACTCCAAACCCAATGCTTACAATTTTGCATAACTTCAAGTGCACACGGTTAATATCAAGAAATTTACTTTAACGTGCAAGCCTGCTCAGCAGGCCTACACTTCCTAAAATATTATATATACACCGAAAAACACTAACATGTCGCAAAATATTTCATACTTTCTATTTGTTATTTTACTTAGTAGTGCATTGTAATAAATGTCATCTTTCTTCTTGCAGATTTCTAACTGTGAGCAGCGGAAGGACTGCAGGAGAGAGCCTGCGCACAGCAAGAGGACCAAAAGGAAACAGCCTGTAAAGTCAGCAGGCCAGGATTATAGCCAAACAGGGAAGATTTTGGAGACAATCTTACCGGGTGGACCGGTGGCGTCGTTGTGAGCACTTAACGACAGTATACAAGGAATTGCCTTCAAGATCCGTGCTTGTAAATGCGGTTTTGACGATGAATGTTGGAACTTTGTACTTGTAGGCTATATGCATGCATTCCGACAAACCTTCCCATCTCATAACAAGCCAGAAAGACTGCAGCAGCAGGAAGCAGGCGCTTCATCTCCGGCTGACAGTGTGGAGCCACGAATATGAAGGTCGTCATATTTATTTCGTCAAAGAACGAAACTTGGCTCATAACTGTATAAAACTTTTTTGTATTATTATTTTATCTGGTCTATGATTGAAAAGTTATTTATTTATTGATACTTGTCATGATGCAGAATGGATCCGGTGTCTACATGCATTTGTTTTTCATGTCTGTAAATATGCGTTTATTTTTCTGCAATAAAAGTGGTTTGAATATAAATTATTCCGGTCTGAATTCACAATCAGGGTTTTTTTTTTTGTTTTGTTGCTTCAGTTTTTCAAAACTAAAATATTCTTATCTGTATCAATAATGAGTAATAAGAAGAGGGCAAAGAAATGACCAAAGCTTAAGGTCTGCATGATGGCAAATCCATAATCGTACAAACAAGGTTCAATAAATTGAAGTCAAATTTATTTTAATACAAAAATATCTTTATTTTAGAGATTTTTAAAGATTATTGGGTGAGATACTGTAAGCTTGTGACGTGGTGTCAAGATGCACTCTTAATTACAGCAGTGTCAATGGTTTTATTTTTATTTGATATTCTGATCTGGTATTTTGTGCAAAGTAATGTTCCTGCTACTTGAATGCATTTATTAAACTTTATATTTCTGCACTACAAATCTTTAAAAGACGGATTGGAACTTGGGCTATATCACGTATGCCAAGGTATTTCCCCGTCGTCTTCAAACCACCGATTTTTTTAAAATACAAGTAATAAATAAAAGATTTTTGCTCACAGAAATATCACACTCCTAATGCATTGATCCCAAAACTCTGTCAATACACTGTCCACTGATAAAACATCCTCATTGATGACATTAAATAATAAACAGAGCGGCATACCCTGTATGCCATGATGAGATGAGATAGTGTGAAAGCAACCATGAATAAACGTATAAGACTGCTTTGTAATGTGATACAGTTTGGTACAGAAAAAAAGAAGTGTCCGATGCATCATGTGTCAGGTGAAAAACAGGTCTGGGAAAGTATTTGAGGATGGTATGAAAAAATCGTTTGAAGACATTGTGGAATTGGGTTCGTGTGGAATTCCCAGATGCGAATGAAACGAAGATGGGTCACAGGGTCACGTCGAGGTGCAGTGCAGGGGGAAACTGCCGTCCACTGTTCTTTTAGTGATATGAGCATAGCATAGTGCTAATGTAAAGCAAGTAATAGCTAGTTTAAACCATTTTAAGTATTTAATGCATTCATATATTTTGGTTGAACAAAAAGAAAGTTAGTTAGTGTTAGTTTATAAATCAGGACATCATAACCTTATGTATAATACTAATTATAAGCGCAGATAATCTTACGGAGCCACTGTGGTTAATAGTTTTCTAAATTTAGTGGCCGCATACTTTCAGAATAAAAGAAACAGTACTTTTCATTGTCTGTGCATGGTGTGGTACATATTTTGTATATTTAGTATGTGTATTTTACCTGGAAAGGTATATAATTTGTAAAATTAAAGAAAAGATTAAAGGTACATTAGTAGTCATTTAGGTACATTTTACTCTAAATAAACAGGTTCATTATTTTTCCTCTGGGAAAATAATGAGAGAATAAATAAATAAATAACTAAAATGTAATTGCAGTTATTATTATTATTATTATTATTATTATTATTATTATTATTATTATTATTATTTCGTTACAAGGCTCTTGTCCCAGCTAGGCCCGCTTATATGTTTTCGCCTCTGTCTTTACTCCTCCCTTCCTCCAGGTTTAAATTTTTTTCTATGAAACATCTTAAATTCATGGCTTCATGCATTCCTTGAAGTTGTACAGACAGAAAAAGAAGAACCGAGGCACCTGAATCAAACTTATTTTTACCAGATGTGCTTCGTATTTTTCTTTGAAAGTCACGTGAAGCAGCGAGCAGATGTTTGAGCTGCAGCTGGGGGTCCGCCTTCGGGAGCGAATAGAGCAGAACAGCAGCTCTGCCACAAAGCGCTCTCTCTCTTTCTCTCTGACTTCCTTTAATCAAGAAAGAAAAGAGTTTTAGACGGTGTTTTAACCGGAGAGTTTGGAGCTGTTTTGCTGGTGTTGTTACCGAAGCTGGGAAGAAGACGAGCACTCTGCTCTCTCCTTGACCCTCCTGCTCTGCTCAGGGATTTCTTTTTCTGATAGAGGACTGGGCAGGATTGATATTTTTTTCCAGAGAAGAAGAGAAGCAAAGAAAATGGTAAATACTCGTGTAGATCCTTTACCCCTCCCAGACTAACATTTAGAGAATTAAGTTTTTTTATATTATGTTAGTGAAATCCTTAATTTACTAGATGTACGAAATGCTGCCTCCAAAAATAGACTGCTGTCCAGATGTTTTCCAGCAACAGATGTGCTTCCTACAAAACTAGGCCAGCGATTCTGTTTTGAAACACTAAAATGCAACCAGTATTCAATTTCAATTCATAATCTATGCTAAATAATGTCATAAATTAGTCACGCTTTTATTTGTCAGGAGTTGTATCATCTTAATAAATATTTTAGCACCGAATTAAATTGAAAATGAAATTAAAAAAATAAAACACATGTAAGATGAATTACAGTGACGTGGCTGTGTTTTTCTTTCCTGCATGAAGAATGCTGGACATTAGATCAGAAATTCCTACGTCTTGAATGTCTGTTGGCTACAAGACCCATATGAGCAGTCGAGTTAAACGATTTGACGTGTGTGATTGTGTGTGTGTGTGTGTGTGCGTGCGCGCGCACGTGTGTGTGTGTGTGAATCTAAAACCATCCTGTTTGACCCGAGGGTGACAGTGATTCATCCAGAGATAAGGAATCGATTCTCCCAGCTTCAGAAGTCTGAGTGTGTGTTGTCTTAAACTTGAGGCTGTTCTGGGGAATAGGAAGCTCCGACTCTAACATTAACACTTCATACACTGGTTAAGGGACAGGGCCAAATTCCTGCGCTACGGCCTTTCCAAAGCACAAGGAGATAAGACAGGCAGGACGCATCTGTGAAGTTAACGGCAGTGACTCGCTTTATCAGGTTGACCTGAGCTACAGGAGACGCTCCGTATTTACCTGCTTAATGAATGAATGAATGAATGAATAACTAAGAAAGAAAGAAGGAAGGAATAGATTAACACCGATTTAGTCAATAAATGATACATACAGCAACAAACAAAAGAAAAAAAGCCAAATAAACGATTAAAAACAAAAAATAGAAGAATGAAGGAAGGAAAGAAAAATAGATAAACAACTGATTAAATGAATAGAAAAATGAATGAAAGAAGGAATGGAAGGAAGGAAATGAATAAATAAAAATTTAAAAAGTAAGGAAGAAGAGCTGTAAGGGTAGTTAAATAAACAAGTAAATAAAATGTAAAGCAAGGAAGGAAGAAAGAAGGGAGGGAAAGATATCTAAATTAAAAAAAAGGTAGATAGGTAGGTAGGAAGGAATCTTTTTTTAATGGGAAGGAAGGAAAGATAGCTAAATAAAATATTAAACAAATAAATAATAAATGAAGAAATGAAGGAAGAAGAGATAAATTAGTAAATTAGTAAAAAAAAAAAAGGACATAAATGAAGGAAGAATAGATCAATAATTTAGTAGATGAACGGAAATGAATAGAAAAATAAATAAATAAATGAATGAATACATAAATACACCTTGATTCTGTCATTACATCAAGTTAAAAATAAAATAAAGTTTAGTTTGAATTAATTATTTTAAATAATTGAAATCATAAAAGTCTTATAAAACAAAATAATGCAATTTAGCGTTTTATATATATATTAGACTTTTTATAAGACTTTCAAGATTTCAATTATTTAAAAAATTAATTCAAACTAAAATTTATATTTAACTTGATGTAATGA
>JAQMYJ010000023.1:29435079-29454931 GCA_030014305.1 Clarias laeviceps | reverse complement strand
CATATTACAATAATGTATCCATTAGATTTCTTTCCTTTGTGCCCTGTGGTGATGTGTTTAGAGAGAGAGAGAGACAAGATGGTGGATGATGGTGCTGACAGACAGGTGTCTCTCCTACCAGCCTGCCCATAGTTTACACACTAAGTCATTCTGGTATCATATTTTCATTTAGATTTGTTTATGTATATATTTTACATTAATACAATTACACAATATGATACATTTAATACAAAGCATTTAATCATGCACTCTATGTTGCATGGTCTCTATGAAATTGCTCTTGCACCTGTGCTGAGGGTACTCAGGGATTATTTCATGATATTTTAAATCAAACCATGCAATGTAATAGGAAACAATTAACCTTAATTGTTCAAATAAATTCTGTTTAAGAGATTAGCAATAGTCTGTGATTTAATAAAAAAAAAAAAGTTCAGTAGCTTAATAAACATTCTTTGAAAGTTAAATAGATGCATATGCTCAGTTATTTTTCTGGATTATTCTGCACATGTTAACCCAGTTATAATCAGATTTTCGAGTAACACCAGTTGATACTTTGCACATGCACAGATTTGTAGTTAATAAATTAAATATTACAGAGTTCTTCTTTCAGAGTGAATGGTGTGTAAAATCTTTCAGAATAAAGCATTTAGCTGGTTCTTTTATTTACAGAAACAAAAGAGCACCATATAACCTAATATTACAATTGGAGAAATAAAAAATCACTGTCATGGGTTTAAAATGATAGTTACTTTCGGTAGAAGTACCCTGTTTTGTTTTGAAGGAAGTCAGTTCTGAAAAACGGAATTATCAATGTTTTATCAGAGTAATCTTTCATTCTTTTATCAGACTCCATCATCAGCTAACAGGTGTTCAGGAAACGCCTGTATCCGGTCATTAGTGCTGCTCCTGATCTTCGTCGAAAAAGGTTGAGAATGAGATGAGAAACCTTAACAAAACCTAAGCACACACATTAAGGTTTTTTCATGAAATGTATATAAATTTAAGTTATTTATCACTCATAGACCCAATGTTATCTTATTTATCACCCATAGACCCCATACTGTATGCGTTTATGTGAGGAGGCTGTGAACTGAGTTCACCACTTTACACATTTCTTTCCAGACACATTATTATTATACTATGGTCTATTACATAACTCAGTTGTTTCATGTCTTTATGAAAAATAAATCATGCTGTTTCAAAGACATTGAGAGAATTGTTTGTGTGTGTGTGTGTGTGTGTGTCTGTGTGTACATTCTTGTTCCATGACCAATTTAGCATTACCTTGTCAACTTGTCCTCAATCTTCCTTCCACTGAACAGCTAGTCAGTGTACCATCAGGGTATAAACGTATATTTAACTTTTATATTGTTAATTTTTTTTAAACAGAAGCATCATTATTTTTTATGTAATCCTCTAATTTAATGTCTAATTACAATATCTTTATCTTGCTCATGGTTGGAAGAATTAAACGATTTACCCCTGGTCTTATACTTACAGACTAGACTGCAAGATGCAGTCTACATCTTATCACTAACCTATTCAATTTTGATCTAAATTCATATATCTATTTCTAGCACATATTGACTTCATTTCTTACATTATGTTGGATGTGCATTTTTTACCTCAGCAAATTTATATTTACAGTAAAATACATTAGCAACAGTTACAACTTTTAAAATGTTTTCTGAATATTATGGTTTCAGGAATCTATGAAATGTTTTATGTAATGTTCCAGATGTTTATGTAATGTTTCAGGATGTTAGTTTTTTGTCCAGGAAACATCGAGTTAGTGATGGTTTGTGAACTTTGTACAGAAAACGATTATTAGCTCTTATTTCATTTTCAGATAAACACAGAGTCTGTGCAATTCACATGACATTCTTAAGGAAACAATTAGAAAGGCAACACATTAGAAAGTTCTAACTAGGTGGTGCATGGTGGCTAGCCTGTGTTAGAACATGCCAGGTGATAGGATGAATGCTCTATTTTGAATCATGCCAATTAAAGATTAGTGCATTTAACCAAAGAGCTATTAGTGTATGAAGATAAAGTATGTAATATTTAGCTATACAGTCTACAAAGCTACTTCTTGGCAATATCTACGTATTTTGATTGACATTTCCTTTATATGAATGACGTTTACTAATGCTTATCTTCACGTCATATCATGCATCACAAAACCAGACAAAACCAACTTCAGAGAGATTTTGAAAAAAAAAATAATAATAAAAATCATGTAGCGTAGTTAAGGACTAATCACAATCTGGCATTAATCTTTACACCAGATGCATTTTTAATGTAATTTCAGTTTAATACAAAATTTTTATCTCTTGAGAATGTTAAAAAATATATATATATTTTCTGATCTTTTTTTCACTGATACGTAGTGAATGCTTTCAAGTATTAGGTCATCGTATTGTGATATGAGACAAATCTTATATTTTGCTCCTATGGGATTATTACCTTTCTGTTTTTTCTCTAACTTTTCAATATACTAAAATATTTGGCTGCTTTGGTTGCTATAGTGAGGTCATCTGTAACATGTTAGCCTATCTGGATTCGGGTCCTTTGAAGTGTTGTTTCTACTTGGAAAAACGTGTAGCATGGAGACGGTGCGATGCATCAGGCCTTTGTGCCTGAAACAGTACGGAAACCTGGATTCATGTGTGATTTCATTTGAGCTGAGACCTTTTCATCTCTGATTTACTGGGTTCCGTCTTTTGGGCTGTAAATGGAACCACATGGGTCCTTCACATCAGCCTTGACTTTCTGCTTGGAAGAAAGCAGAAAAATGGTTTTGTTCTTATGAAATGGATTCCGCTCATGTCTAAACGATCCGGATAGCCGGGAGTCTAGATCAGTCTTCCCTGCTTTAATCCTGCTGTGTGTGTTCAACTTGAAAGCATGTGGGGTTTTACAGTGCATGATAATAGTCATGAACAGAGGGTGTTTGTGGGTTGAAGGATTCAAAAAGCCAGTCTGAGTCTTAGTTATGTTGTAAATAGTATTAAACACTGACAGAAACAAAACATAAAATTATTTCACAGTTAACCTGTGTTTAATTGGCCTCAGTTGTTCTATGCTATTTTTTTGTTTTTAATTTAATTAAGTCATTAAAATTTCATGTTGCAGAATATCTTACTGTTGTGTTCGAGTATGTTTGAGTGTGAATCAATTGAGACCGGCTTTATCGTAGAAATGTCTGGACATATTAATTTAAATAATTATTTTCTTGGTTGAAATTCTAAGAGTTCCTGGATATAACGACCAACTTTTTTTGGCTTGGGTCATCCTTCAGTCATCAACCCGGACATTCTTCCTGAAATAAAACAGCACCCTTTCAAATTACGTTCATAAATCCAATGACCACTGAGAATGGGTTTTCATGAAAAAAATGAATGAAATGTGACAGTTCAGTTCTGCTGTCCATTGGATATCTATCTTTCAAACATAAAGGAAAATGTCAAGGATGTGGAAATCTTGAAATATTCAAATGATTTAAAATCAATGTAACATGTTGGTGAGTAGATGGCTTGGGGGAGGGATAAATATAAAATCATACACATCGTATACACATTCTACAGTATAATAAAATGAAAAGATAACATTAAAGTTTGTCTTTTGGTCTTTAATACTGTCATTCCAATAATTTAGGACATTCCTTAAAACTTACTTTTTTTTTAGCTTTGTGTCTAAAATAAACAGTCCCTGAAGAGACAGCAGAATCAGACTAATAATGTTTGTGAACTGTATCATGAATTGTTTTTACACAGTAAGTTGCACACGCACATTTAATTGGACTACTGTACTTGTCCCATTATACAAGAACAGGAGGGGGAAAGATTTATTGATCAAAGTATGTCAGACTACAATAGGTGGCAATATATCAGCTTTTGGCTTGTTGGTATTGTATTCCCAGTTGACCTATTACACCACAGACCAAAAACAATTGACAGACAAGTTAGTTAGTGGCAAACTGGCAGCACGTCAAGCAGTGAAAACTTTACAGTGTTGTACATATCACACATGCTGTACAATTTACTTTATGTACAAATAAGAGGCTGTCCCTTTTGTTTATGGTGCTTTCCGAGGGCAAACGACACCAGTGGCCTTGTTATCAGCCTCTCACCCTGTTACGCATTTTGTTCAATTTCTTGGTCAAAGCCCAGGGTGGGAACGGTGGACCATGTGAAGAACGACTAAACCAATTTTCTATGTCTGTGACTGACTTTGATTTTAGTATAATTTCAGTCAGACTTACATGTTTACATATATGTTAAAAGCAGATTTTTAGTCAGACTAACACAACGTCATGTAAACATATTTAAAGTTGTGTAGGAAGTACTGTAGTATTGCTGTTCTAAGTGTGTCTGTGTTGAACATTCTCTCAGTGTCCACATGGGTTTCCTCCTTTTCACATTAAAAAGGGTTTTCACATTAAAAATGCCCTGGGATCATTTCCGAGAACACTTGAACCCAAAGTCTGGTTCATTTTGATCAGGGAGAACACAATCATTCTAAGCCCAGGAACCATTCCCGTGTCTGCTGGAAAGGGTGGCCTTGAGCACGGTACATCGAATCAGATATGGAAGCCAATTGTATCTGAAACTGAAAGTGGATGCAACGTCATCAGTGTCATAGATCTCCTTCAAAATCTCTGTGTGATCGTAGGACGCGCCAATCCCATCCTCTGACTTACACAGCTGTAGCTGATAAAGTAGGAAGGCATGTGAGAGCGCTGCTCTTGACATTTTTTGCAAAATATCAATACTGTTAGGCATAGTGTGAAGATTGACTTCCTTCTCCCTTTCTTCATACTGCCACCTGCTGTATCGGAGAGTGAAAATAGCAAAAGTGTACCACAGTACAGCCAGAAAAATAATAATGTGATGCTTGCCAGTGGGTGAGTGGGGAGAGGGAAGCCATCATTCCTGGGCATGATGCAGATCAATTGTGCCTAGTGTGACAGTGTTCTTAATTTATTCCTCCTCATGCCCAGTGATCCTGGAGAAATTCACATCCACAGAAATTCTAACTTGAATAAATCACTTGCTTACGATGTATGAATGAATAAGGTCTAAACACTAATTATTTAATAACAAATTTCTTCTTCCAAGTCAAAGGAATAGAAACTCTTATTGAAACGGGAATTAATAAAGCACTTCAACATCTGTATCAAATGAATTGTGTCCTTAAGTATATAACGGTAAATTGTTTTTGTTCTCCACTTTGCCCACACTTTAGCATTGTCATGAGCTCATTCCCATCATCCAGTCATGAACAGAGAACCCAAGTGACACTTCTCCCAACAATGTGTGTTTATCATGGTTGATCAAAAAATCTCATTTCAGCAGCGGGAAAAAGTGCACCAGGCAGTCCCCGAAGCCCTGGATGTATGACTGGCTGGGTTGGAGTTTTTGTGAAAATAAACAAGCAATCATAATGCTGTGCTTAGTGTACACAATGGCATTGCACACATTTGTGCGTGATCAAAGGCACAAACTGTGTTCCTTTTTGTTCATTTCAGTGCTATGTTTATTTGCATTCACCAGTTCTCCTCTAAATAACGACTGGATCCCCAGAGGCATAAACAGAAAGTCAAGTGGAAAAGTTGTCTGAGCCAGGAGAACAAACTCCAGCCAGCCATGCAAAAGCATGTCTGTGTGCCGGCGTATTTAACTCACTATTGAGAGAAAGAGAGAGAAAGCGAGCAATAAGGAAAGAGTGAAAGAATGTTAAAGAGAGAATGAAACAAACACAGATGCAAAGAGAGAGAAAGAAATGAAAGAAAGACTGAGAAAGAGAATGAGATATAACAGAGAGAATGAGAGAGAGTATGACATGTATACTGTGGGAAAGAATGGATAAGTAATGATGAAAGAAAAAATAAAAGTAGAGAAAGAAGGAGAGAGATAGAGAAAGAGAGGGGAGAGTAAATGGCAATGGGATAATAAAAAAATATATTGATGGGAGAGGTCATCAATCAGAGAGATCAGAGAGCCTAAAAGAACATGAGAAAGAAAGAGAAGAGAGAATGACAGAGGGAGGAAGAGAATGTGTGAGAGAGACACAGAATATAAGAATACAAGAAAGAATGAGTAGAGAGAATGAGAGGGAGGGAAAGAGAGAGAGAGTTGGGTTTTGTTGGGTTTTGAACAGATGTTGGATGGCGAGTTGCCGCAGTAAGATGTATTATTGTGTTTCCTTTCTCTGCATCTCTTGGATGTGAGTGCAGGTAGGAACAGTGAGTTATGTCTCTGTGCCTCTAATTCATTCGCTGAACAACTGGAATGCAGCAGAGGTCAGGAATAACCTTTGGAAAGTTGGAGAAATGTAGTATTTTAATCAGCGGAGGCCATTAAATTATCTGATTCAATTGGATGTGTGAGATGTTAAGAATGCTTATGTTGCAATTTTTTGACAGACACCACTTGCCAATTGGTCTCACCAAAATGCATTCAGTTGTATTCTTTAATCAGATAAAAAGTTTTCACAGGTTTTTCACCTCTGAGCATGAAGAAGATCCCTGGTCTTACAAAGTAAGTGCTAGAGTGAGTACAAACATCATTCTCAATGCTTTATGCTCTGGATTGTACTGTGCTCTTAGACTTTCTTAAACCATCATGTTAAAAGTTTGTCGACACCTGACTATAACACTTATGTGCTTGTATAGGGTGACACAAAAAAACGGGAACTTTTTAACAATCCAATAAAACTAGAAGTGATAAAAGAAATTAATTTTATTCATAGTAATTGAAACCTAAAACTTGTAGAAAACATAAAGTATATTTAACTAAATGTCACTAACCCCGCAGTGCTACCACCTGCTAATGGCTACCAATACGCATTTCAAAAATTCCCGTTATTCTGTGTCACCTTGTATATGCCTTTAATCTGACGATAAACTCCACTTTTTTGGGAAGACTTTTCTCTAGATTTTGAAGCATGGTTTTAGGAATTTCTTAGTGATTAGTTGGGCACTGATGATGGGTGAGTAGGTCTGGGGTGTAGTCAGTGTTCTAGTTCATTCCAAAGGAATTCAGTGAGGTTGAGGTCAGGGCTCTGTGCACGACACTCAAGATCTTCCACTGCAATTTTGGCAAACCTTGTCTTCATGGAGTTCACAAAGCAAACTCCATGAAGACATGTTTTGCCAAAATTGCAGTGGAATACAATATACAAACTTAAGTTAAATTTGTGGACATCACCACATCCATGTGAGTCTTTACCACAAAGCAAGAAGCACAGAATTGTCTATAATGTCTTTGTATACAGTATTTTCACATTAAATGACACTGTTTTAGAAGCTGCACTCCTAATTTCATTGTGCTCTTTGTAATACCAATGAATACTTGCTTTTGATCTTTTCTCTATTGATCTTTTCTCTCTAAATCTCTATTTTTTTCTAATATACAGAGCTAGCCAAAAGAATGTATACACACTTCAGGAAAAGGAAAATAGTATGATGTACATTATATTAATATAATATTCATAATATTTAATTATCATAATATTATCATATATCACTATATAATGTAAAGCAATAAATTTACTATTAAAATGAAAACACCACCTAGGTATCGTGATAATGCTGGAATGTTGACTTGCGAATCAACAACAGAATTGATATATGAAGCTCAGTCGCTCAAAAGATTTATTAACTTTAAGTTCCTCAACATGTCGATCTGTTTTCACTTTGCCTAACAATTTCCTACATTACCCATAATGCTGTTTAACATCTTGCTGATGTGGGCAACAGTGTCTTGATTAGTAACTAGCCGAGGCGATCCTCTGCCGTGACTCAGAGTAACTATGTTGTACAGCTGCAGTGCATTGCAGAGTTTTGAATCCAGCATTTGCGCCAACGTCTCTATTACTTTTATGTTCTCATCAATGACAAATCCCTGAACATGGCTGGAAAATTGTGATTGGGAAAAGAAACTCTTGCTCTTTTGTTTTTGGAGATAAAAGTAAAATTTAAGAATTATTGTATCTGTGCTAGCTAACATAGCATAGCGATATTCCTCTATGACGTCACAGCCTCTAATTTTGAAAATACAACACCAACCAACAAATTAGTACAAAAATCATTTAAACACATGACAAATGTTTCAGTATAAAGATATGAAATGTGAACTTTTGCTTTATGTACTTGTTGCTTGTTTTATTACTTTTTTTTCAATTTAGATTTATAACTCTGCACTTTTGTTTGCACTCTAGTGATTTTCAAGAAACTGAGGTCCAAAACAGACTGTTTTTCAGAAATCTGGCTCTTCTACTGCTCTTCTGCGATGTGTCACAATATTCAACATGACAAAATCTGCAGGCAACACCTAAATTCGGCCGCACTACAGATTCTGTGAGGAGGGGTTTGTTAATGCAGAGTGCTGCTTAATGCATCTTTGTCAGGACCTCCTAGAGGGGATCCGTGGGGGGTAAATCCAGGCCTCTATGCCCAGGGGGGTAATTAGCCTTCAGTGACACCTCCAAACAATCTTTTGTAAGTCCCTTACCTCCTGGGCAGACCTTGAGCCTTAATTAACTTTGCTAAACTGGTGGCTCACTTGACAGTTATCCTGCACAGTACACTTATAGCCATGTGCAGGACTTTTATAAATACACATGATGCAGAGACTCATGACTTGACTGTGTGTGTGTGTGTGTGTGTGTGTGTGTGTGTGTGTGTGTGCTTGCTGAAGTACTTTGTACAATTCTTATGGGAATGTGTGAACATGAATGCTGGCAGCTGCATATGCACTCAAAGGAAGTGTACATTTGATGCTCAGGGGAGAAAGACAGAAAAAGGCAAAAAAAAATTGGAAATAAGCTAACTTTCTGGGACTTTATCTGGTAAGGCGGATGCGCAGCAAGATAAATAATGCCTTATTACTGATGTAAATTCCACGTCCCGTTAATACTCTTTTGGGACTAGCAAAGGAAACGGGTCTCATCTCTAATACATGGAGAAATGCTAAAACAACTGTAATATTTTCTTTAAAAAAAAAAAAAGGAAAAAAATAGTTTGTAGGCACAGTAAACTGTCATATTGCATACAGTGGCCAAAGAAATTGGTGATTCACATTTGAGCATTTTCCCAACTATGATTGCTTGTCTCAAAACAGAGCTTGACTTGTCGTGGGTGTATAAACGTTCTTTCAGATTAGTCGTAAAATTTAATATTTCCTGCTCACTTATGCAACTTTTGTTCCCTGCATCCCCTCCTCACTCATTTCAGAACTGAATTGCTGTCTGCACTGTTGTTTCTTTCTTCTTTTTTTTTTTTTGGCAAACTTGATCCCTCAATTTTCATTCTCTAGGCCAATGGAGGATTGGAAACCACCATGAGCCATTAGCAGATCTTCCTGTGGCTTTAAATGTCTCTATCTCTTCAGTCCCAAGAAAAAATTCTCACAATGAAGGTTCATCAAGCATATTTTATGTCAATGTTAAAGGAAAAGTCCACCAGGATTCTTTAAATCTAATCTTAAATCTAAACCTAATCTACTCCATGTGTAGCATTTGAATGATTAGAAACAGGGAAGAGTTTTAACAGGGGCAGGTGCTGATTTGTTAAAATAGTGTTTGAAATGTCTTATTATATCATTCAAATCCAAGAAAATGTTGCACTCAAACAATAAAGGTTAAAAGAGGAAAAAAGGGAACAGGGAACAGGAAGGAAGTAAACAGACAAGTCTTACCAAAGTTGTTCTTTTGTACTTTCCAATCCAATAAAAAAGACATTTCAGCACTTTTTTAATTCATTGATTGTTTTTTTAATACTGATCAATCAACAATTCTGAAAATAGTGGTAAAGTGGATGTCTTCAGGAGCAGCTTATTCCTAGGGACTTGTATAGAGGATGTATGGCATAAAAGTCCAATAACAAAGAAATTTTAATATTGTTTATTTGGCAAAGAAGCATAATGAGTAAAGAAATGTTTATTCAACACGTGTGGAAGGAGTATCCGGTGTCAACACTTTATAGCATGTTTTAAGCATTAAGTCTAACCATAAACAGCTAAAAAGTACAATGAATGCAAGGTTCATTGAAAAAAATCTGCATAATTTAAATTGTATTCAACTTAATTATTTTCTTAGAAAAGTATCACCCCATGATGATTTATTCTTACTTAAAGCTTTATTTTCAAATTCATATAAAATAAAGTATATATTTCAAATACACATTTGTCCTTTTTTTTCAGGTTTTCAGAACTCCCTTTAGACTTTAGAGATTTGAGTAAATATCTTTTCTGTTCTTTTTATGTTTTTTATGTCTATATTTCTATATAGAGATTAGTTTGAAAACCACTGGAGTTAAGTTTAAAAAAGCAAAATAGAAAAAAAAACATGCAATAAGCTTTTTTTCAGTAGAGATGAGCTTATGATTTGTCTTTCAGTAATCCTGCTTCAGTTCTGTTAATGGATTTATTCTCTTTTTCACTCACTTAAATATGTCACATCCTTATCAACAGAAAAAAAGCAGATAAAGAAGCCCATACTTAAAAAAAAGAAGAAGAAAAGTCAGTACAGGTTGATGAATAGCATATTTGAAGTTTGATTCAGTAAGCTATAACTCATACTCTGTTTGGCCTTGGACATCTGAAGGAGTGCAGTGATGAAAGGATAATGTAGTCTATGAATTACGCATGGCCGTCAGTAAACGAGTCAAAAACGCTGGCTTCTGAACATTTTACAGCTTTAAGGCTTACGGTTCACTTGATCACAGGTAGAGTTTGAGAAACTGACACAAAATTGGTAAGACAGCAAACTAAAAAACAGATGGTCCATCACTACAAGACTCCCAAGAGCCTGCGGCTCACACACTCCCTACTCAGTCCTCATGAGTCCTACAGGAGCCCCTAACCGCCTGGCAGTCTCTCATCATCCCTCTCACCCTCTCTCCGGGGTGCCCAACTACAGCACGTAGAAGTGTGAAGCTCAAGTTTTAGGAGGTCAGTAGAGATAAGGAGCACTAAAGGATGCCACTCTGTTTTATGTCTCTGTGGGGTATTGTAAATCCTTCCTCATTTACTTTTCCCCCTTGCTCATTTCCCAGGCATTTGTCTCTAGTCATTTAAGTTCATGTTTAATGCTAATGTTGTTTGGTTATGCTTCACTGGCATTGTGATGTAAACCATCTTGGCTCAAAATATATTTTTCCGATTCCGTGCAGGCCTTCTGTTGCACAAGTCTTAACACAAATATCAGGAAAATTCCACTACCACTTCGAGATGTTGCTTTTATAAATGTATAAAACAGTCAAAAATATTGAAAAAATATAGTTGTTGCCAGTTCTCAGAACATAAAAATTTCCCTTACCTTTTATATTTGGTAACCGTGTAAACTGGCTAAATCTGAATTTAAAGATTCAGTGATGGAAACTGGTAAATTGATGTATTTATGTTTTAAAAGCTAACCTTGTTAGTATTGTGTTGCCGTCTTTAATAGCTCAAAACTTTCATTCTGTGTAGGAAACTGGTTACCCAAATAGTACATTTATTTTTTGTTTTCTAATAAAACAGAACCCAAACAGAACAAACACATGCATAATTTCCTGGACAAGGCCATATAGACAATGCAGAAGGAAAAAGTTAAATCTGAATCTTTAAAGGTTCTTCATGTGTCTGTCTACAGAACATTTACAGATTTCATATCAGAAACCATACAGATAAGTGTTTTCCAACAAATCAGAATGTCCAAGAAAGCTCCAAACATTTCAAGAACCACTGATGGTTTCTTTATTTCCTTTATTCCATATTAAAAGTGTAGTTTATGCATTAAGCTAATTAAATATCACTCCGATTACTCTGGTTTCCTCCCACAACCCAGACACATGCAGATTAGGCTAACTGGTGCTTCTAAATTGCCACTATGTGTGTGAGTGTGTGTGTGCTTATGCCCTGTGATGGACTGGCACCCGGTCCGGAGGGTATCCCATCTAATGCCCCAGGGATAGGCTCCAGGTATAGGAAAAGTGGTATAGAGAATGAGTGAGTGAGTGAGTGAATAAATAAGTAAATAACTAAATAAATTGTTTGTTGGCATGGGAGTTAAGTATTAAACATTAAAAACATTATATCTGCATGAATAAAATTTAGTTAGGGTTAATGTTTAATTGTGATATTTCCTATTAATTAATCTGTTAAACTACTAGACTAGGCACCTTGCTAACCAACTAGTTAATTAGTTAGTTAATGTGTTTATCTTTCTTCTCCTTTTGAAGTATATATCCTGATCACTTCTCCTTAAAAGCTGAAAAGTTTTTTTTTTTTTTTAATTCAACACTCAATTTTTCCCCTGTGCTTTTTAGATTCACCCCACCCCCTCCATCACTAGCCCTTGCCACACTCTGGATTCATATTTTTTAGTGTTTTAGTGGGTTTTTTTAATTATTTTTTTTATTTACAGTTTCACCACTGCATATAATCTCAATGTACATTTCAAAAACAACCTGCCTCCAAATCTACCCCTGCATCCTGTATGGCAGCTGGCTGTGACCCTGTGATCATGTTTTCATGAGTTTCTGATTTCAGTTTTTGAGTTTTTACTTGCATCCATTTCAGCCTTGAGTCTTTTTTTGTTTTTTGCCTCCTCCCCAAGTGACCTTCCACCTTAAGCACCTTTTAAAAAAAAACAAGGAACACGGACAGAACCTATAATGGCTCTCTTCCTGCACCGTAAAGCCACAGCACCGAAGGCAATTAGAGTGAAGTAACCATGGCAACTGGCCCAGCAGGCCAGCGGCGCTGTGAGCGTGCTCAGTTTGCAACTTCAAACAAAAATACAGGAGCCTCAGCACCAAGAGCCTGGTTTGAATTAGAACCTCACTTCTATCCGAGTGAGTGAGAGAGAGAGAGAGAGAGAGAGAAAGAGAGAAGGAGGTAGTTTTGGACTATATGGTCTGGGTTTCATTAGAGCCAATTATCTTATCTGTTTCATCTCAGGATAGACCCGGGAGGGCTGAGGTCCAAACTCACGCTAACACACTACAATATGCACACACACGCGCATACACACAGAGGAAGAACACACACTCTGGAATGCACATGCACATGGACATACACACACTCACAACGAACATAAACAGACATATGCAGGAGAGTGCACATATACTGTATAACTGTGGATTTCTGCAAATACCTACACAATCACTGGTTACCATTCAAGCTCACAGGAAAAGTGCATGATGAGGTTTATTCATATACAGTAAATTAAGTGCATTAGTTTGTTTGTTCAAACCCACATGTCACTTGAGTATACTCCTACTGACCTTTTGCAAACACGTGCCTAAGATGACAGCAGTCAAAACAGCAGAAGAAGAAATCTGCCATTAGGCTACTATCGTATGTATTTTCATTTATAATTATGCTCAAGAATAATTATGGTCAAGGTATTTTGGAGCTAAAAAAATCAGAAAGATTACCTGATAATGTACCGGATTATCTGACGCTTTATCACACAGATAAGCAAGTAGCCTATTACCTTACTTTGAGTCTGTTTGCTATATCTGAAAGCATGTGAAAATCTGTGAAAGTCTTTTTTACAATTATATTTATATTTATATTTATATCATAGACCTGTTGAATGCTTAATTATGATTAGTCAGGTTTTGAGATTTATACAGGTTCATAGTAACACAATTGTTCATACATTATCATTCCTTTAGTAATAACACATGCATTAGACATTGTATCATATGCACTGGATATGTACTGTATGGATGGATACGTATTCATGTGGACACACCACATAAACTCATAATTCACTATAAACAGATTGATATTCAAAATAGAAAGATATGTTGTTTATTTAAGAAACAAAAATGTGTATATTGTGAACATGTGCATACAGAGAAACTTTTTGTTAAAAGATGTTTATTTAACATTCATAGTAGGAGTCTCTAGTGTCAGGACTTTGTAAGGGGTTGTAAGGTTTCCACCAGGGGAATGGGTTACGGATGGAGGGGTTTTTGTGCTTTCTCGTGTCTTGGTGACCTGATCGGTCCCTGAGAGAGCGGCTGTTTATTTGTGCTTTTACATAAGCGATTGAAACAACCAACTTTTTTTTCTTGAATGTTCGACAACATTAAACATAAGTAGAAATGGGTAAATATGTGTTGTTCATTAATACATTTAAAAGTGTAATCACTAACAGATGGCAATGACATTATAATTAATTCATTCATTAATACATAATTCAAGAGTGGGTAAATGCTGGTGAATGTTCTAATTGGAAAATCATCATCTCTGCTGCATCACTCCTCCATGTTATTGGTTATTTTCTTATTACAACATAGAAGTATTTTATTTCTTATTTATACTGACCAATAAAATTCTCATGTCTCCAGTCTCTCAAGAACACAGTATACACACAAACACAAATGTGCAGACACGAATAAGGAGTTACACAAGAACCCTATTCTCTGCCACTTTCTCTTTCCCTCTTACATTCGATCTCTCCAGTTCTCTCATCACACTCCCTCACTCATTCATCTCCTTCCCTCTGGATTCCTTCTCATTTCCCCCAAACATCCCTGCCCCTTACTTTCTCTCTCACTCTCTCTCTCTCCTTTTCTTCATCTCTCTGTCATTCCTCCTCCTGTCTTATTTCACTGGGGAGTTCTCTGCTTTATTGACTGCCAACAGTTCATAACCAGTGCAGCTAAATCATCTGTGCCCTGTCACCCCCCCCCCCCAACCTAAACACCCCCCCCCACACCACCTCTGTCTCACCACCCCAACACCCCACCCATGCAGGTCCACATCCCGCCTTTGGACTGTGCCACCTAAACAGCCAAAAACGAATGAAGGAGCAGAGGAGACAGAAGAAAACAAACAAAAGTCACATTAGTTAAGCTAAGCAGACACGCCATCATGCAGTGGGCTAATTCTACATAATGAAGTGTGTCACAATCAGGCTGCACTTAACGAGGGAAAAATTGCATTTAATTTACTCCAAAGTCACGCAGAAGCAAGGAAACTCCTAAGATAAACACCGTGTAAGCAAAAGCGGCCTCCGTGACACAGAGCCACACCAAAGGACAGCGAGGCTTCTAGTTTCTCTTTTATTAACCTCCGGAAGAATTCGGTTTCTTTTATGAGAACACAGAGGCCACACAGATCCACGAATCCCACAGCTCCAGAGCAGAAATTTCAGTGCTCAGATTTCCAGGACAGGTTTTTGAATTTTATTAAAGCTCACTCGCACTGTATTCACATACTGTATATATAAAACTCTTGGACATGAATGATGATGTTTTTAAATGATTCTCTGGTTTAAAATCCTCAGATTCACATGAAATCATTAAACTACCTTTGACAAACCCATAATCATAAGATTTGCGTATTTTATTTTCTCTCAGCGTGAGGCCCCAAACCTAAAGCATCAAACCCCCACTTCTCCTCACTGTACCTCTCAAATCTATCCCACAATGCAGGTTTTTTTTTTTATTTTATTTTTTTTATGGACTACTTCCTGCTTTAGTCGCTGAGCAGATTTTGGGGGGTTGGGGCCCAAACCATGGTTTAAAGCCTTCGCTACCATCTGATGAACAGAGCTGATTGGCTCCAGGTGCAGAGGTTCCAGCTTGCTGTCTGACCTCATTTCCTGTCGTCGTGTCTTCACACAACGCCACAGCAGCACCTCACTCTCTCCAAGGGTAGTCTGGGTAATGTGAAGAATAAACCATAAATGTGCACATCTCTCTCTCTCTCTCTCTCTCTCTCTCTCACTCTCGCTCCTAAAAAGTGTACTTGGGATAAAAATTTAACTGATGTAAGCTAAAAAGTAATTGATGCCATTGTAACTAACTAAAATGCATTTACCATAATTAAAACTAATTATCTTTAATAAAATTTGGGATTTGGATTGTGCTTATATACTGCATGGACAGGAGAAGAACATGTGACCATGTACAGTATACAAGGAAAAAACTGAAATAAAGAAACCACACAGAGCAATGAATTCCCAATAGCATTTCAGTTACAAAAAATGGATTATTAAAGTTTTAACAAGTTCAGCAAAATGGTTCCTAGATCTTTGATCACAGATCTCAGATTAGATTTGGTTCCTTAGAGGTTCTAACTTTTGAAAACAGTTTTGTGAAACAACAATGCAATATTGAAAATCAACCAATCTATAAAGATCATTCTTAAAATTGACCCAAAAAAAACAGGAGATCAAAACAAAGGGTAATCGGGAAAGAGAGAGAGAGAGAGAGAGAGAGAGAGAGAGAGAGATGTGGTTGAGGTTCGAGACAGATAAAGCAGTGACAGGTAGGGGGAGTGAAACACCTGTTTTTCTGAATGATGTTGGGAGTTTGACACATCAACACTCCTTTCTTTCTCTCTCTCTCTCTCTCTCTCTCTCTCACACAAGAATGAGCTCAGACTACTGAAGGCCCAGACTGAATACTAAGCCAAAGCGGAGAGATCTATAACTTTCTTTACTCTTACTTCTTTACTTCAGTTCCAACACTAACACTAAGTCGTGCTCCAGGAGTGCAGCTGCAGCAGCCTGTGTGATATTACATATCACTGCTCTGAGTATGGAGACCGATTGTGTTCCTGCTCCGTGTGATCCAGCCACCAAGGGATTCAATCATGTCTATTGTTTTGTAAATAACTCTCCAGATGAATAAATCTCCGTTTCGTAAATGAACAGAAGTGAAGCAAACTGGGAAACGGCTCAGACCTTCAGGCTTGGAGCTGGAGAGTCATGAGGTTTTTCATTGTTCTCTCTTTGTTCCTCAAATATGATGACCAGATTAGTGTTGATTTCTAAACTAAGCACACACGCAATTTCAGTGCGATTTCAGTCCTTTTTACTCTTTCCATGAACAAAACACAATTTACCAATGTTTCTGTCTTGCTACTATGAAAAACATAATTGTAATAGGAAAAAATTGCATGCTGTGATTTGTGTTATGTATTATTCACTGATATAAAATAAACATAAAATAAGTCACTTGTTAGGGGTTTTTTTTTATTTTATTTTTTTAGTACAACAGGCTTCATTTCTTGGACCGCAGAACCAGAAACTAAAATGGTTCCTGGACGTTTGACTGACTTGGTTCTTCTGTAAATGCACCTAAAGTTCATGAGTTCCTGAAAAGGTTTCCTTTGTGGATACACTCCTGAAGCTCTTGGGATTCTAGAGGAAAAATCCTATGTTTCATCAAAGATTCCTGCCAAGGAAACATGCTAAAAAAACATTCCTAAAAAAAAAAGCCCAAATTCAAAATTCTTGAAAATGTTCCTGCCTAGAGTACTTGAGAGATTCTAGGGAAAGAAATCCCCTGATGGAAATGTACCGAAACTTCTCACGTCCTTGAAAAAGTCCCTGCTGAGCTCTTTCAAAACCTCCTGCAATAAAAACATGCGAAAAGTTTGTAAAAAGTGTTAACTGGTAAAAACTGCTTTATTCTAACCCAGTTCAGGAAAATATTTAGAGCCTTTTATGAGATATTGTTGTGGTTATTGTTATTCAAAAGGTATTTTTAATAGTTTAATTGCATTAATGTTCCTACTGTGCATCAGTGTTCAAAATACTACATTGTGCTATTTTGATAAGCCCTCTTTTGCTTAAATTCCAAGCTAGAGCATAACAAATGCAGTCTCTCCAGTTTATTTTCCATTTCATTTCCTTTCATACCTACAATTAAATCTGATCATGCTGAAGTACTAACAGCTTGTGGTCTTTCAGTTCATTTCATTCAGTGGAGAAGTCAGTTCATTCATGCTGACCAATATTTGTTAAATAGTAAAAAGCTGATACCATGTCCTTGCACACTTTGGAGAAAGTTACCGGGGACAGTCTGCATTAGCAATATTGAGTCAGTGCTTTTTTAAGAAGATATGTTACTGATAAGCATTGCAGCAGATCTTCCTTGACATGCTTTCTCATAGGAGTGTAAGCTAGCTAGATACAGTATGTGACAGAGACATTTATCACCACGGCAAGGATTGCTTACATTAGCTGATATTAACTTATCATCCCTTTACTCACTCTCACTCATTCTCTATACCTTTTATCCTGTACAGGGTCACAGGAGGCCTGGAGCCAATCCATCCTGGGACACACAAACACACACACACTCACACACACACTCACTACAGACAATTTGGAAATGTCAGCAAGCCTACACTGCATGTCTTTGGACTGTGGGAGGAAACAGGAGTACCCAGAAGAAACCCACAAAGCATGCAAACTTCATGCACACAGACCCAAAGACGAAACTGGAACCCTCAAACCATGGAGGTGCGAGGCCGCAGGGTTAACCACTGTGCCACTATGCCACCTTATCATCCCTTTAATGACATTTATTTTCATTTCCTGATGAAAAGCTCTTAGGTTCCTTTAAGGTACATTTAATGCCAGTTTACATGAAATTAGTTTGTCAGTTCAGTGATCCTCTCCCTGATTGCCCCAACTAAATTTGGCCACCTTTTACCTCTATTTAGGATTGAATAGTGCAATTTGGCAATTTAGAAATCTAAAAATCTGCTCATTTTTGACAACCTAAACAGAGTTTTAGTCACGTTACTATAAAGCTAGGATTCATCATCCAGACGAACAACATTAAAAAAAAAAACTGCTCACTAGGAACACAGAAAAACAGAATGAGGACACTGCACAATTGTTCCCATATGCCTTTTCAGGATGTTTTCAAAGTGTATTTGGAATAAGTTACAGCATTTTCTGCCCAGCTCCAGACTAAGATGCCTCCAATCCTTACACATAGCTTCCTAAATGGATTGTATATTTTTAAGAGCTCCCAGCCTTCAGGAGTGAAGCACATTCCCTCACATGAACGCAAAAAACTGAAATGTATATATTTCTGTAAAGCTGCTTTGTGACACTGTCTATGGTTAATACAGCTATACAAATACAATTCAATTGAACTTAGTTGAATTTCTTGGTTGTTCCTAGGTTGTTTAAGAGTTTTAACTAAGCTTGTGCTGTAAGATTCAAGGACTTGTAAAAGTTGCTTTTGAGAGACAAACTTAAGAACTTAGGATGCTAGTTATTACAGGGTCACATGAACTTCAAATTTGAATATGATTCCTATCTGAAATGTATTAATTAGTGCAAGGAGCATGTTTTGTTTTTGGATTCAATTAATTAAAAAAATATGCGAGTGTGTGTTTTTACAAAATCACGTATTATTCACACATTCACTAATAAACAAGCAAGCTTTTTTCAAATGAGTCAGGTTTTTTTCCCACAAGGAAGCTGTTTTTCCATAGATCCTTAGACGGGGTGTTAAACCTGGAGGTTTAGAGGTGTACACAGGCTCAGACAATGAATGCGAAGCATGTTGCGTAAACTGAACGGTGCATGGCGAGCAGTCAATCTGTTGGCAATTTCTGCAGATCCCGTTATAAGCAGAGCAAAACCAAGCAATTTGACTTGCCTCCCAGAACTGACGTACAACATGCTCTGTGGGGGCTTTTTGAAGGTTGGGAGTTGATGACAGTTGCTGTTAAGAGATGGTCTTCTCTTCTTTCAAGACTTTCCTGGGCCCAGTAGAGCGAGGCATTGTAACGAGTCCAGCGCAAAGCTCCAAGCTCATTCTTCAGCCTCTGATACGAATCAGATCCATGGGCTATATTTAGAACAAGGAATCATGCAGACGTGAGAGGAACAGACATTAGGGAAATACCTTATTTGATTAATAAGTGCTCATATGTGTTTAAAAAACATTTGCATGTTCTCCCCGTGCTTGGTGGGTAACCGGATTACTTCCCAAAGTCCAAAGAAATGCAGGTTAGGCTACAGTAAGTGCGAGTGTGTGTGTGTGTGAGTGTGCGTGTGTGTGTGTGCCCTGTAATGTATTGGCACGCAATTG
>JAQMYJ010000023.1:29413102-29429797 GCA_030014305.1 Clarias laeviceps | reverse complement strand
TCAGAGGAAACACGTGATAGTCTTCGGCCCTCCCGGCTGAGTGGTAGTAGTAGCCTTAATGTGGGAGCCCCCTAGTGACGAGGAGGAATTGGACACGACTAAATTAGGGAGAAAATCGGGGAAAAAAATCCAAAAAAACAAGGAACCTCTCTAATGACACACACGCACGCACACACACAGGGGCACAATGTTATAATAAACAGTACACACGCGCATGGATGTTGACTGTACAAGTGACGCACGTTCACTGAGACTGATTATGGGAGATATTGACCCATAATCCCGCAGAACGTGAGAGACTCAGTTGTGATCATGTGATGCTCGGCAAACAAAGTGCATGATTACTACTCGTATGTCAAGGCCTCACGCATTTATTAAGTTAAAATTTATATTCAAAGTTTGCTTGTCTTGCAAAAAGCTTGCAGACCAAGTTACTCGCAATCCAATCGTACTGTATTGTGATACATATATTGTATTGTAAAAATTTCCTCAAGTATCATAAGATATTCTTCGCTCTCTAAGATATTATCCCTCTCCCCTAGTCTCCAGTGTCAGTACTTTGTCAGAGGTAAAGTTGTAACTTCAAACACGTGATAAGCCATAAGAACAGAGGAATTTACTTTTTCATGATAAGCTTATTTCAGTGAAGAGTAAAAAGATAGACTTGTGAATGAATCAACTGTTTGTAACTGATATAACATAAGTGATAACAGAAACTCACTTCAGGCATTCCACAATATAAATGTAACAATAAATACTGAAGATGAAAAAGTACAGCATGCTATTCTTTAATTTTTAAAGAATGTAATCACTGGCAAATCTCTGCAGTATAAATATATGTAGTATATTATTAGAAAATTTGGGGTGTTAATAGTAACTGTCAAGCCACATCAAACAACACTATTGTCAATTAATTTTATTATAACAACACTTAACCAAGTTTTATTATTTAGATCTTATTTAGTCTTATTATTTAGAACTTGGGAGACTTATATAAGTGAAAAGGTATATTTTTCACAATATGCTAATGTTAATATATGAGATTCAAAGGTTTAAGAGCATAAGTGCTTCAGTTTGCATTCTTTTCTATATTTTTATTTTAATATTTTTGTATATTCTTTTGCACTTTTAATGACTGCATGTTTGTGCAAAACTTTATGATCTATTGTGTAACGTCTGAACATGTGCTTCAATAGAAGAGCTGAGACATAAAAAAAATCTGACCTTTTGTATAAAGCAGGTGCCATGGTCGATATTGCATATTTTCTTACGTTTATATAGGGAGAGAGTCAGTGATGCTGAATGTCCAACTAGAAACCATGGAGGCCAGTGGTGACCATTGTATTTTATTCCCATTTTTTACAACTGTGTTAGGACCTCCGGTCAACATTCACAAGCACATTCACACACTACGGGCAATTTGGCCAATTAGCCTAATCTGCATGTCTTTGGACTGTGGGAGGAAACCGGAAAATCTGGAGGAATCTGGAGCAAACTCCATGCACACAGACCTGACACAGGAATTTTACCCAGGACCTGGAGGTGCAAGGCGACAGTGCTAACCACTAAGCCACGGTGCCGCTATTTTATTAAAAAAAAAATTAATAACTTCAAATTTTAAATGAAAAATCCTCAGATTTCCACCACACTGTAGCTAATAGTGATTAAAGTACAGTCTTTGCTAAGAAATCATTGCTTATTTCTAGCTTCTATATGTTTGTCAAAGTACATCACAATCACATGACAGCTGAAACATTTACCTAATTAATGATGAGTTTGCTAGTCAATCTTATGAATTCTTTTGCACATTCGATCATCCTCATTGCTACATTGTGCTATTTCAGAGCCCATAAATAACTTCTCTGACCCAAAAGGAAGTAAAGGTTAACCTCCTCCTGTCCAAAAACACCCCTGAACTCCCTGAAGCCATGTCCCCTATGTCCACCGGCTCAGGCCAGCCTGACCCCCAGCTCACAGCAGCTGCCCCCTCGCTGACCAACTGCACAACATCTAGGTGTGTGTATGTGTGTGTGTAGGGGTGGAAAGGGGGAGGAGGTGGGCTTGGGTAATGCCTTACAGATGTGTGAGGATGGAAGTCTATCCACACAGATAAAGCTGAAAAGAAAGTCTTTCATGGAAAAGGGTAGTTATGGACATTAAGCATCATTTCAGCAGGTCACCAAGGTGCATGAAGATTAGCAATATCAGCATATCAGAGAGGAAGAGAGAAAAATGGAGATAATTCTCTTTCAAAACTTGCTCTGGGATATTTATGTTAAATATTGGGTTAAGCATAACCTTTTTAGCCCCACTGTTTTTCAAAATACTTTCTTTTACCTTTTTTTTTTTTAAGTCAGCCCATTAGTGTGGCAAAAACTCAAAAAGGATTATAAAGGAAAAGCAGTGTAGATTCTCAAAGATAGGCCATAATTAGATTCACTTTAGATTTTAGGACAAAATTAAATTATAGAATGTTTACTTTTTTGCATTCAAGTCCTCTTCTATAACAAAATGTGTATATATCTGATTAAACAGAACTTTGTCTCTGTCCACATATACAGGGGGAAAAAATCTTTCCGAATGCATCCTACATTTTTTTAAAGCACAATAAGGTTCTGTTTGCAGAAATCAAACGTCTCTAAGTTAGCACCCCTGGAAAATTGGCTCAGTATAGAGAGAATCATGACCTAGATGATCTCAGTGTTGCAGTAGTATTGAAAAAGATACACACCCTGAAGTCAGCTTCAATTAATAATGAGAAAGATTCTCCACCAAGCATTGGCAATCACTGCGCAGTGGTAAATTCCACCAGAGCCAGAAGTTTCATCAGTTTAACTCTGAGAGACGTCTTTATTTTCGGTTGTACTCAGATTGCACGCCATCTTATTATACATGCTTTACCTGGGGGACATTATTAGAGTTGCTAACTTTAAAAGTCGCAAACCTGGACCAAACTCAAAACTGTATGATGAAGATGAAGTCCAGACCCCCTGGAGTTCAAGTCGTGTAGTAAGATGTTTTATGGTCCTGACATTTAAAATATATATTGATCTCATTACCATGAAATTAATTCTCCAACTCCAAAACTGTGTATTTTACTCTGTGCATGAATTTTGCTCCATTCAAGATTTGACTAACCTACGCTTAATTTTTGATGATTATTACTAATGAAACATAGTGGTAAAGTGCCATAAGATGTGTAGTAGTTTGTGTTGGAGTTCACTAGAACCAGATGAAAACTGGACCACCAAGAGTTCGGATGTCTTTATGAGCTTGACACTTTTTTATAACCTTGACCAGCCGTGGACTCAAAGCTAAAAAAAGGTCTCATCAATGGTTCATTAGACAGTTCAGGGTTTTTCCTGCTACTTGGAATCCTGTCTTGGGAAACAGCCTGTTGTACAGGTCCAAGTCTTTAAGGTAGGCCAAAGAGTCCATAATATTTTATGGTGCTAGATAAAAGCTTTTTTTGTTCCGGAATATATGATGTCTTGACTATAGTTATGGGAAATTATTATAACAAAAAATCTGAATAGTGTTATTAGATCAGCGTATTAACCCTGTGAAGTTTGGCATGTGAAAACCTGAAACAGAACACCAGAAGATTGGATAAAGAGCAGAGGACTTTCTGGTTTCAATGAGTATCTACCCTGTACCATCACAATCTTGTTCTTGGCTGAAGAAAGTGGAACCTCTTACATAACTCATTGTAGTCAATTTCAGTGGTCGACAGGAGTCAGCATGGGCACTGTGGCAAGTCTGCACAGCAAGCTGGGATGCTCTATGTGTTCTGACACCTTTCTATCAGAGCAGTTCTTTTCCAGCAATTTGTGCTACAATAGTTCTTCTATGGCATCAAACCAGATGGACTAACCTTCTCTCCTCATTTGCATCAATAAGCCTGGGATGGGCCATGACCGTGTCAATGGTTCACCAGTCATTCATTTTTTGGCCACTTTTTGTACTGTTGGTACTAACCACTGTATTCCAGAAACACCCAACAAGACCTGCTGTTCTGGAGACCCAATTTTCTAGCTATCACAATATGGCCCTTGTCAAAGTCATTCAGATCCATTTTCCTGCTTCAAACACATCAACATCAAGAACTGAATGTTTACTGGCTGTCTAATACATTCCAAACCTTGACTGGTGCCACTGCAACAAGATAATGTATTCAAGACTTTGGGGACACACTGTATAATTTTATTAATATTTTTCCCAGTTTTAAATGGTTTGTAGTAAATTAAACAGATGTTAATCTTTAGTTAACTATTAGATGTTCCAAACAATATTACACCTTCATTATTAATACTTGTACCCATTAAAGTTGCTTTGTACATTTGTGTTGTAGAAATTATGATGTATTAGAACATGTGCATTATAAACCTGAGATTTGAATTACAGTAGGCACTACAGTCAAAGCTGCTGTTAATGAAAATGAATCAACATCTGAACAATAAGAATTGAGTATCCAATCAAGCGTGTTTGGACTGCATGTGAGTACTTGTTTCAATTAGATTTTTAGCTTCTAATACAAAAAGTATTTCTTCATATTAATTGTATTTGTAAGTGAATTATTATTAAAAAATAATTATTAAAGTGAAATAATTATTAAAGTAAAAGTTTACATAGTTGGATTGCAGTAACAAATGTAGTACAGCTGTACAGCCCTGTTTTATATTTTTTTTATGTTCTTCCTCTTTTATGTTTTTCCTTTTTTATGTTTTTCCTGCATGAGACAATGATGATTTATTTGGTATGAAAATCTCAAATGTAGATAGAATTAAAAGATCAATAATATCATCTAGCAGTATAAATCTACTTTTTTATTTAATTTTTTTAATGTGTTTGTTGTGGCACTCTGTTTAATGTGGAGCCTATTCGATTCATAAAGAACTTTAGCTTGAATTTGGCTCGAGTATCCTTTTTGATGACGATTGCTAAGCAGCTGTATACTCACCCGGACCCACTGAGCTCTGACAGACACAGTAAAACTATCACAGGAGAGGCTGTTGTCAAGATTTGGATAAGGGGGTATGTGCAGATGCCTCAGTGCTCTGCCCCAATGGGACGCAGGTCTTTAAGGTTCTCACCTTCAGCCCTGCCAATACTCATCATGGAGGAGATAAAGCAGCTCTCTTTGAACTCCTACAGATATGAGACCTGCACTCACACTTGCCCCTCCTTGAACCCCAGGCCTTATCTGCTTTCACTGCAGAGGGAGACTCGAACCCTTTAAGAAGGTATTGAGATAGCAGTATGGACAATGTGAGCCATCATGCTGACAGGTTCATAAACCTAGTCTGGTCTGGGCTCATTCATCTCACTATAAATGAGGTGTGTGTGTGTGTGTGTGTGTGTGTAGGATTTCTTTGTAGGATTCTTCTTGAAAAGGCTAAGTAACTCAGTTATCACACATTTTATTCATGTTGAATAAAAAGTTGGTCCATTTTTATTGCACCTCTGTGTCTGTGTCACAGCCTTTGAAATTAATTGCAAATTTTATACTAAAGTTTCATTGGGACTTTTAAAATCAAATGTTCGACATTGTACATATTATATTCGATCGAATGTGGTTCATGCAACCACGTTTTGATCACTTTGAAAGTCAGAAGCAGTCTCTCAAAGGTTCTTACGTCATCCTGTGTTTAACTCAATTTTCTCCATCGCCGTTGAAAGCAATATAACAGAACAAAGCCACATTTTATAGTCTCTCGCCTGCTCTGAGCCATATGGCTGCACGAACAATCGGACGGCACCGTGCGAGCATGCAGCTTGGCCAGGTCTCAGGATAACATCAGCGCGTGGCCTTCGGGAACTGGGCAGGAGACGGTGGGCAGAAATAAATAGCTCAGTTGAAGTCATCAGCAGGCCGGCTCCTCTGTTTGCTAGTCAGAGGTGGTCCTTTTCTTACGTTCACGCTCGGAGTCTTTCCCCTGCCTGGCCTGCCAACGCTGTCCCACGCTGCCCGTGCGGTAACCATGCACGGAAAGAATAACAACCATGAGCCATTACCGCTTCATACTCGAACGCCTGCACACACTAGAGATTTTTTTTTTCTCTCTCTCGACAGTGGGACGTTGAAAAGTAGGATAATAAACCAGATTCCTTAGACTGTCCCACGTGTAAGTCATATCATAGTATGTTTAAACATCTGAAGACGGCTAATAGCTGCTGGAGCATAACAGGCGTGATGACAGGTGGGGGGTAAAGCGTACTGGTGTTCGACACAAGTCATTCCGAGATCTTGAAAACCTCTGACCGTCCTAAGTGTGACTTTATTCTAATAGAGACAAGATCAACAAGACAGTGAAGACCACTAAATGGATCAGTCCCCGATTCTAAACTTATACAGTACAAATTACCTCAGGCTATTTATTAACATCAATTTCTGCAAAGGCTTAATCTTTCATATTCCTCTTAAAAAATGACCCTCCGTGGACGCTTATTCCTTTAGATCCTGTATGATGTCATCCGAAGACCGTCTTCCAATCCACCCCATTTCAAATGATGTTTTACACATTTAGCTATTTTATGACTATCATTCATGGCTCAATATGTCCCTCACACACACACACACACACACACTCACAACGAATCTGTTTTTCTCTGTTCAGGAGCACAGTCCAGATTTCACACGTTACTCAACACAAATATATTATCTTTTACACTGAGGTCTTACCACAGCTGAGCTCATAGCAAAAGTATGTGGGGTTTTTTTTCCTCCTCATTTGTGTCAGTAAAAAAAAAGGAGAATAATAAACTCCCCCCTTAATTGGAGAAGGTCTTATTGTCACCACAGTGTCAGAGCATTAATAGGGATAGATGTTTTATTTGTTTAACATCCTGGCATCACGGTATTTTAAGACTGATCAGAGGTTACTGTTATGTGCACATAAATTGGACACAGTCAGTCTGTCATGATTATATGCCCTGTAGGAGAGACATTCTCCCTGCAAAGGCTGAATGTTTATAGACCGTATCTCTCTGTACTCATAACTCTCCATCCACACCCTGACTCCCATTGAAGCATACTGTTAAAGAGTGACAGAGTGAAGTAATGCAGGAATTCAGCAAGGCATGCATATTACTACTGGGCACGCAACAGGTGCTTGACAAGTTTTTTAACCCTGCAGAACGTTTATGGTGCGTGTCCGTTGTACATCCCCATGTACAATTTCGCTAGGTTTGAAACCTGGCAGCCAACGCTACTGTCAGAGCTGCTGTAAGAGAAACTAATCAACACCTTCTGACTGATCAGAATTCAGAATAAATCAAGGCGCTAGTATAAATCTCGTTGTCATCTTCGTCATCTTCATTTCATCCTAATGGTATGCAATCTTTGGCACTCGGCTTTATTTTCCAGTATATTTTCCCGGAGTGTATTGGAGAAACAGCCCACGTGGCATGGGAAGTTATCAGCGTTACCACAATTCACATTTCCCAAAACCAACAATGCTACATTTCTGAAAAGAATTTTTTTTTATATGAAATAAAATGCAATATGTATCACTGTCAGAGCTGGTTCTGCAGAGACCCTTTCACGGCGTTAGCTTGAAGCAGCGGTTTGTGGAGCAATGCTTTTGCTTTCACAGCTGCTAAAGTGTGGTCCAGGTGGACCACCTCCTTGGCTATCGTCTGTGCAAACGAGAAACCCCTCAGAGGCTGAAGGTGAATACCGCAATCCAAAGGGAGAAGGGAAAACCATGCTAATTGAGTTGGGGATAATTTCCGTTCCCTCTCTCTAATTGAGGCGAGGATAATCCCTCGGTCCCGAAGTGCTTCCTAAGCTCTTTACAGTCGAGGTTCACCTTCGTTTGCAGAGAGCCCATGGGCTTCTTGGCTAAATCTGGAAGTGCACAGTTAAAGGGAGGCCTGACCACATCATTTTCCAAGGCGTAAAAGAGCAATATGGCAGCAAATGGATCATATCAGACCACCAACTTTACAGAAAAGCAAAGAGCGGTAATGTGTAATCCATGAGCAGTAGTTTAATGGGTTTAAACCGGAAAAGTCAGAGAAATATGATGTTGTTAAATACTACAACATGGTATATGTAAGTGGATTGAAAAAAAAAAACATGACCATGGTGTTATAAGGTTCTGTTTGGAATTTTGGTGAAAAACGATTTTAACCACTTAAGCATCATCACTTCTGCGACGCTTCATTCCTTCATTCTTTCTTGAATGAATGAAGCAACTTGGGTTTTATACTGTAGGATACTATCATAACAAGAACAATACCGGATCAGTGTAACCTAGACCCTCTTCAGTCCATTTCTATGTTCTGTTTTCTATGTTCTACATACTCACAGAAAGTAACAGTTAGTTTTCACCTGGAGATGATCTAGATACGCTCCACAAGAGTAATATTAAAGAGTAAATGTAAAAAACAGATACAGTACCATTCTTGTACCTGAAGAAAACTTCAGTGTAACAGAAAGGTAATATTGCTCTATTAGAGTTCTCTACATCCCTCTATTAACCTGGCTTATGATATATACACACTCACACACCCATTCACACACTATGGACAAATTGCAAATGACAATTAACCTAATCTGCATGTCTTGGGACTTTCTTGGGAAGAAAATTGGAGTACATGAAGGAAACCCACCAAGAACGGGGAAAACATGCAAACTCCACACACACACACAGACCCCAAGGTCCAAGGTGGGACTCAAACCATCGACCCTGAAGGGGCGAGGCCACAGGGCTAACCACTACAGGGCTAACCACTACACGGTAACGTGACGATTTTAGGTATTAGGAATGACAAAGTAAGAAAGGCCATGATGTGGTTTTAAAAAGTCTTTCTCTGTGGAGTTTATTACCAGTTATTTAGTTAAATTTCTGGTTTAATTAAATTCTGAAAACATTTAATTTATTATTTCTATACATATAGAACATCATGCATTTGAAGTAATCTTAGAGTGTAAGTTTTGTTGAGCTGTTAATGTAAATATCAGTAGTTTTGCTGGGGAAATGACCAGCAAAACTACTAACATTAAAACTGGCTCTTTATCAAGAAAAAATAATACATACATAAACACATTTTACTATATATATATATATATATAGTAAAAAAATAATCATGACAATATCCATTTAGAGTTACAGGACAGAGGTTTTTGTTTTTTTGTTTAAACCTGGAATACACAATGGACCTACAATCACATATCAGACGGCTTCTGTCCTCTGTGATCTAGCAATCGTATATTTGCATCAGGGACGTTCCGCCGTTCACAGCCGGGGAGATGCCAGAGCTGAGCTAAGCCCCACTTCAAAGAGTTAACCTGATCCCTGAGTCCTGGCAAAGCACTGGGGGTTAACGTAACGTTCGCCAGCGAGGCTCAGGGATGTGAAGGGTTGTGGGAAACATGTCAGAGGAAAAGAAATGAGGTCAAGACTGAAGCCAAACCCAGTGCTGGACCTGACATGCCTTTATTTGAGCACAATTACACAAAATAAAAGCTGAGCAAGGATCAGGGAGCACACATATAGACACAACCTTTAATACTGCTTTGAGAATTCAATTAAAAAAAGAACTGTTCCAGAATAAGTGCTCTACGCTATACTCGGCCTCGTGTTTATGTGACCCGGTGTTTACAGGGATAACAAGCACTCACACCCCTCTCACCCCTCAACCCTGAAGCAGCAATAATGTCATAATCTGGGTTTGAGTAGATTAAGAGTTAAGCTGTAGAAACAGCTTTAATTTATGAACTTAATATCAGAATAAACAGAATTTAACGCCAAAGGCTCTGCTTCTTGTTATTGTTTAAATAATCCAGGAGGAAAAATATTGTTAAGCAGGGAAGCGTATCACTTATTCATGGACTGTAATAAGTGAATTTACTCTCTCTCTCTCTCTCTCTCTCTCACTCATTTTCTATACCTCTTATTCTGTACAGGATCTCCAGAGGGCCTGAAGCCTATCCCAAAGAACTCAGGGCATGAGGTGGGGTTCTAGCCAAGCACAGAAAGAAAATGCAACTCCACACACATATTTATTTAGTTTTTAAAAATGATTTCTTGATGACAGAAATGGAGTGCAGGACTTTATAAAAACAATTCTTCTTGGTACAGAACTTGACGTGAACCAAACCAATTATGATGAACATCTACATTGTAAAGTAAAAAAAAAATACATTGAGGAAACTCAAAATATTAAGGCAATGTGATGCAATAGATTTTTGAGTTTTCTCAATTTAAGCTCAGGCAACTTGAATAGTTTCATTCACGTTACTTAAATTTTTTTTTTGTCAAAAAATAACTTGGTCAAACACAACAAGGGTTAAAGTTTTAGATCATTGTTTTGTCAACAGCACTGCTCAGCTGCGATTCAAACTAACAGTCTCCAGATAAAGCGAATACGTTTCTCTTGCACCATTCGCGAGTCCGCACACATGCTGAGACTGATCGGTCAGTTTAATGCTGCAGGTTTGTTTCCGACAAAAACATTGAAAGTTTAAGAATGTTTTTGTTTTGCTTTGAACTGGCTGTTTAATCTCAGCACATCCATGAACAGAAAAGCTTTTGCCATTTTATCTGGAGATTGTGAGTTTGAATCCCAGCTGAGCAGATCAGCTGTACTTTTGGGGAGGACTGGGTGGCATGTTTGCACTCTCACACTAATCTGAGCAACACTAGTCAATCATGGGTGCAACCAGATGTGGGCAAATAGTGCTGTTGACAAAACAATTATCTAAAACTTGTTCTGTTTGGCTATAGAACAGGTTTTGACTAATGATGAAAAGTTAAGTAATATTCAAGCATTTCCAGCCTTGGGCTGTAAATCATAAAATTGGAACACACCATTCAGGCATAAAACTAACACCAAACTAATGAAGGATCATAGGCAAACAAGGATCATCTATGCTTTTCGAGACCAAAGGCTGCTTCATCTGGACCCATTCCAACAGAAAACCCCATGTAGCACAAATTTGCTGATAAAGTCAATGCTGTCTGTGATAGAAAGGTATCACCTAGTGCATCGCAGCCTGCTACATATACAGTAGGGCTTAGCAAGATTAGAGTTCAAGAATGTTAACTCGCCTTCCAAATTCCCCAGATCTCATTCCAAATGAGCAAAAGATACACTGAACAAAAAAGTGTGATCCATGGAGGAACCACCCTGTAACCAACAGCACCCAAAGGAGCTGCCACTAAAGTGCCACAGCAAACCCCCAGAGGTCTTGTGGAGTGATGCCCCTAGTGGATCATAACTGCCCCTGTGGCACAGAGAGGACCCACACAATACTGAGCTTAGTCTTTGCATTTTAATGTTATATTATTTTAGGGATTTTAACCTAAGATTCATCTCTCTCCTACCAAACTCTTGGAACCCCGGCCACAGCTGGCTATGGCATAAGAAGGGGTTGAACTTGCAGTCTCCACATCATTAGGTACTGTAAATGCTTTTCTGTTTCACATTTCGTGGGGTTGTGGACTTGTGTGGGGGTTTGCAGTTCTCACATCTTGTTTATTTTATTTCACTGAACAAGTATGAAATAATATTTAAAAATCAACATTTGGTTTAAAACCACCGAAACCTCTTTTATTCTAAGAAATTGAACCAGATAGTCACACATGTACACGCCAGCATTCAACTGATGGATGAGAAGTTTAATTAAACTACACAGGATAATAATAATAATAATAATAATAATAATAATAATAATAATAAATGAAAAGATTTTACAGTTTTCAACAAATAGTCCCAGTGTTCAGATGAATAAACATCAAGATTTGTAGAATGTAAGAAAGATCACTCAGATGAACTTGAAGGTTTGGTGGTTCACTTTCAAGGCAAACGTGGCAGAATGCACACTTTATGTTTGACAGCACAAGGGACTAAATAAAGATTAGCAAAAGGAGAAGAAAAAAAGCACTCATCCCAGTTCTAATATATACATAAAAAAAAAACAAAAAAAAAAACAAAAAAGCTCACTATCATGGAGTTTTTACACAGATGCCGATGATCCTGGCTGGTAAAAACAAAATCGTGGAGGTCATGGCTTTTCGATATTATACACAAAAATATACATATGAAAGAAAGAGAAGAACAGAACAAATCAGTGGTAGACTGTCGTGTGTGTATCAGTGTCACTCAGAAAGAGAGAGAGAGGGAGAGAGAGAGAGGGAGAGAGAGAGAGATCACAGTAAGATGGCATAACCGGCATCCCAGCAAATATAGTCAGGTTGGCAAAACATTTTCTTTCAATTTTACAAAACATTTTTTAAAAGCTTTTAATCAACATTTTGAAACTTTCTTACAAATTTGCTGAAACTTTTTTAGCTGAAGGAACAGAAATGTCACAGAGATAGTTAGCATCACGCATCAACACATGGTGATGCAGAAAAGATTACTCTCCAAAGTCCGCCAGAGTCGAATATTTTTTTAAGTTCAACTACCTTTTCTTGACAACAAAAAGAAGACAGTCTTAAGAAAGATTTCATCGATATCAGGGAAAAGGTGGAGAAGAAACTAATTAAGGCAGTCAGCTCACATACAAAGTCAGCAACAACAGCTTGGCACACTCTTTCCACACAGTTCACCTCAAATCAATCCACATCCTCCATCACTGGCAGGCAGCGGGGAATTTACTTCTCTTCAATGCCATGGCTTGGCTCCACTTATCTCATTAGTAAAAGGGTCACTACAAATCAATACAAAGTACTTTCTAGCTTCTTGTCTATCCTCATGATCACTTCCTGGATTCCACATCCACAGGGAAAGGACAAGAACTCACTGTGAAGTTTAATTAGGATGATATTGATGTGAATCATGTGCCACAGCCTTTACAATGATCAGATCTCAACTTAATTGAACTCTTACTGGAGGTTTTGGAGCGATGTGTTGGAGAGCCATTTGCCACAATCGTTGCAACACCAACTGAAGGAAAATGTTTGGATGAAACACTTTAAAGTTCTTGCAAGTTTTTGTTGTCTTCCTGATAGATACTGAAAAGTTCTTGCTGTATGAGTAAAATTACATTCTTAACATTGACAGATAAGTCCTTTTGAAAGAACAGCATTCATTGCTTATTACACTTATATATGTCAGATATGCGTCACATATATGGTACTGACATATTTGTTTTAGACTTTGTTTATATATTGCTGTATTTCTAATTTACTAATTGTGCGAATTTCAGGTTTGCTTTTTTTTGTCAAAAGTAAGATTGCAAGCTTTTTTTTTTTAATATACAACAATGAGCCACAAAACTAACACCACTGCCAGATGAATTAAATAACACTGATTATCAAACATGTACCAGTAAACTGGTGGCAGGATCATGGCCACCAAGGCTCACTTAGGGCTGCAGGGACCAAAAGCCTGTCTGGTCTGATCCACAGAAAAGCCAATGTAGCACAAACTTCTGAAATCTTTAATGCTGGCTGTGTTAAAAAAAAAAAAAAAACTATCAGAACACTCAGTGCATCACAGCTTGCTTAGCAGGCAAAGAGGTCAAGGTTGATCTCATTCCGATCAAACATCTATGATATGCGCCAGACAAATATGTCTGATCGCGTTTTAATGCGTTTTAATGTCATGACTGATCTGTGAGTTTTAGTGCTGAAACATTTACAAATATAGTCAACATAACCATATTTAAGAAATTCTACAATGTGTAACTCTTCTTCTTCGTAATTAATGATATTGATTATTAGAAAAAAATAGAAGACACAAAGGAGTGATGAATATGTGAGGAAAAGAATAAATGGAGAGCCCTGTATTGAGATGAAATTGTGTTTTTACTCTCCTGCACTCATATTACTACATTCTCTCTTCTTTCTCTTTTTCTTCATTTTTCCTTTTTCTCTGAAACTTTTTACTGTATTCAACCTCTCTTTATATCCTTCTCTTTGACTCACTCTGGTTCCTTCTTTTCTTCATCTCTTTCTCAGACATCTGTCTCAGTCATACTTTCTACATTTTGTTCAGACTTGACCCCTGTCATCGGTTCTTCTCCTCTTTCTTTTCTCTCATGCCTTCCATCTGGTACACCTCCGTCTCTTCCTCCTTCCTCCATCCTGCTCTCGGGATCCAACGGTTCTTCTTTCACCCTGATCACGCTGGCCGGGGCGCTGGAGGTCTCGCTCTGGCTGCTGCTCTCTAACAGAATGCTGTTGCTGCTGCTGCTGCTGTGGCTCCGGATGACTCCAGCAGGGGGCAGAGTGAGCTCCAGGCCTCTTGCCTCCTCGTCCTCCTCCAGGTGAGCGCTGGGGTTTCTCAGCTGCTCGATGGACTGCGACAGCATCTACAGTACATACAGTACAGACCAAGATAAAGTTTTCTCGCAAACAACAAAACACAAACAGACATTGATAATTATTTCTTCCTGAATGAGTAACACAGGGATCCAGCTAAGAAAATAAAGACCTCTGTGAAATTTTTTAATTATAGAAATTCATCAAATTTCATTAAAAAATGTGCTATGTGTCAAATAAAATCCTTTGTCTGAAGTAAACTCTTATATGAAAAACTAAATATGAAGAAATCTGTAATTTTACACAGCCACATGAAAAATACAAAGATGAACACTAACACTACAGTAGGTAAAACATTTTTTTTGGTGTACTGTTATACGAAAATAATCAATGATGCACAGTATGATTTTCCAGGAATAGCATCAAAAAGTTTTCACTTGCTACCATAGCAATTTTAGATTTTTTTGGGATTTATTATAAATGAATAGTTACATTATATGTTAAAACCGCTATAAATGATCATTCCATAACCAGTCTTGTTTCTCTCTTAATAATTAATAAGAGAAATACTCCAAAAGACACAAAAACTTTATACGCAACCCTGTAGAGGTTCACTGCATAGGATATAACCACACAGTATTATCAAACCTACACAGTTCACTATACAATTAGGAAAATAGGATTTGAAATTTAACCACAGACCAAGTGTGACTCTGATAGTACCGGAGATTTTGTCTGATAATTTTAATTTTAAGATATTAAATGGTAAAAATATTAACTTTAAAGTATACAGTATGTATTTACCACAAGATTCACTAGTGAAAAAGGTTATATGCTTTCCGTCTGAGGTTGTATTTGCCTAAAACTAAGATCTGCTACGATCGGAGGATTTTTATCATGTTTTTACACAAAAACATAGGGTAAAAAAAGTAGGGGTACTAACTTTTAAACAAGCGTGTGTAAAACAATCTTGAAGGTATACAGTAATCTTCTTTAAACAGTTAATATTAAGATGTCTGCTATTCATGCTCTTAACGCCTCTAATCTGAGGTGCTGTTAATTGGCCGTTAAAAAAAACTCATGGTATTGTTATTGTAGAACTGTAAAAATTCATAATGTATAATCATTAGTTTTAACATAATCTTTAACCTAAAGCTTCACCAGAATTTAACATAAACGTAATTCACTTTAACATTTTACAAACCTCATTTAATTTCAGACAAATATATATCTAAGTTCCAGTGGGTTTTTTGGTGGTTTTCATCATTTAGGCTGGTTGTGTGTCTAAAAGACGGAATGCTTTTAACATGATCCTGAGGCAAATGAGACGGGAGAATTCAGTCGCTTGTGCTCTTTTTACAAGAAAAGATAAATTAAACATGTATAGTATGAGAGTGTTGGCAGCTTTTCTCTCAGGCATTCAGGAAATGAAACTGAGGTACCAGGCTCAGGAGTAAGGGGGGAGAAGGAGGAGGGGAAGGAGAGAGAGCGAGAGAGAGAGAGAGAGAGAGAGAGAGAGAATAAAAAACTGATGAGCTGTGGTACAGACTGAGAGGAAAAAGACTGAGAAACGTATGAGAAAATCAACACATAGACATTTACTACAGCAGAATGGAAGTAAGGACAACACAGGACGATGAGAGAAAAACAGAATTCAAAGGTAAGAAAGTGAAAAGGGGGAAGAAATTAAGGATAAAATGTAAGAGAAGAACAAGAGGAGGAGGAGGAGGAGGAGAAGAAGGGTGAAGCCCTGTTAGTGTGGCCCCAGTGTAAACATCCTGCCAAGATTTATCCACTTCCTGTCGCGTTTAGGCAGCAGCAAGAGGCCTTTAATTCGCCATCCCTTTAAGAGTCCTGAGCTCTTATAAAAAAGCCATCAGGAGCCACTCAACCTGAGGGCTCATTAACTCACCTTTTACACTCTCACACACACACACACACAGGGAAATGCATTAACGCTGTAACCATTATATTAAATGACTACGGTCAGTTGAATCTGCGCTGCAATTTACAATTTTTATGTGACCTTACAGTATGTCGGCATGTAGATTTTTAAACTAGTGACATAATGTCATACCATAGAAACACTTTCAGGAAGAAAAAATACGTCTTTAAGAAAGATATGTCTTCTTAAACAATGTGTCTCCTTAGTAATTGCTTCGTTCCAAATTGTCTCTGAACCGTCCGTGTTGTTCTATTTACGCCTGAGGCAATCTACAAAGTTAACTAGCTACTGACACAAGGCTGAATCTCAAATCCCTCTCTAACCCCTGATCAAAAGCAGTACTTGGTGTGTGAAACGAGCACCCTAGTGCACTAGCGTTTGATTTAACACTATTTAGAATTTAACTCTGGAACCCGATAATTAGCTGACATTCCAAAGTGGAATAAGTGGAACTATAAATTCAATTCAATTCAATTCAATTTTATTTGTATAGCGCTTTTAACAATTGTCATTGTTGCAAAGCAGCTTTACACA
>JAQMYJ010000023.1:29380021-29392630 GCA_030014305.1 Clarias laeviceps | reverse complement strand
GGGGCGGGCCAAATAATTTCATAAAAGCGGGACCCGCGGGTTGGAAAAATACCCGACCCGCGCATCACTAGTGTGTGCTACAATACATAACCTGGCGATTTGTCTTTCAGTCAGCACACTGTCAGAGCTGCTGTTACAGAAAATTTCTCAACACTTTCTAATAAAAAAATGAGGAATTCTTCAGTTCCCTCACATTCAGAGTTGATTGACTGTTTTTCTCACTCTGTATAGTAAACAGATATTTTTGCTCTTTGTAATGCATCATTTTCCCACAACTACAAAATGTGAAACAGGAAGCAATGTGATAAGTTCAACCAATCAGGTCATTTGACCCCGGGCCCCACAATCAGGTCACTTTCACACATGGTGAGGTCACAGTTGAACCAGAGATTGGTTTCCTGCACTGCACCTGGTTAGAAAAACAGCTTTCACAGCTTTCACGCTCACTATAAACTGCCTGAAATCTAAAAAAAAGTGCATTCGTAGACCTTAGATGACTGAACATGTACATACTCTCTTTGCTGCGCTCCTTCTTCCTGTGGATAAGGTGATGAGGTTGAGGCTGCTCCCTCCTGTGGCGCTCCAGCTCCTCCCCCTCCACCTCCTCTATGTCCTCGTCTATCTCGATGTCAGGAGCGTGCTCCTCGGCGAGAGCATCCTGCTGCTGTCGGAGGGTCAACAAAGCCTGCTGGAGCTGGAGCATGGAGGACAAGAGTGTGCTAGAGTCAGTATTTTGTATGACTTAAAACTTAAGAGTCAGCAGTTTGGTACTTGCACGACACATGTTTTGGTTCAAACACTGAGACAGTACGTAAATTTATGAATGCCTGATTGTATGGAAATCACTTTTTAGAAGTGCCTTAACTGCAATTGAGTATGATAATGATGATGATGAAGACTACACATGTGCAGTAAAAGGCAAAATTTACATATTTCCAGGGTGGCAGAATTTGATCACATCACTACTCTTGTATAATAATAACAAATATTGCAATTGTGATTTAAACTGTGATACTGTGATATTTAAACTGGATATGTCACTATTAAACGCACTATTTTGTATTCAAAAGTATTTGTCTAGGCTAATTGGACAAATGATCTATTTAGGACAATCAAAACTGTTAAGCAAATACTTAAATTATTGACAAACTCTACATAAATTCCGGACTATTTGTATATTACCTATATTAAACTGCAACCTTTTGCGATCAAATAATTGCACAGCTACATTTTGTGATTTTTATGCAATTAATTGTGCAGCACTACTCACAAAATGAGGGTTCGATTGATATTTATAACAGTGAAACAACATTGTTAAATAAATAATCATTTGTGATGCATGTACATGACCATGAGTGATTTTTTAAGCTTCTAAACCTTATATACCTTAATATTTAAATTTATCCCATTAAATTACATTACATAGCATTATGAGAGTTTGTATTACTTTGTTTGCATCATAGTTTTACCCGAAAGTGCATTCTAGTATTAATAAGAGCTAAAAAAAATTCATAAACGTAAGCGATTATAATGGGACATGGTAACAAAAATGTTTGGAAATTTGGAAATCCTCTCCAATATATAAAAACAGGCATGAAATAGTTGACCTGTGCATTATTCATATGTACTGTATATGTTTTGCTGCAGTCCTGCCCTCTAGTGGATATCACGTTAAATCCACCAGGTGCACAGTCAGATGCAGTCAGTACATCAGAATCAGGTTGTTTTTTTTCGCCAAGTATGTTGACACACACAAGGAATTTGATTCCAGCTGTTTATGGCTCTCAAAGTCCAGATCAACATAAAACTCTGTACATTGGATATGGACAAAACACTATACACAGTCAGAACAGTAACTAAAGGTGGTGCTTTAACACACTATACAGTACCAGATGTATTGCAGTTGCATAAACAGTTGGCTCATCTAACAGCCATGTAACCACATGTGCATGTAGTTCTCTAAAGCGTAATTATCAGCGAACGGATCAGACCTTGATGTGCTCCTGTAGCTGAGCCTGGTGCTGTCTCAGCAGTGCCTGGTGCTGTTTCTGAAACTCGGCGATGAGCAATTGTTTCTGGATCTGCTGCTGCCTCTGGATCAGCAGGAGTTCCCTCTGTAGCTGCCTCTCCCATTCATCAGAGTCTCGCTCCCACTCCGGCATACTGACCTCAGACCTGCCCACTGGGGACAACACCTCTGATCCTGACACAGACACAAACAGAGAGAGAGAGAGAGAGAGAGTGAGAGAGAGAGAAGAGAAAAGAGAGAGATGCAAAAAAACTTTATGGCTGAATCTAACCTAGTCATGTGAGACTCAGATGCACATTCTGAGTCATAAATTAACAAGACTTTTTTTGTACCTCCTCTTAAAAACAACATTATGTACAGAAAATCCCCTGTTACAGAGTCACACCCAGACAAGAGTATATTTTCAGTATTTCAGTGCTTTCTTTTTTTGCTCGTTAGTTCTTTACAAAATGAAGAAATGCAGAACTGTATATATACTATATACTATATACTGTATATATATATATATATAGTATAAATGTAGTACAGTATATACCATAAATCTAATATGCAATATGATTCCTATAAATATATGTCCAGATCTTATATATTTATAGGAATGTTGATATCGACATAAATAATGGTGATAAGCTACTGTGTGTGCAGGTTCCCCAACATAGATAGTACTTGAGCACCCGTCCTGTCCCATATCTAGTATTATGTTCAATACCTTTAAGACAGAAGCACAAGAAGCTTGTGCTAAATAAAAATATACTGTAGAATAAAGGTGATTACAGTTATCCAAGATGGCGACAGTATACTGATGTTTTCAGTATTTTTTCATTTTTACTTATGGTGTGTCTTAAACAACATCTGCAATTCTTAACCACATGAGTAAGGAACTGAATAAATACTTGACAAAGATATGTATGGGACTTTTTTTGGGTAAGGCAGACCTTTAGCTTCATTACTCACTAAACATGTGGACTGCTCAGCAACTTTTGTGTTTTGAAATAGAAAAAAAGCTGTATTATCTGCATTAAAAAAAAAACACCCAAGCATTTTAATATTTACTTACTTATTAGGCACATTATGTTACGTGATAAATGTATATATATAAATTTTTGCTTCAATTTTCGCTTAAATTTTCTCCTTTCCCATCTCCTTCCTAACAATATATACAGCACAGCTGGAGCATACCTGAGTCTCAGAATTGGCATTTCAATGTACAACAAACCCAGTATTTTGTGCACATTACAAATTAACTTGAAATAATAACAAATAAAGAAAATAATGATGAAACAGATACAATCATTCTCTTTTCTTAGCCATGGAATTCTACCCATGAGGCAAACTGCCCCCGGGTCAACATTAGCAGGCTCAATGCCAGAACTTCTTGGCCAGTGTTGGCCTAGCAGTAGGTCTCTTTTATCCCAATTGCTATTATAAGTCATCTTTCGTCTGTACTTATTTAAAGTTACCCCACCATTGTATGGGATCAAACATGGCCTTTTAAAAAAACCACCTGGCCAGTGTCACTTTCCTACCTGGGACTGTACCGTATTTCTCAGCCAAAGCACGACACATGGCCAAAACATGACTTTTCACAAAGTCATTGTCAGGTTCACATGCACAACCCCACAGTCTATCTAAGTCGAGGCATGTGTGTAGCACAGACATATTACCCTGCGCTGTTTCTGACAGTTTTGTCAGGTGCTTCAAGGCTGTGACCTGGAGGTCTTTTCCCTATGGATATCAACCCTCACGTCTGTGAGACAACCTGTGGTTTTCATTAGCAGCCCCACTCTCACTCTTCCCCTAGTGCAGAGACAAAGAGCTCCAAAACCCAACTGTGAAAAGGCCTAACCACCTACACCCCCTCCCTCACACACACACACACACACACCTCTCCGCCTTTTGCCCCACTACCTGTGCTTCCTGGTTCCATTATTTCACAAAAAAATATGCTTATATGTAAAGCCTGTCTTTCGACAAACTTTTGGTCTATATTAGGGATGACATATTTTGCCAACTGCAAACCAATGAAGGGCAGAGATTTGTGTCTACTATTAAAAACTGATTTATAATGAAACTCTTTCATAAACACATTAACAACAAAAGAGCATTGACGCCTGATTGCATTGCCAATAGTATAATTGCAATATTCAGTAAAGTGCAATTATGTTATTATATTATGTTACAAAATCAATATCACAGTATCATATTTTTCCAGCGCAAAACCTAGTGCAACGAATTAACATTTTTTCAAATATTTATTCACTATACTTACAGTGGTTTATGGTAGCCCTAATTTTAACCCTTTCACTTTTTTTATATTACCCTGATAGAGCCATAGTTGAACAATGATTCAATTTTCACTGCAAAACAAATAAATATTAGCAAGTGTAATATTCTTGCATATAGCCAAACCTAGGCTGTAAAAAATTATATCTTAGCAAGTGAAAATGTGTTATTATAGTTACATTCATCTACACTTTCTTTAAAAAAGTTTACAACAAACCAAATATAAGATGATTAAGCTTATTTCTAGTCAAATGTTACTAAAATTGTAAGCAAAATTGATGTTTTACTGTCAGAGAATTTTGCATCTTGCAAGAAATCAATTCTTAAAAATAGCTAAATTATCTGGCAGTAGAACAAGAACTTTGACTAGACAAACTTAAACTTACAACATTTGAGGAGAAATAAGCTTAATAATGTTATATTTGGTTTGTTGTAAATTTATTTTCAGATATTGTAGCTATAATTCAATTCAATTTTATTTGTATAGCACTTTTAACAATTGACATTGTCGCAAAGCAGCTTTACACAATCAAAAGAATTATTTAAGTTTTAAACGTTTATAATCAAGATATTTTCACTTGCTAAAATATAATTATTACAGTACTCTTTGTTTAATTAAAGAATGTCATTCTAATTTATATTACAGCAGCTATAAACAGTTGTTCTAGACAAGTATAGACATTATAGCTGTATATAACTGTCATAGAATAAAAATCATCCTATCAATAACTACATCTTTCAGATCTGTTAATGTGTCTACCATACGAGTCCATGTGGAGCCTTGCTGTTAGAGAAAATGAATCAACACCTTCTGACCAATCAGAAGCAAGAATAAATAAAAAAATGTACTTTATGCATTGCCAGAGTCAGGTTCTGAGCGAGATTGTGCTTGTAATTTGCAGCACCAATAAACAGACTAAGGATTTATTTACTTATTGTGGAGGTAAGGATATTATCAGTATATTATATTGTGCACTAAACACTGAGATTTAGAGTTTTTTCAGTGTGTATTACAAACGCAGATGGTATGAGTGCCCTTTGCTCAATCTTGAATAAAAACCAGTATCTGTGGCTGACAGAGATGCAGAAGAGCAGTCTCGCGCAACCCCAGACTATTTTGCAAGTATCTGCAAAAATAACAGGAAAATGAAAAAGTCCCATTGAGTCACACTGTGTCAGTTGTTCCATCATCAACATGGAATTTCAGAGGTGAAACCACAAAAATGAAAAAAAAAAAAAACAACAACAAAAAAACCCTGGTAATGATCCAAAATTCCTCTCTTTACAGTAAGCAGTACTATTCCTGTTCATGTAGTGTAACTTTACATGCTTTGTAAGCTTTACTTTTAAAATCGCATTGTGCACATTGACACACTATACTGTGCTTACATTAAAGATTTTTTGAGTTTTTATTAAAGATGCAAAAACAGTACCTTTAATACACTCAGTGACCAAAAAAAAAAGGCACAGTTTTGTACCCTGTATTTCCGGAGTGTGTAACAGCTCTATAGGTCTGTCGTTATGTTGTTCTGCTTTCGATGTGCCCCATACAGGAAGGGGCGTAAATACTTTTAAGGCCATTGGGACTGATCTGCAAAAAATATCCCGCTCTCGCTGGTGCTGTGTGATCATCTCAGGGGTGAAAAACACATAAAGACATTCTGACCAGCGACAGAAATCTTTTTAAAGCTCAATCTAAAGACAGAAGGCATGTGACTGTCATGTTCGAGACGAGGTGTGGACTATTTTTACACGTGTGAACAAAACGGTAGAAAAAGGAAAGGCTGGTTGGCATGTGTGGGTATGCAGGCGTCGGTGTCTGTGTGCGAGAGTGATCTGGACCTGGGCCCTAATATATAAAGACCTGTTGTACACATGGCCTTAATCTGTTGTGTGAGACAGCTTTTAGCACCCGACGCCTCCGTACACACAACACTACAGAAGATAGATTTCTTTCTTCACACTTGTTTTTTTAGAAATTCGCACACAGGCCTACGTACACACATGTGCATGCACTAAAATATACAGACTTGATATCATGCAGGAAAGAAAATCCAATGCAAAGCTACACACACACACTTACACACACACACACACACACACACACACCTTTATAAATTCACTATGCAGTTCTGGACACGTTGTCAGTAACTGACTCACTGCCAAGTGTATCTGACTCCGAACACAACCATGACTGAAGTAAAAGTGTGTGTGAAGTGGCTGCTAGTCAGTCTGACTCCTGGGGCCCTCACCCTGAAAATACACACTCCACAAAAAGCAGCGGGCACCAAAACAGAAGCACGACATTGACCTCCGTGTTAATTACTACTAACAGACTCTAGCATCTGCTCCAATCACAACAGCTACAGACGAGGCTTCTGTGACGACCTGCACTGAGGAGACCTAACTTATCTACCCTTCCTAATTACAACAAAGAAATTATACAACCATGAGCACTAAAACTGTCAGATCTTCCCACACAGGTGGATGAAGGTGGTGTTGTGTCAAAAAAAATAAGTGCCCTGTGCAACAGCACAAACAGTGAGGTTTATAAATAAAGCCTTTCCGGTGGGTGGTTTTATTAGGAGTTGACTCAGACAGAATGATAACCGAGGCTAATCTTAGCACCCTAATGCCTTAAGCCCAAAATAACGAGGTCAGGAATAGCCGCAGCCGAACGCCAAGGAGCCAGAACATTGAGTTGCCCTCGTGCTCCACCGGCCCTGTGAGGCTATGGGAGGTAAACAGCATGACCGTCACGCTAGTCTTTAACTCGCGCCAGGGGCCAAAGTCAGGTCTCCAGTGCTACAAAAGCTGTGTGAAAGAAGGATAATCAGATACAATCTGGCACAAGACTACAGAAATGGAGTAGTGGTTTCATCTTGCCAGCTCGAAAATAAATCCCTGAGGATTTTATTTGTGTTTTTGAAAATGAGATTTCATGAGCATGTGCATTCAGATTTTTATATTCTTGACGATTTAGACTGTAAAAGATAAGATCGTTTATCATTTCAGCACCAGTGTAGACACTTGTAATTAGTATTTCACTAAAAATGAGGTTAGTGTTTGCATTATTTATCAGAAATGAATTTGACCAATCAATTTTGTAGGAGCAAAAATATATTAAAATATTGCCTCTTCAGAGTTGTGATGCATTTTTAAAGACTGGTTAAGACTATACAAGTACACAATAAATAAGAAGAACATTCATAAAAATGATGAGTGATACCGTTATTGTCTTGGCCTTGCACATCTACAGTATCTATAAAAAATACTATTTGAAAATTGTTTTGTGCAGCCTGTACTTTTAGTATGCTAATTAGGCTAAACCTTTCTTCCATGGCACTGAGATCACATGATCTGAGACCTCATTATAATTTTATTTAAAACAACCAACATGACGGACACAGCGCCAAGTCGTGAGCTTTTTTTTACAGAATCTGACAAGATAGATTTTGTTTTGACATATTGTCACGTGACTGTTGCATTTGCATACTCATTAATATTCATTAGCATCTGCCAAAGATGGGCGTATAGAGGAACAGTGTTCAATTATTTCAATATTTGCAGTATACAACACATTGTATTTCCTATAGTTACTCTTCATTTTAACATACATTCTTACAATCTTTAAACATTTATGCCACTCAGCGATGTGAATTTGAGGCGTCCTGCCTGACATTATTGAATCTGAAATAATATAACGTGAATTTCTGCCTTCAAGAAAAGGAAAAAAAAAAATTCAACTAAAATAAAAAAATTATATTTTAAACAGTAAAATTTGTCCAGACAGGGTTGATGTACATTGAAGAATAAAAACACTTCAGCCAAAGAAAATGACATGTGAATTGTTTCTGAATACTTTTCAAATTCTAGGATTGCTGGATCCACTTAGCTCTCATTTGTGTCAATTCTTAAGTCACTTCAGATAAAAATAAAAGCGCCCATCATATGAATAAATGCAAAAACAGACATGTAGGTGGTTGTTTTGCTCAGCGAGGCTGACATGTGTCAGAAAAATGCTCGACCTCTATCTTTTATTCATCAGCACCAAGCAGAATTATTTCCACTACATGCCGGTTTCTTATTGCCGTCTGTAGCTCCTATAGACTCCTGCGCGGCTATAAGCACTGACTCACGCTGCTCAACTCTGAAATGTCCCTTAGTGGCCAGAGTGAGTCAGAGCGGACGAGAAACAGAGATAGAGCTCAAATAAACAGAATCCCAGAGTTATAAAACAGACAAGGCTAAAAATAGAAGCGCTGGCTGACATTTTTGAGTTGACATGCTCATACTGGAAGTCACATGAGAGCTTTTAAACAAAACTCCCTGGAGGAGTCTTTATAATGTCATACACCTGAGACTTGCAGAACTGCCATGTAAATGTATATACGGTCTATGCCCCACGCCCCCAGCCACCCCCCAGCCACCCCCCCAAAAAAAAGATGACTGCATTTCTAGATAAATACCTCCCTGTCTTCACTTTATAAGATCTCCAAGATAATAAACTGATCCTAATGGGAAAGTGGCCACAGTTAGGTTTGAGCATGTTCAGGATTCTGGCCCTGTACCAGTGTTTCCTAGGACCAGTTCTCCAAGGATTGTTTCTAATTTGGGCCTGAGCAGCTTAATGAAGTGTGCACTCTACATCCAGCTGCAAGGGACTATCATTTTTTTTAAGAATTGGTGGAGGACAAGGAGAAGGTCTTTTCTTAAATGTGAAGATTCAGTAAAGTGTTCAGTGAGAACAATACATCTAGGAGAAAACAAAAATATGGCAAAAAAAATCTAATCACACTTTCACATAATCACAGGTCTTTTAAAAAACGTAGATTGATCTTTTATACCAGTATTTAATATTCACAAGAATGTCATTATTTAACAGCAAAATGTACAACGAATGTCAAATAATTTGCATTTAATCTTTTGTCTTTACATTAAGTACCATTCAGTCCAGTATGTGTAGGTTAAATCCATAACCATTAGGACCTGAAAGTCTAAAACCATTAAGATCCCAAACCTATGTTAAATATGGAACTATCAATAGCAAAATCTACATTGAATCTAAACTATTAATACCAAAAATCCTAATTAAATCTGGAAATATTAAAACCCTTAAACTCTGAAAACATAAAAAGTACCCAAAATCTAGGTTAACTCTAGAACCACTAAGACCTCAATCTAGAACCATAATATCCTAAATGTAGAGTGAATCTAAAACCATTTAGACCAAAAATCTATGTGAATTCTAAAACAACTAAGACTTACAATCTAAGTTAATTCTAGAACCATTATGACCCAAATCTAGAACAATTACATCCCAAAACATGTAGCTAAACAAACAATACATTTAACAAAAAAGTTAAATGTAGCGCTATAAGAGCTCCATTGGCCTCTGAATAAACTGTTCAAGGTTCCATATAGAACCTTAAACTGAGTGGTTCCCTATTAGAAAGAACCAGACAGAACATTTCAGACATTCAAATATATCCAGAAAACCCTAAAAACCCCAAGAAAAGAAGTTTCAAGAGTGTATACTTATCCTATGAACCAGATGTTTTTAAATCCAGAATAAAAATATGTATAGACTGATCCGGTTATAGTTATATAGCTACTTTTTATTATTTGTAGTTATTCTTGGAAATGTCCATTGTGAGATTTGGAACTATAAATAAAGTTTTTTTTTATTATTATTACTTTGAGTAACACTGGACTCGTACAGAGACATAAAAGAAGTACGGTGTCACTGTAACACTGATACCCGCAATGCCCTCTGAATAGTGTTCTGACGTAATTCATCACAATATCATTATCACATTGTCATATCAGGCACTTCTGTTTCTACACACACACACACACACACACACACACACATATGCACACACATGCCCACGCACTATACATATATGCACTATACATATACACACTATACATATACGCTACATAAAAGAAAAAATGCACAGAAATAAGCATAACAAAAACAGCTATAAAATATACACCAGCAAACATGCATTTAAATAAGAATGCATCGAAACAATACTTCACACAAATAGCACAAACGCAAGCAAACACACATTTCCACATACAACTTACAGTACAAAAAAGCAAAGAGGAAATGCAAAGAGAATGAACTGGACATGTTTGTAAATAAGGGGTGGCAAAAAGGAGGGCAAGAGCACAATAAGGGGTGGCACAATTGGATTATGTATAAGAGCAAGTTGCATTTGAAGAATATATGATAGCCAGTGTTTTTGAAATGTACAGTTTAAATCAGGCCTGCAGGATTTGGACAAGTTTTAAACATTTTGGAAAAAAAGCATTAGACAAAAGCTAGGATGGTCATTGGGGTGCCACCCTGTGCCACCTATACAGTCGCACCCAAATGAGGGGAAAATATAGAAAAGCACATGAAGGGAGAGATGGAGCAGCTGAGAGGAAGTGAGAGACAGAAAGAGTCATACAAAGAGAAAAAGATAAATATAGAGCATATGTGCATGTGTGTTTGTGTTAAATAGAGAAAGAGAGAAACAGAGAGAGAGAGAGAGAGGGGTACCTGAGCCAATCACACTGGTGGAGATGCTGTGTGTATCCAGGAGGTTCCTGAGCCACTCAGCAGGGATGCGGGACTCGCTCTCATAAATAGTCTGCAGCATACTGAATACCGAGACGAGCCCTGTACCCCGGCAACCAATCCTCACCAAATCCCACAGCAGGGATACTCGAATCCTCTTTCCTCCTTCTGTCCTTTTTCAGTCTTTTTCCGTCGCTGCAAAAAAGGCCAGTCTGTTCCGAGTCTTTCAGCTGACCGAATGACTGACGAGGAAGAAAACGGCTGCACTGTTGCACTGTTGTTAGTTCTGCTCTGTTCTTCCCAGCTTCTGAGATTCACCCCGGAGCGCCGCTGTCACACTCTGACTATCTCTCGATCTCTACAAAACTATGTCTCCCACCTCCTCTGTCTCTCGCACTTCCTCTCATCACCATGTGAACGTACAGCAGTTCCCTCTCTCTCTCTCTCTCTCTCTCGCTCCCAGGTGGCAGGAATAGCAGCAGGGCCGGCCCAGGACAGAAATAGGCTGGGCCAAACCAGGGGAGTGGAGCAGCGGCTAGACGCTTAAAATAGCAACACAAAAACACAGCTGTCTGCCTTCATCCTTCTCCCCAGCTCCCTGGTTCCTCTTTATCTCCTCCTCCCAGTCTTCCCTTATCTTTCTCCTTTATTTGCACTTAAATTCCCCTTCTTACTGCAGCTTTTTTCCCCTGATAAGTCTGTCTTCAAACACATAGTGATCTGTTATTTCGTCAGCCTTTGTCTACATTATTAATTAAAAGGACTCATAAATACGGTATGTTGCTCTTGTCTTTCTGGTCTTTCTGTTCTCTGGTGCTGTCTGTTCGGTTTCAATTAGCATCTTGTTGAAGATGCATTGTGTAATTTTAAATAAAAAATTGGTTCTTGAATGCCTGTAATAATCTCCTAAGTTACAAAGACAGTATAGAATAACTGCAGATTGAAATTGTGGAAAGCAATAGAGATGGCTTGCTCCTGATTTTTAATCTATATTTTATACTTTCATACTTTTTTTTACAGTTTTCTGGTCTGGAAATAAGCTCCACCCCATCCATAACAAGGCTTTGGCTCCACCCATTTTCCGAAAAAAGGCAACAAATTCACGAGGCATATCAAGGTTTAATAGAGGAAGTGGGGAGTTTATGAATTACACTAACTACACTACATACCACTCCTTTAGTGGCAGAAAAGCTAAGGCAAACACAACCTGAAGTGTTCCTTCCAGGAAAAGATACCGCATCTGTCAAACTAAAGCCTCAGTGCATGCCTTGGATGCATGCACTTTAATGCAGCATTGTCTGGAGTATCAGATTTTGTAACCTTTGCAATTCACTACTGCTTCTTATAACCGGATGAGTGGACTGTCACTGGCACTTCCATCTGCAAGACCCATTAACTCACAACGACTTCAAAAAAAGAACTTGAGGGAGGAAAAAAGAGAAATAACATTTTAGACCAGGGTTATTGTATGAAACCTACTATATTTCGATATAGTAGATTTATTTAAAGGAGCGTTCTGTAATTTTAGCACCCTCTGCTGCTTGCAATGTTAACTGTGATTAGAATTAAAATTCCTGACAGGTCTCCTTTGTCCTGCACCAGCTGTGATAAAACTACACATGAAACTACACATGACATGATGTGTATTGTAAAAACAAAAAAAAAAACTGGGCAAAAGTTGAACAGCTGTGGTCTTTTGGGGGGGGGGGGGGGGGTCCTATAATGC
>JAQMYJ010000023.1:29366311-29379294 GCA_030014305.1 Clarias laeviceps | reverse complement strand
TGAAATTGGTTCATCTAAATCTGTCTCCCATTTATTTCTGAGTAAATCTAAGGGTGTTGAATCATACATATTGAGTATTTCATAAATCCTGCATATAGTTTGTTTTTGGACTAATTATCGTAATTTTTATCATAATATTATCATATATATCAATGTATAACAGATAGCAATACATTTAGTACTAAAATATTTATTTTATTCTATATTGATTTTTCCCCATCTCTAATGATTATTACATGTCGAAAAATACTTTCACACATTACAAACTGCACTCTTGATTGAACTCCCACGTTTAAAAAGGTTTCACCATGAGACCTCTTTCTAAACCTGTTATCCCATTTTCAAATTCCCCAACCTGGTTCATCCCCTGTAATGCGTAAAATGCTACAAAAATAGCCTGCTAAAAACGAACAGGCAGTTTGTGGTCGGAGAAAAACCTTTGCCACACCTTGGGAACGTGTATGTTTCCTCTGCTTTCAGAAAATAGCAGGTTTCCGTCAAGTTAGGAGCAGACTTTGTTTACTACATACCCAGCTTAACAGAAGAGCTAAACAACACACACCATCATGACGCATGACACTCGAACGCGCATAGATCATTGTCTCTTGATAATCTCACAAAGATCCAGCAATAAAATGATGACCTTGTGTGTGTTACTCAGTGTCTCAGTGTCTTATTGCTCAGGTGATTCTTATGGAATAGTCAAGTTAGCCATGTCACATGTTCAGGAGTCTTCCTAATCACCATGATTGCTAGAAAGAGCTTTAAAACCAAGAGAAAGATTTCCAGAATAGTCCATTCTGGAGAACATCCAAATTAGGCAGACTTCGGAAGTCTGTTGAACGACTTAAAGGAAGGAAATGCTGTGTGTGTGCAGCAGAAGCGGTCCATATTCCCAGGAGGAACTGCTGCCCGCAACAGGTTTACTCTGCCGCTATTGTTGGCCAAAGTGGCATCACAATTTTTTTTTTTTTTTATTACGAGGAACTACCCAGATACATCCTCATTGACAATACCCTAAGTAAAACCTAGTTCTCACACACACACAGACACAAACCTTCTGCTACCAAGGTTTTCCTCTCTAGACAAAACAGACGCTGTTGCTTCAAAAATAGTTCATCTCCATAGACCTGTTCCTGACAGAAACTTTTCCCCAAGGTGAAAAAGACTAGTTTAAAAATGGACACAACAACAAGGCAAACATCAGGCACAGTTTCCCCTGACAAAGCGCTGTTCAGAAAGAGATTATCCATTTAAAGATACTGGCGTAAATGAACCAGAGATCTATTTATATCCGACTACTCAGACCATGTCAGAAGGCTTGAAAAGATGTGACAGGGAAAAAAAACTGCAAGTTCGTATTAAGGCCTTTAAATTTCCGAAGCTTAGAGAAAGGATGTGTTTCGGTTGTCAGTTGTGGCTTGGCGAGGCGGCTGCACAATTACTTTGTTCCTATATTTAAGCCTGGTTTTGAAATATCTGCACTTAAACTGAATCTTTTTTCCCTTTTTTGAAAGAAAAATAACTGCTTGCTTCTAACATTTCTCATTCATTTCTCACTCTTTTATTCATTGATTTTTTTTCAGCTCATGATGGCTGCGGTATGAAGATATCATCACACTCTTATCTACCCAAGTCGAAAAATTCCAGCTTCTTCTAGAAGATCCTGAGATGTGAGAGTGAATCTCTCCAGCATGACCGCAGGCTACATCCTCTAGGACACACTCTTCTATACAGCTCTACTGGGGGCCAGCATGGAGGCATCACTGTAAGGTTCCCTAACCACCTTCCCTTGGGTGCTTGATTCAGGTGTTCCATGGCTCTCCCAGATTGTCATGGTCTTCACCCCATCACAGGGAGCAACCCTCATTTCCAGCACCCTAACACACAACCTTGTTCTTCTTTCACCACCCACGTCTCATAAGACCAAATGATTTATCTGCAAACTGAGCTCCTGCTTCACCACCAAATATTGACACAGTGACTGTAAACCTGTTGAGGTTGCCCCGATCCATTTGTCAGTCTAGCACTCTCTTTTTATTTTCCATCAACCATTTATAAGATTCTAAAATTCTCCTTCACCAAGGGTAAGGTCTCTCTCTTGACCTGAATCGATCATCCCACTCTTTTTACAAAGAGATAAGCATGGCCTTAGACTTGGAGGTCCCAACCACTTCACACTCAAGAGCAGAACATTTGAGTGTCTTTTAAAGGTCTCTTTTGGTTTGTGGACAAAATAACAACAATCACTTGCATATAACAGAGATGGGTAAAAGTAGACTGACGTGGTCCAGTACTGCGATTCAGTGAATTAGCAGTACTGGAAAGAGGGGAGAGCAGCTGCTGGCCAAAATCTACATACAAACCAGTTACAGAAGCATTTTCAGCAAGAAAACACATCTTAAACATCACTTTGTCTCCTTCGTAACTGCTTCGAAATCCTTCCAAATTGGCTCTGAAATGTCCATATTGTGTTTCAATCTTTCTATACTGCTAGCTAATGTGAATGCAAGCTTCCGCCAGAACGCCAACAGGTTCATGACTCACCTCATTGCTTTGTTCATCCCTAAAGTGAGTTACAAAGCTAACTATCTTCTAACACAAGGCTGAATCCCAAATCCCTATTTACCTCCTGATCAAGGGCACTACTTGGTGTGTGCAACAAGGGGTTCCACACCATACAAGGCACAATAGCTTTCCAGTTTTACGCTATTCAAGATTCAACACTGGAATTAGTTACTTAGTTAGCTGAGGCTATTCTAAAGTGGAGTAAATGAAAACTTAAAGAGAAACTTACTAGATTTACATCTTGCCTTTTGACTACATAGCACTATTGAGAATCATTACTATAATAGAGATGTCACTTCTAGCAAGCATTACCGGGCACTTACTGTACGCAACCTTGATGCAACTCTATTGCTTCTTAATATCCTGTATAATGAAAGACACAAATAAGAAAATATACAAGCATGACCTTTAAAATACTCTCTGAAAAAGCTGCACAAGATAAGACCTGGTCCACGGATCCACACCCCACATTTGTGAAGTTATAACATGAATTTTAGACATCTTGACAGCACTTAATATGTTCTTTCTTTCTTAGATCATCTAATGTTCAACCTGAACCCATTTCTTGGCATTAAACTGAAAATGTTTAAAAGACAATATATTTACAAAACTTATGTTAAGTCATTTAAAATTTTTCCATCCAGGTGTGAGATGTGTGAAACAACCGTGTGTAATCAGTGTCTCAGCCACTGGTATGAACATACGCACGTGCACATACACTTGTGCTTAGAACAGGCCACACTTCAGAAGAGCGTTAGCCATCTGGACTGGCAATCTTCAACATAGCGAATCGGTCATGGCTTAATGCTTAAAGAACTGCAGGCCAACCAGAGCAGGCTTCACCGATCAATCACTGCTGATGAGAAGAACACTGACACACACTGTCTCCCTCTCCATTTCTCTCTCTCACTCTCTCTCAAATCAACAGCGCCACCTTTGGACCAAAGGACAGCAGTGCAAGAGGCATATCTTACTTGCACTTGAATCGTCTTTTACGATTATCACTTGTGACCAAATGTTTATAACAGACAGACAATTGCGACAAATCTGAAATGACGGATTTTTTTTCTTTAGCAAGTTTCGTTTATGGTTCATAATATTACTACCAAATGTGTTTGTTATTGGGAGATTATTATTGGGACAATTCTATACCGTCCTACTCAACAAGCATTTCAGCAAGTATTGTAGTAGCACAGACACTTATCCCATGTAGGAGTTTTACAGAGTACAAAACGGGGTACATCCTGGATGGGGTGCCAATCCAGCGCAGGACAAAACACCACACACTCACACACTACAGGGCAATTAGGAAACACCACTTAGCTTAAACGGCATGCCTTTAAACTGTGGAAGGAAACCTGGAGGAAACTCATCAGGTGCAGAGAGAACAGACTGAAGGAGAGATTCAAAACCCCAACCCTGGAGGTACAAGACCACTTTCATTGCTAACCACTAAGAGAGCCTGAGATACTGATTAAATTAGCTCTGACAATACCAGAACTGTGACACAGACTGTGTGTGTTTGTGCAATGAACTCATCATATGCATTTTAAGCCTGCTGGACTCAACTCATGAATTCTTTACCAGGTTGAAAAGCTTTTGTTGAAAAAGCCTAATGAGTCAAAGCAGTGTCCTATTACTGTACGTCAAAACTAAGTATCTTGTAAGCAGGAAATATTTGGGTGGAGGTCTTTTGGGATTTGTTCCTTCCTAGCTGTACAGATTAGTGTGTGCATGTCTGTATGTGTGTGTGTGCACTGTCTATAAAGTCAGGAATGTAACAAGCTTCCACCCTTCTAACCCCTAAGACAAGAACTCTTACATCTTAAAAACAAACTAAAGCTTTTCATGATGAGATCATTCAAAGACAGAGAATAACAGAATGATGCTCTGCTTTAAAAATGATCAACTTACTCACTTTCCTGCTTGACATAAATGCGATCATGCATCACATTTGATCGTCCGGCTCATAAACCTGATAATCAAGGCTAAAAAACAAGAACATCTACCTATATCTATATCCACTCACTTATCGTCTGTACTACTTTATCGTGTATACAGAGTCGCAGGGTCCCTGAAGGCTTAGGGCACATGGTGAGGTACATCCTGGACTGTGTGCCAATCCCTTGTAGGGCACACACACATATACATTACACACGCATTGTTTAAAGCTACTTAGCGATTAAATTAGCGATTTGTTTAAATTAAACAAATTTAATTGGATTGAATATACACTCATTCACAATTTGGAAACATCAATCAACCTAACCTGCATGTCTTTGGGCTATGGGAGAAAACCAGATCACCCAGAGGAAACCCACCAAGCACAGGCAGAACATGCAAACTTAAAACATGCACACAGGCCCCGAGGCAGGAATCGAACCTGGAGATACAAGGCGACAGTGCTAAACACTAAGCTACCGTGCCCACTTATCTCTTCCAGGTATAGGGTAACAACAATCTTGTCACATACTGCACGGACAAAAGCTAAATAATGGAATGATGTTTGTTGCATCTGCTCTCATCTCTTCTTTAAATGTAATAGTTTTTAGTAGGTAAAAACTGATAATAGCTGAGAAATATTATTATACTTTTATAAAAGGAAAATGGAAATAAAAAGCTTGTGCCAAGTGATGACAAAGGGGCATTGGTGGCTCAGTGGTAGACTTTACATCTGCCATGCACATAACCTATGTTCAATTCCCAGCCCCTGGATGCAGGACATCCTTACTGCTGGTCCCAAGCCTGAGTAGAACGCGAGGGTTGCATCAGGAAGGGCATTTGGGGCAAAACCCCTTCCGAGTCAAATGTGTAGATTGTATGGTCTGCTATGACAACTCCTTAAAGGGAGCAGCCGAATGAACAAAAACCAAGTGATGACAAAAAGGTGATTTGCAAATATGGCAAATCAGAAATGCATGCACACCACAGTGACCTTATTTTCTATGCAAAGACTATGTTTCTCTGTTTGTCAGTTTTTCTTTTTGTGCTATTGTTTTGATGAATTAGACACTTAGCATTACATTAACACCACAGCATAACATTGTCACAATAAAATTTATTATTGATGATATAACAAACTGGTAACAAGATCATGGACACCAAAGGCTCACCCATGTCCACAGGGATCAAAGGCCAGCCCTCCAGTCTCATCCCAAAGAAAAGCCAATGCATTAGAAATCGCTGGGAAAAAAAATCAGTGCTGGCCACAATGGAAAAGGACCAGATAAGGATGAGAGAGATGAGATAGGATGCGCCAGACAAACGAGTCCAATACATGGAGGCTCCACCCCACAACCCACAGCACCCAAAGGATACGCTGCCAAGGTCCTGGCGCCAGACACAACAAAACACCTCACGCCCCAAGGGCTAGAGCTGCATTTTTAATGATCAGTTTGTTTTAATCATTAATGTCTACATAGCTACAAAACCAACCACATCTATGGACATCAAATGAATATGAATAAATAAATAAAGTGCAGAAAACTGAGTACAATCAAAAAATCTTCAAAAACTGGACTTCAAATGAAACCTGTTGTGCATCCCGGTGCCCAGAATTCATGAGAATCAGAATGAGTGAGTGCAAATGGAAGGGAGAGAGAGGGAGAGAGAGAGAGAAAGAGAGAGAGAGGGAGAGATAGAGAGAGAGAGTCTGTGCTGGTCTGATGAAAGTATCCACCTGCCAGTAGGGTCTCCATCTGCTCGCCTCCCTCTGCCAAGAAGCGCAGGAGGGCCTCGGGCATGCGGAGAACAGCGGATAAATATATCCTTCCACTCTCCGCCTGCCCACGGGAGGCCTCCGGCAGCCTGCTACGCTGACTTACGCTGGCCATAAAGATGCAGCGCACCTGAAAGGAGTGCTTTTGATAACAGTGACTAAACAACACACAGAATGGATAAAGCAGATTTTACTGTACCTTGGTGCTCAGGGGACGCCATATCAACACCATGTATGAAAGAGGGGACAATTCCAGGAGTGTTAGACTGGGAAACGGATACCTGGGAAATAAATACAAACACATATGCAGTCCCATTCACAAATATGTACAAACCATGACTAGCTAAAACATTTACGTCATTGATGTTAATAAGACTGAGCATCCTGTTACGGTGGCACATGTCAATTAGGTAGCGAGTGAACAGTCTGTTCTCAAAGACCATTTCCTGGAAAAAAGAAAAATGGCCAAGTTTGTCAGGTTGCAACAAACCCTGCATGTGCTGAGGTGCTGGTTAAATATGATATCGCTAATGTTTTGATGTCAGAAATATTTAAATTCAAAGAAAAGGAGGAACCATGACTGTATAAACTGTTGGTGTTTTCCTTCCTCTTTTTGTTATTTTCTAGGTGTCGTTTATGGTCTCACGCAGCACAGTAGCAGTCTGCCTGCTTCGATCCTGAGATCTGTTTTACATGTTCTCACTATAATTACATAGGTTTCTCCAGTTTCTTTCGTTTCTTGCTCATTCCCAAAAAAAGAGCCAGTTGGTAGATTGGTGACTTAGAATTGTTTCTAGGTCTGTATGGCTTTAAGAGGGCTGTTCAAATCAAACCGGGACTTTTGATTGTGCAGAATAACAGAACACAGTTATGAGAATTAAAAACTTTATTTTTCTATATAATCCACTGCTACACTAATGCACTCATCCCAGCGTTTCACTACTGCTTGGATACCATCAATGCCAACAGTTTACTCAGTACAACATACCCATGATCAGAATGCCTGCTTCTTGTCTGAACATGTGGAAATTGCTTAGAGTGAATTCAGGACTTTAAGAGTGACATGGCAATAAATTTCAGCTGAGTTCCTGTAATGTGCAAGTGGTGTTGGTGATGGTTGTGTGTACAGTTCCAACAGACAGATGCATGCATCTATTCTACAAGTTGTTGACAAGTTATCCGTTTCCATTCACTGAATGATCACAGGAACGACTGCAGCGGGCTTCAAGCCGATGCGACTGTGATCATCATTCACCGTTGGCACCATTAAAATGTTTTATTCGCATTCAAATGTTTTACAGTCTCATTACTGTATTGTGCTACAAGTCTTTTGTACTCCTTCATAACAAGTCCCAGGTAGACTTGTATGTGCATAGTGCATAGTGCCGTGCGATGGATTAGCATCCCATCAAAGCTTTATTCCTGCCTAACGGCCAACATTTCCAGGAGAACGCTTTGCTTACCACTTACTGAAGATGAATGAATTATTCTTTGTCATTTTTTTACTTCTGATTAAATATTTGCATTAGCATTTGCATCTGTTTGTTTCCTCAAGAGTACTCAGCATAGAAATCAATATCCAGTCATGATCAATTTAAATCATCACTATAGATCATTAGCAAAGTGATACCTAATACACAGCAATTTTCCAACTAGGAATCCATATTTATTTATCTTTATTTTCGTTTTTATTTTTAACATCATGCAATGTTGGCTAATTTCATCCATTGTCTTTAAAAAATTAAATATTATTATTAATATTATAATAATATGCCAATCTATCACAGGGAATGGGTATCACACAATGGGTAATTTGGGAACACCAAATAACCTAATCTGCTTGTTATTGGATTGTGGGAGGGAACCAAACTACCACCAAGCAACCCTGGAGGCGTGAGGCCACAATGCTAACCACTACTAACCACCACTGTGCCACCTCTATAATATTATAAAAAATATATATAATATTATAAAAATATATAATTTTTTATAATAGTGTTGTCCAGTAATGACAAAAACTATAACAGATCATTAACATTAGACTTGTGTCCCCTTGCAATGATTATAATTTTTAGTTTCATCATGCACCATAATTTAAAAATCTGCTATTTTAAATCCTTTATGATATTTACCTTGTTGCAGTTATATGCATCTAATGCAAATATATGGAAAGGAATAATCACATGGGCTAACACACACACACACAAACACACACACACACACACACACCTGTTGATGCATGCTTTTACTCGAGCCTAGTTTGCATTTTCTATTAATCTGATAGAAGAGAATAGTATACTGTAAGTTATCTTAAGGAGATCATGCAAAAATCATACTATGTGTTGCTTTTGCACATTTCTAGGCTGCTGCACTGCCAAATCTTTAGAAAAAGGCTCCACACTGGTGAGCTTCAAGCGCATAAACCCAAAATATAATAAACCCACAAAAAGCATGCAGGGTTTAAATAGATTACAGGTCGGTTTTAAATAGGCTCGTGCACAAAACCACAGCGAGAAACTGGTGATCATGGGGATTTCTTCAACTGCCGCATGCTATATCGGTGTGTCCGCTCGCGCGCCCGGGCTATTTTTAGCGCGCGACGTTTCCCCCTGCAGAAACTAAACGGAAGAGATGCTCGGTACACAGCCAACGCGGAGGTTTTATTTATTTCTAATAAAAGCAGCGAGAGATTTGAAACAACACGGGTTAAACCCGTATTATCTCACTCTATTAGACTTCTACACGAAAAGACTCGTTTGTTCTGTTTGGATAAAACCCTAAAACACTCTTGTTGTCTACGATAATAAATAAAACGTATAAAGTCTGTCCGAGATGACATGATGCTCCTGTCCTGTCCGTTTGTTTTCACACTTACCGGAGACTTGATGCTCTCCAGGTCGCGCGACAACCGGACAGCTCTGCTGCTCAGCCCGTGCGCGCTCGCGCGACTGGTTAAATAAGCGGACCCGCGGTTGAGCCCTGCACGCGCACGATGCCGATGGCCACGTCTCAAACACACACACCCGCACACTACCCTCCTACTAAACAGTGCGCACTGGTATCCAGTCTGTGTGTGTGTGTGTGTGTGTTTTCAAGTGAGTGTGTGCAAACGCGCGCACGAGCGCGGTAACTATGGTAACCTAAAGGGGGCGTATATTTTTGGCATACTATTTAGCAGGTTAGTATGAGGGTGTTTGGGAGGAAGCCTGTGTTGCTTGTTGATGCTAACGGTGACCACACACACACACACACACACACAAAGGCGCACACAGGATAAAAATAGCACACAGTGACACAATAGAGACAGCAGCAGGTCTACTTCACATCCTCATGTCCCTGGGAGCAGTTTAAACACCAGCAGATCTGAGGATTTATATTCATATATATTTAATATAATATACAAACACACTTTACTTATGTTATTGTAAAAATAAAAGCCTAATTTTGGTATTGATATTACAGTAAGTGCAAAAGTTTGCACACCTGCACTGTGAAATTATTACCCACAGATATTTCATGCATATTTTACACCCATTCCTTCATTTAAATAGTAGAATATGTATGATACACTATAAATATTGAAAGAAAGAAAATGATCTGATTATCTTACTCGCTCTATTCCATTTTCTTTCTGAAATCATTTTCACTTTTTGGGGGGTGAATCTTTCTGCCACTATTTCATCTAGTTTGTCCTGATGGTCTTCTCTTTCATGAAGACTCTAAATACTTTCACATTTTCATCTTCTTACTTATTTTCTGGTTCTTCTTCTTATTATTATTATTATTATTATTATTATTACTATTATTATTAGCAGGACACACAATCATGTGAAAAAGTTATTCAAAATTTGCTTTTTTGAATCCCCTCTTTTATGTGTTTTTGTGTAAAAAACATAATACAGTAAAATCTTAGTTAGTCTCAGTATTAGGCAAATACAACATCAGACGAACAAACCAAATAACTATTTGTTTCCTAGAGCTTATCCCAGGAGACTTTGAGTACGTTCACCCTGGACAAGGTGCCAATTCATCACACGGCACACACAAACACACACGCACTATGGGCAATTTGGGAAAACCAATTAACCTAACCTGCACGTCTTTGGACTGTGGGAGGAAACCGGAAAACCACCAAGCACAGGGAGAACATGCAAACTTCACACACACAGACTCAAGGTGGAATTCGAACCCTCAACCCTGGAGGTGCAAGACCACTACGGTACCACAGCACCAGGGCCAGGGGCGATCATCTTTAACTTCCACACAGCACTCTGGTTTCCCCATTCATATTGAAACACACACAGATAGGTTGTGTAGTATGAGACATGAGAGCATATAGAATGACAACAGATTATTTATGATTTGATGGCAAACTTAAATGATTAGATGCTAAATTAAGCTCATTTATTTGATGTGTTGCAAAATTTATTTACTGGATGAGAGAACGTCAAGATTTCTGATTACTGTTTATTGTCACCTTTTTGTGTGTCCTTAGTCTCTACAAACTGCCAGGAGCATTAAAGGGTGCAAGGTAATTTATTTCATTTAAACACTAACCCCAAGTGAAATTTCATGAACTCTAAAATACAAGGGGTGTTCATATCAGCCCAGAACTTTTGATTGTGGAGATTAACAGAACCAGAGCCATGACTGGACTGCCTGATTTATATCTAAAATGCTGTCCTCCCAGGAACTCCTTTACAGAAATATCAGTGTCTGATGACCTGGGTTCAATTTCTGCCTTGGGGTCTGTGTGCATGGAGTTTGCATCTTCTCCCCATGCTTAGTGGGTTTCCTTCGGGTAATCAGGTTTCCTCCCACAGTCCAAAGACATTCGGGTTAGGCTAATTGGCGTTCCCAAATTGCTCGTAATGTGTGTGTGAGTGTTGACTGAAGGTCGTATCACAGTTGTAAAAATACGGTCCCTACAGAGGTTCCCAGATGGATGGACTAGTCAAAATTTTTTGCCAATATGAGGTTAACCTAGAATCAATTTCAGTGGATAATGTAAGTAGCTACAGTTTAATACTGATTAGTCACATTATATGTAAAATCCTGATGAATTAATTAATTATTAATGAATAGTTATGTAGCATTAGTCAAGCTTTTCCCAAGCAACATAGTTGCTTATAAGAGTTTTATATAAGTAATAAATGTTTCCTCAAAATAAACAGAACTCAGAACTAATATTCAGAACTCCATCAGTTTAAAATGCTGCTTTAGTACTTTTTTCCAACTTTCATTTGAGTCACTGCTTGGCTGTCTTTATTAAGATTTTGACACATTATTTATACTTTCATATACAAACCACTGTATGCAGCTTCATGTTTCTGAAGTTTGTATAAGAAAATGAATGTGGACATTTACATGCTGTCGTTTACAGCCATAAAGTTTTCACGGGTTCAAAGTTTGCTTTACCTTGTGATTGATACTATCATGTGGAAGGTTATGACCCAGCCAGACCTAAATCTTGTGTGTGTGTGTGTGTGTTATCAGTGTTGCAGTGTCAACATAATGTTTAGTCCTTTGAAACCTTAAGGTACTATTTACTGGAACAAGGAAATATGTGAGCAAAACCAAGCTTGTGTACGATGGGGAACCTGGTTACTGTAATTTCCTACAGAGCTTCAGATGTAACCTGGGATTATGTTTATGCCCACCCGTATCTGCAGTGTGACCCTTTCGGAGCGCTATTCAATTTGGGACAGGTATCTCCGTATACATGCTTTAACGCTCTCTCTCTCTCTCTCTCTCTCTCTTTGCATTTTACATTGTAAAACAGTGCAGAAGTCATCCAAAATATGCAATAATGTCAACAGTTGATATTGAGATGTGTCTGCTCTTTATGCTCTGTAAAGCCTTGAGGTGCTGTTCATTTGTGATTTTTGAGGCTGATTTTGTGGTAGATTGAGAGCCAGTTTCATCATGGTGCTTGATGGGTTTTGCAAATGCTCTTGACAATACTGTATAAAATTTTCCAAAACAGCTGACCTTTGTGTCTTACAGTAACAAATGGCCATTGTTGTTGCTGTTAGTTAGTTAGTTAGTTAGTTAGTTAGTTAGTTATGTGTTATTACATAGTTTTGAAATCTTCAGTATTCTTCAAGAATGTAGAAATAAATCACTTAACAAAAAACTAAACAAAAAACACACACACACACACACACAGAAAAAGATTTATGCAGAATTATTTCAGTAGAATTTATAAATGTATGTATTTTATTTTAATGTTTTATTTTATACTTCATTTTATTAGCTCCATTCATCCTGATTTTTGGTAAACATGAACAATCAGTAGTCAGAACTGTGACATACTGTACTGTACATGCAGTGGTTTGTAGAATTCTGTGCTGTGAGGTTTAAAAAGAGGAGTAAAAACAAAAGGTGTAGATGGTATTAAAGGTGGAGTTTGTGATTTTGATGACCCTCTGCTGCCTGTGAAATGAATTACATTTAGAAACATTTTCACTAGAAACACTTATATAATGCTTTATATTTACTTTATATTTAATAAGTTGGCAAAACTCAAAAAAATTGAGGTAATCAGTTACATCACATTTTTTAAGTAATGATGTTTCCAGTTTTAAGTAAACAGAACTATGAGTTTCTGAGTTTGTTGCACTCATTCATATTAATCATTCTTTACTTGCATTATTGAGTAGCCTAACTCATACTATTTAATAGCAATTATCTTTTT